>JAJJWW010000478.1:0-178430 GCA_023531295.1 Papaver armeniacum
GTAAAGAAGAAATTCAAAAATCAATCGTAATTATCGGATAATTTACAAGTTTAATGGTTTATTATGTAGCTTCAGCAGGTTTTATACCCACGCAATTATCTAATGAAATATTCTGATGGTCACTTATAACTTGTTCAATGTCAGGAACTTTTGTAAATGTGCTTGTACTTTAAATTGCAGTTTTCAGATTATAAATTACTGAAAATACGGTAGTTGCAGTTTGTATTTAAGTTTGACTTGTGGATTACAAATGCAATTTCAGTGCTTGTTGTTTATAAATTACTAAAATCCAGTAGTTGCAGTTTGCATCTTAGTTTGGCTTTATAGATTACAGATCCCAGTATTTGTAGTATGTCCAGTGATCTCAAGCTATTTGAGTATCAGATAGACTAATTGTAGTTGGAAATTATAAATTTCAATTTCAATGAGCTTTATAGATAGAAAATTCTCAAACTTAAAGTGAGACTTTTCACTGTTACTATGAACTTTAGTTTCTTCTTAATGCCAAAACACAACCAGTCTTAAGGTTTTGGCCAATTTAAGTTACGATTAGGTACTGGCCAATTTCATTTACAATCAATTTCCCAACATGATTCGATATAATCCCACATGGAAAGGAGATTCATCCCAGTTAGGTGATGCTGAGTCATCTGACTCAAGTTAGACTATTATAGTCAGGTTTTGAAACAAATCTGTAAATAAAATCAAAACCTTATCTCGTCTTTATCTATCATTCTCATCTAAGAAACATGTTCTTCGCATTCTCTCTCAAATTTTGAAGATAATCAATGACACCTACTTGAGAGAAATTTATTAGGGTTGCGTATTTACTAGTCAGGTTCTGATTTCAGAGGATTTATGAAGGCTCAACAAATCTAAGCACAATATCAGATCTCAAATCTCCGGCTCTTACTTTAGGGTATGTAATTGAGTTTAAATTTATTAGGGCATGTACTTAGTTCAACTTTGTAATTAGTTATAGCTTGATTGATTTCTGATTCAGTTGGAAACCCTATCTAAATTATGAGTTAATTAGGTATTTGAACTGATTTTATGTTTCTTAAATTTGGGGGTTCTGTCAAATTAAAATTGTTCTTTACTTCTCTTCTCTTTTCCAGTTCATGGCTAGAATGATTTAGATCCTGCTTCTCGGTATCCAAGTCTAACATTGTTTATGGGTTAAAACTACTCCACTAGGTGAAAATAGATTTCTAATTGATTTCTAATTCTTACTTGATTTCAGTTGGAAACCCTAGCTAAATTCTGAGTTAATTAGGCTTTTGAACTGATTTTATGTTTCTTAAATTTAGGGGTTCTTTCAAATTAAATAATCTGACTAGAATTTGTATTTGTATATGTCACTGGGTTCTGCTTTATGTTTTTTTCGTACTATGTTGCTAAATTACAGTAATAATAATGATTGCTTTTGTCATTTATTTGTAGATGTTAGGACGTCGTATAAATCCTCCTTGTAAAGAATGGTTCACTGCACGTAAGGGTTCACCGAGGTGTATTTAAGGTGTTAAATCTTTCATTCAATTTACAGCTGACAGTCTAGGGGAAGATATAAATCAATTTCATTGTCCTTGCATGAAATGTCAGAATTATAATAGTCGTCCAAAAACTCTTGATGAAATACATGGGGATATTCTTGATCATGGGTTCGATGTGACATACCAAACATGGATCCATCATGGTGAGAAACCTCGTGAGAATAATTCCACTGTTAGAGCTCTCCTGCATTACCCACTAATAATGTTGTGAATGAAGCTTCTTTTCCGAGAATGGTTGACTTGTTCTTAGACACACTAGGTCGCAGTAAGCTTGGTAACCATGAAAATGGTGTTGTTGATGAAGATGGTTCGGATGCTAATGTTCAAGATGGTTCTGGTGCTAATGTAGAAGGTGGTGCTGGTGCTAGTGTTGAAGATAGTGTTGATGCCGATTTTAGAAAGAGGATGTTGGATGCATTACAACCCCTGTATCCAGATTGTGGTGGTGAACATACAAAACTGTCGACAGTGATTGAGCTGCTTAGTTTGAAAGCAAGGCATCAGTGTTCCAATGTTTTTTTTTTACAGAATTATTAAAGTTTATGAAAACTATTTTATCGGAAGGGAACACGTTACTATCTACATGTGCTAAAGCTAAGGGTATGCTCAAGCCATTTAACTTGCCGGTCGAGATTATCCATGCTTGCTCTAATGATTGCATACTTTATCGAAAGGAGTATGCTGATTATGATGAGTGTCTTAAATGTCATGCAAGTAGATGACAAGTACCTCCTGAAGGGAGTGATCCAAATGCTTGAAAAGTGCTAGTGAAGAAACTAAGGTTTTTCCCAATTACTGAAAGGTTACAGCGTTGGTATGGTACTCTGTGGATTGCTGAGCAGATGTACTATCACTCTAATGTTGAAGAAAGTATTACACACATGCGACATCCTATGGATTTTTCTTCTTGGAAGTCAATTGATAGGAAGTGGCCTGGGTTTGCTGCTGAGAAACGTAATGTGCGTCTAGGACAAGCCACTGATGGTTTTAATCCTTTTGGAATGATGAATACACAAAGTACTTGGCCCGTCATGGTTTTTCCTTTTAACCTTCCCCCATCAGTATGCACATCACAAGATTTTACACTGTTAGCACTACTTATTCCTGGTCCAAGTGGTCCCAATGGCAACATTGATGTTTATTTTCAACCCTTAATTGATGACTTAATTGAGTTATGGTTAAAAGGAAAGCTGACGTATGATGCGCACATAAATACTTTCTTTACAATGAAAACAATTTTAATGTGGTGTATACATGACTATCCGGCTTATGCGTATATGTCTGGTCTGCGAACATCTGGAAAATTTGGTTGTCCGGTATGTGGGGAAGATATTAAGGCTCTGAGGCTGAAATGGGGTAATAAGTTTGCATACATGGGTCAAAGAAGATTTTTAAGAGATCGGTCTCACCCTTACAGACGTGAAATGTACAAGTTCAATGGATTTAAGGAAGATAGGGGTGCACCAATTCGTTTGAGTGGCGTTGAGTTTTTTGATAGGACATCAACAGCAAACAAGGAATTCGGGAAGATGGTAAAGCGGTCACTAGTTGATTCTCCGTATTCGAAGAGATCAATTCTATACAATCTGCCATATTGGAAGGTAAGTGAATATGTGGTTATTTATAGGCATTTGCTAACTTTAATCAATATTTTCTTGTTATTTATAAGTTTTTCTAACCTAGTTAATCTTAACTTTAGTTTCTGCAACTTCGTCATAATGAGGATGTGATGCATGTAGAAAAGAACTTTGCAGAGAACATGTTTGGGACTTTCATGAACCACAAGGATAAGTCTAAGGATGGGGATCCAGCGCGCAAGGATTTGGAACTGCTGAACTTAAAACCTGACTTGTGGTTGATGGAAACAAATGGTAAAGTAGAACGCCCCCTAGCTCCTTATTGCTTGCCTAAGAATGAAAGAGAACTAATTTGTAAAACTTTTAGCAAACTGAAAGTTCCTATTGGTTATAGTGGAAACTGGAAAAATAAAGTGGATATGAAAGAGTTACAATTTAAGTGTTGGAAGTCCCACGACTAGCACATGCTTATGCAGGGTTTGATGCCAATTTTTCTAATGTATTATTTCAAAGATCATGGGCTTTTGCGTGAGGCAATACGTCAATTGTCATTGTTTTTAAAAGTTCTTTGTTGTAAGGTTATTGATCGTGAAGCGCTTCGTCTAATGCACGAACGTGTTGTGGAGTCTTTATGTGTGTTTGAGATGTACTTCCCACCGGCTTTTTTTTGTTACGATGACTCATCTTGTCGTACATTTGGCCGAAGAGGCACTAACATTGGGACCAGTTCAATTTGGCCGAAGAGGCACTAACATGTGCAGGATGATGAGAACCTACAAGGTTTATGGTCGGAAAAAAAACTATATTGAAGGGTCTATAACTGCACAATATGAGGTCGATGAAAGAGCGCGCCATTGGATGGAGTTCATTCCTGAGGGTAAGCAAAAATCTTATAAGTGTCATGGAAAGATAGCATTGAACGGTGAGGTTTACGAAGGTCCAGAACTACCTAATTCACAAGGAAAACCATACCAGTTAACTTCCTTACATCATCAACAAGTTCGTCTTTGGGTATTAAGACATTCAGATGAAAATTAATACTGAATGAGAAGAGTAAGTAGAATCCTTAACTTTGTCTATGAACAATGTCTTTACACCATTTTGACCATATAATCTGTATAGTGTGAAGTAACCCTGTCATGTACCATTGTCTTTATTGTTTCACAGGAAATACAAGGCATACAGTAGTACTTTTAACCGAAGATCAAGGAGCAAGCGTCAAGATTACATTCCCTGGCTAAGAGATCAACTTCTAGGCACTCCCATGAAAGATTTTCATAGGTTCGTACTTGGTCCTTACTTCAAGACAGTTTCCTATAGATCGTATTCGGTGAATGGTTATCTGTTATATACAGCAGAGGCAGAGCAGTATATGACTACACAAAACAGTGGAGTGACCAGGATGCCTTCACCAGCTTTGTAGCAAGCGCCAAAGATACCAACTTGGTGGGCGATGATACTTCTTACTTTGGCATTGTGAAAAAGATACTTGAACTCGATTATGAGGATTTCACATAATTTGTTTTTCTCTGAGACAGGGTCCGGGTCGAAGACAAAACAACCGGATCATATGTGGATGCAGAGACAAACTCAAGGTTCGTCAACTTCGAAAAGTTTAAGAGAAGCTCTAAAGAAGTTGACGAACCCTTCATCCATGCTTCTCAAGCTTCCCAAGTCTTTTATTGCGCTGATGAGACTAGAAAGCATTGGCATCTTGTATTAGAATCTCCCAAGAGATCCGTCCTATAGGTGAATGCTTATGAAGATCCATATGTGTTTGATGCATCCATGAATCAACCTTCTTTCTTCAACATCTTTAGATGACGAAGAGTATTGGATGGAGATCAGGTAATATCTCTCGACTGAATGCTTGAATTTTTCTTATTTTTGTCTTCTCTATGCTTGAATGCTTGCAACACTTATACTTGTAATGGTATGTCGTGGTCTTCTTTTTATCCTTATATTCTTTGGAATATATGGATAGCTAGAAATAATCACCTTTTTGGGAATTGTGTTTTTAGTGCTGACCAGGTTGTTGATTTAGCTTACAATCAGGCATAAGAGTACTGTTTTTTGGTTGAAAAACAGAAACTCAAGAATGTTAACCTAAAGATTGTTGCTCACTTAAACTGGAAATGTCCTCCTTTTCCTTTCAATAAGTTGAATTGTGATGGAGCTTCATCGTTTTACTCTCTTTTTGTAGGAGCAGCTGGTGTAATATGACATTCTTCTGGCTCTTTTGTAGCTGCCTTTGCCCACCACATTTTTTTGAACTCGTCTATAGTTGCTGAGATCTGGTCTTTGAATGGTGTGAATTCAGAATGCTCAAGTATAATTATAACTTAGAATGGTGTGAATTCAGTACCTGTGTAAAACTTTTTGTGGTTTTTGACCTAACTATCAGCTCGATTAATGTAAATTGAGTTACTGTTGTAAACATATTTTGAATTTAGATTGAATGGTGAATGTTTTGTTATCAAATGAGCATCTATTAAAGTTCAGTTTAGTGAATTTCAAATTTTATGCCAGTCAGAAATAAGTTGCGAATCAGATTTTATAAATTTTAATGAATTTCAAATTTCAGGCCAGTCAGATGAAAGTTTAGTCAGACTGGGATTCAGACGAATCAGACTTTTAAAAAGTATTCATCCTATATAAACTACTTCTCAAAACGGGTGATTAACATTTATATTTTCTAATTTAAAACTTTAGAAACCACTGTGAATGTCAGTGTCATCAATTTACTTTTAGCGGAAGTCGTATTTTTAAAGATATCAGCTTCTGTGAGATACAGTCGTTTTGGAAAAAACCACTCCAATATTCCAACTGATTAACACAGTCGTTTTTGATGATATTACCTCTTGTCTTGCCAGTGGTTTAACTTCCATTTTCCACTAGTGAAGAAATGGTTTTGAATTCTAGGCTGAATTTGAAAATGGAATATAATAAGACTGGTTCTATCAATTCCATAACAGAGATATCACTTGCCATAACATATGCAAACTCATTCATCTCAATTTTCTTTTGGACTCTGCCACAACCCAGTAAAGCACCACCACTCATTACCTTATCTTTTATGAGTCTGTTCTGGATAACTAGTCCGCACTCAGTTGATTCCACTCTGCTGGAACCCCTCTTTAGTACGTACATACGACAAACTCCATGTTATCCTCGAGTGTGAGGATAACTCTTCTTCAGCTGCTAGCAAGATGACAGATGCCCTAAATATTTCAAAAGTACCCAGATTGCGTTGTAATTTGGTCGCTTCGCTGTACTACACAAAACCTCTAATGTTGACCAAATAATACACAACCCAATGCATGAGACTTGTTACTCCACTTCCAGCAAGGTTATGGATGAAAATTTCTTCTATTACCCTCTGGTGGATTAGTGCCTTGATGACTAAACACGCAACTACCAAGTTCTTCTCATGCTTGTGAGGTAAATGTAGAACAATATGATGTTGATGGACACATTTAAACTTGACCTTGAAAGCCTTGCAGTAAGAATAACACAAATATTTTCCTTTCTTGGCTTCCATCTTCTCATACAGTGCATCCTTAAGCTGTAAGGAGTAATAATCCCAGCTTAAACTCCACAACCCTTTCTGAGCCTCTTCAAGTTCTTGCACATTCTCAGACTCACTTTCTGTTGTCACTTGAAGTATCGTCTCGGCCCAGAGAACATTACCTTGCGGAAATATTTGATCAAACAACCCTCTGGCATCATCCATGTCACCCTTCTTAATAGACAAATATACATTTTCCATCGCAATTAACAATTCTAAGCCACAACTTGGGTTGAGAGACAGATTATGAACAAAATTTGTATCGTAATTTTGCATTAAGTTCGATCCATAAAGAACATTCAACCCAGTAATAAGCATATAAAAACTGAAACGAGAACTGCTTGTATTGTGATAAGAATACCTACCGATAGATTCAAATAATTTCCCTCGATCAAATAGCGTTCTAGCAAGAACCAGGCTATCTCAGAGACATTTTTCACTTCCCGCACACATGTAAAATAACCAACCAACTCTCATGCTCGTGCTTTCCAGCAGATTCTAACTTGAATTTATAATTTTTGTAACAATACCTTCCCGAACTAGTCCAATTTAAGTCCTAAAGATGATGTCTCTAGCTATACCTTGATCAAGCATTCTCTGTGCAATAACATACTCAGTCCCCATTACCATTGGAAGCATCAACCCAAATTCCAAAATTATCTCGTATACAGAATTTCCACCTTTAAGCACAACCAATTCTTTACCAAGATCAAACAACCTTCTACCATGACCATAACTGGTGATAGTACCACCTCTCTGTGACATCTTCACAAAGAGTTTCTTACCATAACAACTATCACCATCTTTAACAACATAAATCGCATTCGAATTCACCAACAACAATTCTAAACCATAGCCAAGTTCTAAGATCAGCTCATAAACAGAATTTCCACAGTATTCATCCATCAAAATTTGCCACTTATTAACAAACACACAAAAAGCAAGAATATCCCGTAATAATTTTGAACTACACTCAACATAACATGAATTCCTTCTAATCACCTCAATCTTTTTACCACGATCAAAAATCATTCTGGTACGATTAGAACTAGTTAAAACAACACTTATAGCAGTAATTCGAAGAATCTGTATGATGAAATAAATCTTGAGAAATTTGTATACTTCATTGTATTTATTTATTAAATCATACTTATCAAACTCCCTTCCTTGATCAAATACCACTCGAGTATAGTCATCACTAGATAAAACATCACATATATAAGCAATTTGACTTGGGTGTGTGATGAAATACAACCTGATAAAATTGGTGAAGTAAGAAGAAGATTGATTTAGGTTATCTTTCTCAATGAATTTCCACCATCCAAACTGTTGAAATTTGTCTTTGAACGCATGATTCAATATGTCTACCTCAATATTTGTAACCTTCCTAACTTGGAAATCTAAAATAGCATTACAAGAATTATATTCACAAAAGAAGGGTTTACCCTCTTGATAATCAAGGAACATCGAATTTCTCTAGTATATCTTAACTTCACCTAGAGTACCATCTCCGTCGATAATATAAAAATGGGTTTTAGTTTCAGATCTACCAGTACCTTCTGTTGTTGTTGGATTTGAAGAATGATGAGTGAAATCACCCACTGATTTTAACTCAATAGACATTACTTCATCGACATTGATTTTGGGTGTGAATCCGGATAAGGGTTCCGGAAAGCCTTCGTCTACTTTCACTTTGCTCAAACGATCCTGTACAGCCTTCAATTCAGCAGATAAATTCTTAACACTAGTGATAAGTTATGGTGAAGGATTTTTGTAAGTATCTTTGAATTCCCTAACCAAGTGTTTCTGAATTCTCAGCAGAGAATCAACCTTCTTAGCTAGCTCATCAAATTCTTTTTGATTCTCCATTGTAACCAGGTCGCTCGAGAATCGAGTACTCGATACAATTTATAGTGATCTACACTACAATTGATATACATAAACAACTCTCAATCTCTAAGGATAGAGATTATTGAGAAGAAAGAAGGAATTTTGAGGGCTAGAAGAAGAATTAGACGAAGTAGAGGAGGGGAAGAGAAGGCAGACGATATTTGGGAGAAAGAAACATTTCATTTGATTAATTCATAGGTACTGCTTCCTTACAACAAATGCATCTTATATTGCTGTAAATCAACTCACAAACAGAAATACCTACGCTACCCCTCAACTAAAAAGAAACTACTATAATAACCAGTTGGTCTGATTGTCATAAGACTAAGGTTCATGACAGACAGCCACTTGACTCGATTATGTCAGGATTAACAATCCTTTATGTGTTTTTAGAAATTTGGTGCAAAACCAAAAATCCAGATTAATTAGTTGATGATGTCAACTTTACATGTCTCTTGAGGATCCCTTAAAAATACAAAATCCACGCTTTAACAGTAGAAATTCTATTCTTTTTTCTCTCTTTATAAAATCTGCAGTTAGAATTATGCTAGCATAAATTCGTCTTTGATATAGACTAGAGTTATGATTTTGATGCTTGTTTTCTGAAATACTCATATAGTTGAGTTTGCATCCCTAAATACGTCGAAAGTTGTACTCTTTTCCCTTCGTTTCAGGTTTTGTCCCATGTGGTTTTCATGACAAGGTTTTAACGAGGAAGCATCTCGCCGATGATGAATTTTTATTCAAAATGGTGATATTGTGCTCTTTTTCCTTCGTCCATATTTTTTTTTTTCCATTGGGTTTTTACTGGAAAGGTTTTACTGAGATAATTTAATTCAACATGGTGGTCATCCAATGGGGAGTTGTATCAATTTTGGTTATTTGGTGGATTCCCACCATTAACTAGGTCATTTTGTTTTGTTAGACCACATAAACATAACCATCTCCTATGAATTTGGATATCATTTTGATCCATATAAGGTATGATCACAAACTTTACGCACCTTTAGTACTATAACTACATATTGGCACTTTGTTGAAGAAACTAGATTCCGTTGTCCAATATATTGAACTTTGAATCCGTAGACTCAAGGGGAAACAATAACATATATTCATCCTCGAATCAATTCTCCAGTCTTCCTTGCCGTTCATTAATTCTCTCTCTCGGAGTCTAGTACCAATAATTCTAAACAATCTCGGTTTAGTTGAACCATTAACAAAACATGCTAATTTGTAAATCGATTACAAATACACACTATATATACTCTTTAGGTTTTCAAGAAGACTTGTCTTCCAAAACTGACAGGAGTCTAGTGTCTCATGCGTTATAGTTTTCCGGAATCCATACATAAGTTTGAAATCTCAATACAAGTGTTCTTTCTCAAACAGGGTTATTTCAAAATTGAACGGAATGGCCAAAGTATGTGGTAACCTCTGAACCACTAAATCAGTAACAAAAATGTATAATCAATCAATTGTCTTAAGATTGTTGGGTAATTATCTTCGTTACCGATTCTCCAATTATACAACTCGTGTATTATCCACCGACCCGTTACAACTCTTTGTAACATGTATTACGTTTGGTAATACCAACAACAAAACAAGAAAAGAAGGATAGAAAAGATGATCAATCACAAAACTTAAACAAACTTACTTGGGCGTATTGAGGCGAGTAATCTCTTTGCTTAAGACATTTGATGCCCTGTATATAACGTTGTTACAGGTTTAGCGGCATATGTCTCCAACATTCAACAATACCTTTATGTTTTTCGCAGCACTTCGATAACACCGAACAGCGAACGCGAATAGATGTAGCACAAACTCTTCTTTAACTCTTGAAGACAACATGCGAACTCTAAAATTCCTAGTACTAGTTTTTTACTCTAAAAACACATTTTTGCAATGGAGAATGTGTGGGGTTTATATAGGTTTAGAAGTGACTCTTGGTGAAATCCTTTCATGAAGAGTCGCATCCCTTAATGGAGAGTCATATCCCTTAGGATAAGACACTACCTATTGAAAAGGTTCAAGTGAGTGGACACATCCATTGACACTAACCAACTCATATTTCTATTCAAAATTCCAACAATACTAATGGTGAAAAAATATTTCGATATACTTATCGTAAAAAAACAATGATATGACAATTAGCAGTGATCGATTTAGTTCGAAGTTTAGTAGAACCCTAATATACTTATCTCATTTTAAAAAATTCAAAAAAAAAAAAAAAAAAAAGAGCCTAACAACCAAATTTATACTCCTAATGCAGAGATAAGTATATTCTTGTCATAAAAAAAGAAAGAAAAACGATGGAGGAAGCATACATACGCTAAAATTATCTTCTTCTTTTGGATTTTTCTCCTAACGCTTCGAGTGAAACAAGGCTATTCGTGTGAGGAATTGCTTGAATGGCGCTCCTTGAGCTTTCATCCCATAGTTTCTTTATTGCAATTTCCGAGAAGTCATATATAACAAAAGAAACTTTCACCATCCGACATAAGAACTTGATTGCTCATTGTAACCACAAACAACCTATCTGTCGTATCTTTGGTGCATGGAAAATAAAATTTCTTACTCCAACTTCTGGAGTCGATGACTCATGCCCTTTCGTCTCATAGCTGCTAAACTTTTTCTTTTTCTCTAATGCCCATATGTGAATAAATTTATCATAGTTTCCTACATCTATATGAACAACGCACAAATATCCACCTAACAACTTGAGATAAAATTTAGAGACAATCCTTTTCGGTGAAAGTGGTGGTAAAGGGATCAATCGGAACTCCTCATCCGCTAAGTCGAAATCCACAATTTCAGTTTCTCGGGAGTGTAGCCAATGAAGAACCCCGTTCGTCCAAATACCAGGGACCTTATTTAAAAATTGATCAGAATTTCATAAATCTCTCCACCCAAAGTGTATAATTGAGCTCTTTTATTGAATAACCGAACAACTTTATACTCGTCCAACAAATTATGGTAACCAATGTTGGATATTTTCAATAACATAGAAAATAAAATGGTTTTCGTTTTTGGCTTGCCGGTACGACAGGGGAATATCCTGTGTCGAATAGACACAATGGATGCTACTTGGAGATGAAGAGGCACCTCCTAAGGGTGTGATGGTTCACAAAAGACACATCCATTCCCATAAGACACTATTGATGTCTGGTAGGCTCTGGAAAGGGATTTCCTACGTGTAATACTGCAAGTGCACAACGCCTGTTGGAGGCGTGGCAAGTAGAGGTCGATCCACAGGGAAATGGAGTGTGCTAAGTTGAACTAAAGCTTTGCTAGACTGATTTCAAGGAAGTGTAACACAAATATGGGTTGTTTTGATGTCGATACGACTGAATTGTTATTGTGACTCTAAACTAAGGTGCATTAATAAATTGTAAACAGATTGTAAGGTACTAGGGCAGTGAATCCACTCTCTAACCTCATGCTAAAGTAATGTGGCTCTAGTTCAGTTCTTGTGCCTTCCCTTGAAGGTCTTAAGTAGATATTCCTTAACTAATTTCTACTAATTCACCCCTAGTATGAGTTGTTTTCTTACAGTACAACTCATCACAGGTTTACAAGCTCATTAGTTAATTACTAATCCTAATCATGTTATAACACAGCAAGAATAAGAACCAAAGACAATTACTTAACATGGAATTAGGGGTTTCAACAACACCCTAGTAAATTGATTTAGAACATCATAAAAACACAATTACACTAGAGTTGGTGCACTGGCTAGTCCAGGCATGAGTTTTTACACTCAATTCTCAACCCTATTTATACAAAGTTCTCCTCTAACACTCAACTTGGAAATTAAATGCAAACCCACTCACCATCACTCCCTGAAATGGTTGTTCCCTCTGCCAATTTGCCTCTGGAAGCCATGCGTGAGCTGTAGGAGAAAACCCTAGTTCCAACCATCTCAACCCTATCTTCTAGGGTATGGGAGAAGCTAAAGATGGAGATGGGCAGAACTAGGGGTGCGGAGTGGGCGACTATGGTGGCTGTTGCAGTTGCTGTCAGAGGAAGGAGATGGAGGTGGTGATGTTGGTTCTGGTTTTGTCAGGGAGAGGGAGGAGGTAAGGTGTTTCTCTGGAGTTGTTGGGGAGAAAAGAAAGAGAAGATGAAGATGAGAAATCGTTTTGGTCGATGGGGTGTAGGTATAGGAAATTTCGCTGTGGAGCGGGGACAGCGAGAGATGATATGTAGGGTGGAGCGACCGTAGGATGAAGATGGGTGTAATCTAACGGTTCGGAAGGGATGTGCTCGGATCCGGGTCGTGGGTCGGGTCTTGGACTTCTCAAGCCCATGTCTTGTAAGTGGGTTGCCTCTTGTTGGGTTGCAACTGATGCGCGCGCGGGCTTTGACCTTCTACTCCATAGACGCTCGTCTCCAATTTTCTGCTCTTTTGGCTCCTCAATTTCTCCGAACTTTATTTACTACCTAAAAACACAAAATTAATTAGTACAAATATTTATTCTTGAGAACAGAGAAAATACAGAATTTGGGATAATATCTGATTTCTGAGCACAAAAGATGAGTTAAATGCCAATAAATAGATGTAGAAATATGCAATATTTGGCACTCATCAAATACCCCCAAACCTGAATTTTACTTGTCCTCAAGTGAAACAGAAATTAGGAAATCCTAACTATACCATTGTCGCTGGTCTCTCGAATGCATTTAGCGTATGCACTAAGCCTTTAAACCCCTAGGTGTCCCTAGTGGACGAGTTGTAGTCTCGTGAGGGTTTACCAGAGGTGTGCCCACAAAACCTTCTCCAACTTCAGAGTGTAAAAGAGTCTCAAGCATCCAAGGAGCTATGAGGACATAGAGTTTCTGCATGCTAGTAACACGAAGTTAGAACTACCAAAGAACGCATTCTCATCCTTAAGTGCTGAGCGAGAAATAACCATACCATATGAAAGAATCCGGGTTCGATAGTGATCATAAGCCTCGACTTCTGCCTCACCAATAGGGTTTTATGATAATTGCACTCAAAAAGACCGCTTTTTTAGTCTCTCATGTGTGCAGGTAGGAATAAAGAGAGAAATCCTGCACACGTTGAAGGTGAGAAAGATAACCTTCTGAAATAATTTCTGGAGACTCCACAGAGTTGTGGGCAAAAAGAATCTTTTTCTGATGATCTCTAAGAAAGGAAATCAACCATTAGCAAGGATGGGAGTACTCACTTACCTTCTCACCCGATCGGCAATTAATATCACTCTCTCATAGAAACGTCTTCAATCTTCGGTCTTCGGTCTTCAATAGCTGATGATGAACTTCTGAACTTCACAAAAACTTGACAACCTTTTTTTTTTAACATGAAATGAAAATAACAATAAAAATAATAAAACTTGTATTGCCTTGATTTCATAAACTTCACTAATTCTCAACCTATTTTCTTTTCTTTTCTTTGTTGCACGTAAACCTTGGACTATTTCAACTTTTCTTCAAATATTCTGATGATGCTCCGCTTGCTGACGATGATGTGTTTCTATGAATCTGTTGATGTTGTTGAGAGGGAGAGAGTGATGCTAACTGCAAATCAAACTACAAGAAGGAGTTTTCATCTTTAAACGTCACCCTCATGATTGACGAAATTAGCACTCAAGAGATCAAAAATAGTGCTGAAAGTGGTGCGAAGTTGGGTAGCTCACCATTCCTACTCGGAGTTGACGTACGGTGACACACTCTAACAGCTTTTCTAGAAAGTTGCAAAAAATGAAGGTTGGTGCCTCGCTTATGTAAAATGGGTAGTCTCCACTATGGGTGATCACAATTCTACTACCGAATATCTAAACAGCACCTAATTCGCCCTCCGGTATGGTTAAATCCAACTTTAACGCTCTAATAAACTAAGAAACCCGATTGTGTTCTCCAGTACTTCCAAGTTCTGTTATTTCGGTCAGACTCTCTATGTAAACATAGCTAGAAGCATGCTAGTGACTCTAAGATCTCTAAAAGTTGGAGGTTTTTATGTACATATTTACAAAGAGTTTTGAAAATTTTTGAATTTTTTGATTTTTTTTTTTTTTTTTTGATATAATAAAAGACTAAAAACTCTATATGCAAATGCACCCCCAAACCTAAATCAAACATTGTCCTCAATGTGCCAACAGATAATAAGAATTCAAAAAGTCACATACCAAGAGAACTATGTTGAGTGAAGAAAAGGGAAGAGATTACCGGATGTCGGCGGAAGCAAGGTTAGAGCTTCATTAGTCAAGGCTAGAATCCAACATTCTCACCTAAGATCATATTGAATTAGCATAATACATAGAAAAGAAGACTCAACCGATTCAAGATAGAAAATTTAACAAAACCTACTGGATTATATACAAGAAAAATTCACCATACACCAACAATCTAAAGAGTTGAGGATCAACCCAAAAGACAATATGCAGAAACATCATGACCTTACACAAATATAACATGAGAGTGCAAGTAAGACTGCATATGTGAATAAGTTATCCCCAAACCTAAACTTGTCAGGAGATGTGTTTTTGAGCACAAAATCTTGCAAATTTAAAGGTACATCATGCACAAGGTCTAACTCAAAATGAGTTTTGCTAAGAACAGGCAGACATACATATTCCAACTGTGGCTCCTTAAAGGTGTTATACTTTGATGAAAAATGGTCCAAGAGGACTTGGGAAGCACAAAGTTCTAGGCCTAGATTAGGAACTCTCAGAAAAGTTGGTTTTGCAATTTTGTTATAAGCCAAACCTAGGTTGGGTGGAAATCCAACAGATTGTGACATGGGCATGATGTTGGGCTTGTCTAAGTTGTTCACATGTGTGAGCTCAAGAGTAACAACATCACTCACATCAATATTTCCCAAATCATCTATAAGTGTTGTAACATGCTCATGTTCATAAAACATTTCTACAAGCTCTAGTCCATAATCATCATCTACAACTTCAGTTTCATGCATAGGGAGATCACAAGAAACTTCACATTGTGACCTAGGCTGAGAATTAGACAAGTCATGTTCACTTGCATAAAACAATTCATCAATCTCCACGTCATACTCATCACTACCCAAAATTTCAATGTCATGCATAAGATAACCAGGAGAAATATCATGTTGTAACCTAGGCATGGAATCAGACACATCAAAATTATTTTCATGCATAGTGTCATTGGTGTCGACAAGAAATTCAACATTCCCTAAGTTACACACAGGTGGTATAGCATGCTCATTTTCAGTGAATAATTGCACAGACCTAAACTCAAAGTTATCATGGCATGCATCTGCAGATTTAGAAGAAAACTCATTCATGGCAGTTGGAGCAAAGCCTAGTGTTTCTGAGTCCATAGGCTTCACCATATTTTCAGCATATACAAGCTCTTCTAACATGTCATATTCATCCTCATCATCATAAAAATGCATCTCCCTATTAAAAATTGTAGCATTTTTAGTGTACTCATCTACCTCTAGATTAGGTTCATTTTCAGTGTCATTTGAATGAGTAAGAACACTGTTTTCAAAAATTATTTTGTTAGGGACAACAAACATTTTATCATGAGATTCCTTCCATTCTTCATTTTGTAACTGAGTAAGGTTCATTTGAAGGATCATAATGAGCTGTTCAATTGAAGGAGAGCCTTCACTAGTGGGTATGCATGCTTCACATGGATTCTCAGTACATGGCTGTGCACAAGGGTCACTAGCAAAGGGGAATTCAGACATTGTGCTATATGGATGATCATGCATTGCACTCAATTCAAGTATGGCATTGTTTTGCTCTATGATTTTGAGGTTCTCCATTATAGACTGCATGCAAGGGTTCACTGGAAGGTAGCATTGTTCAACCTCCCACTGTGGTGAATGATACATCTGTGCAAAGTGATTAGGGTACATGCATTCAAGGTCAGGGCCCTGAGATGGTTCATAATACTCCCTAAAATTACTATGGTCTGTGGGCTGTTCATATTGTGAAGCATGCCCATAAGTAAGCTTTCTAATGGATCTATGTGATGATTCTTCATCCCTAGTGACATCCCAAAATCCCATCATGCCAGGCAATCAAGTTGGACTCAAAAAGAAACACCCATAGCACACCAAGAATATATAGCATTCATTCAATTACAGGTCAGGTGGAGCACAAGTATGCACAGGATAGCTTATGCACAGCTTATGCAAAGCAAAACACCGGTAGTGCACATCGCAGGTAGTGCACAGCACAGTTGTCGGCAGGTACACAAGAAAGACAGAGAATGTAAGGTGCACAGGGCAGATGATTATGCTCACTCAAGTTACTCAACACTCATTCAAATGCTATAAGATCACACACACAATAGTGATACCAGATCACAGATGCAACAGATGAACAGTTTTTAGCAATTTTTAACAAATTTAGCAGAGTGTCAACTGGTTCAGTTGATGTCACTTTTCACAGGTTATGCTCAATGATTTGTAGGGCAGATGGAACAGCATTCAACTAGTGAAGGTGTCAGTATGTGAAGATGGTCTAGTATCATATGGTAGTCACACAGATGTGGTTACAGCTTAGTTGACAGAGTAAAACATGCTAAAGGGTTGCAGGGTTTGAATTCAGTACTACCACAGGGCACTTATTATGAAACAAAGTGTCAACTGTGTTGGTTGATTTCACTTTTCACAGATTGTTGTGCCAAAAATGCAAGGCATATGCAATAGATCAGTTGATGGCAAGCTTATAGGTTTGCACAAGTGAGTATGACAGCAATCTTGGCAGATGATAACTCACACAAGGTCTCAAACAAAGTCAAGCATGCACAAGGGTACATGGTATGTGGCATCAACTCACTCAGTTGATGTCAACAGCCTGAGTTGATATCAACTAATTAAGTTGACTTCAACTGGGGTTTGCAGGTGGCTTGGTTATCTAAGTTTAAGCTCAACTCACTCAGCTACAAGGGCTGGAGCTGAGCACATGTGCTGTTAAAGCCACGAATTTAATGCACACATTACACAAGAACAAAATATTTCAGCTAACACAGTTTTGTTTCAAAAGTCACAGGGCTATGCACAAATTTCAGAGTTTCCAGGGGTTGGATGATCTAGCACTGGTTCAGGGTCAAGCACTACTGGCAATTAGCCAAGCAGAGCAACATTCAACCAATTTGGGCTAGAGGAGCATACAAAGAGATGAAAATTTAAGCATGTAGAAATCATCACTCGGATGTCACAGGATTATGCTTGTGGATATCGGGGTTCGGTGAGCATACATGGCATTCAACTATCAAACATCATGTTCATGAGAATCAAAAGCTAGTTGTTTATCATTATGCACACCGATTCAAAAATACTTGCACTAATCGGTTGAGATGCACTTGCACACAGGTTCCCGTGGTATATCATTCATACAAATATGAAGTACAATGAAGTTCTAGGATAACCAACCAGTTTTAGCTCCAATGGTTGTATTGTTCTGCTCCTTGTCTTCCCTTCTTTTGGCTTTTGTAGCACAGGGACCTGCTGTCTCAACAAAGAAATCTCAGTTCCCAATATTGCACAGTTTAAGACACGATAAGGTGCAAAGATGCACAGTTACAATGGAGCAGGTCTAAGATAGACAAGAATTGCTAAGGTGCTTGTGCTGATGTGTCACAGGAGGATGAAAAAGGTTTTGAGTATCAGTAAAACCACTACTCAAGATTCAGCTAGCATAGGAATAAAGGTCTAGCAATTAAGGTCACAATGCAGCTGAAATGAAACAAATGTGACAGACTAAGCCAGGCAAGATTGAGCTCAGTTTAGGCCAGATGCTGACTGAGATGGTCAGTGCAATGAACTATGATCTTATAGCTTCTTTTACTTTCAATGGATGTGCACAAATGACAAAAATATATATCTGATGCTACAAATATAAATTGTTATGAGATGCAAGCTAATATTATGAGAATGCAGATATGCGGTTAAGATGAACTAACTAAAATGCAATGAACAGGATGCAATATGCAATAGAAGATGCAAGTGACAGAAAAATTACCACTAAGTTACACTAATACAGGGCTAAAAGTAATAATACAAAGCATATATACAAGAGTGAAATGAAAACTAGTGAAGCTAGCCAATAATCGACACAGCACACTACCAGTTTCCCCGGCAGCGGCGCCAAAAACTTGGTAGGCTCTGGAAAGGGATTTCCTACGTGTAATACTGCAAGTGCACAGTGCCTGTTGGAGGCGTGGCAAGTATAGGTCGATCCACAGGGAAATGGAGTGTGCTAAGTTGAACTAAAGCTTTGCTAGACTGATTTCAAGGAAGTGTAACACAAATATGGGTTGTTTTGATGTCGATACTACTGAATTGTTATTGTGACTCTAAACTAAGGTGCATTAATAAATTGTAAACAGATTATAAGGTACTAGGGCAGTGAATCCACCCTCTAACCTCATGCTAAAGTAATGTGGCTCTAGTTCAGTTCTTGTGCCTTCCCTTGAAGGTCTTAAGTAGATATTCCTTAACTAATTTCTACTAATTCACCCCTAGTATGAGTTGTTTTCTTACAGTACAACTCATCATAGGTTTACAAGCTCATTAGTTAATTAATAATCCTAATCATGTTATAACACAGCAAGAATAAGAACCAAAGACAATTACTTAACATGGAATTAGGGGTTTCAACAACACCCTAGTAAATTGATTTAGAACATCATAAAAACACAATTACACTAGAGTTGGTGCAATCAGCTAGTCCAGGCATGAGTTTTTACACTCAATTCTCAACCCTATTTATACAAAGTTCTCCTCTAACACTCAACTTGGAAATTAAATGCAAACCCACTCACCATCACTCCCTGAAATGGTTGTTCCCTCTGCCAATTCGCCTCTGGAAGCCATGCGTGATCTGTAGGAGAAAACCCTAGTTCCAACCATCTCAACCCTAACTTCTAGGGTATGGGAGAAGCTAAAGATGGAGATGGGCAGAACTAGGGGTGCGGAGTGGGCGACTATGGTGGCTGTTTCAGTTGCTGTCAGAGGAAGGAGATGGAGGTGGTGATGTTGGTTCTGGTTTTTTCAGGGAGAGGGAGGAGGTAAGGTGTTTCTCTGGAGTTGTTGGGGAGAAAAGAAAGAGAAGATGAAGATGAGAAATCGTTTTGGTCGATGGGGTGTAGGTATAGGAAATTTCTTTGTGGAGCGGGGACAGCGAGAGATGATGTGTAGGGTGGAGCGACCATAGGATGAAGATGGGTGTAATCTAACGGTTCAGAAGGGATGTGCTCGGATCCGGGTCGTGGGTCAGGTCTTGGACTTCTCAAGCCCATGTCTTGTAAGTGGGTTGCCTCTTGTTGGGTTGCAACTGATGCGCGCGCGGGCTTTGACCTCTGCTCCATAGACGCTCGTCTCCAATTTTCTGCTCTTTTGGCTCCTCAATTTCTCCGAACTTTATTTACTACCTAAAAACACAAAATTAATTAGTGCAAATATTTATTCTTGAGAACAGAGAAAATACAGAATTTGGGATAATATCTGATTTCTGAGCACAAAAGATGAGTTAAATGCCAATAAATAGATGTAGAAATATGCAATATTTGGCACTCATCAATGTCTTTTGGAAGTGAAGAGGCATCTCCAATAAGCATGAGTTCCCTATAAGTAGTGATGATTTGTTTTCATTAAAATGTAAAAAACAACAAGCATTTTCTTTTTTCTCTCTTCTAAGCATCATCAGAATTTCATTCTTGTGTGTTCTTGGTTGGGTCAAGGGGTACAAACCTTGAATCCAGTGACGTTGTTATAGGGATTCATTGTATCCTGACGACAATATTTCACATACCCGTTTGTAATCGCCAATTTATTTGGAGGGTCGAAATAATTGTCTAAAAGAATCTTAATCGAGCCTTAAAGCCGGAAGTACAACATTCATTTTAGTGTCTCATCCTCTCTTTTAGCCATAAATTTCCAACAACCAAATCCACAATCAATACTATATGCTTTATTGCAATTTGACAATTTGGAAGGTAAACATATTCCTCGGTCACGGATTGCATATGTAGATGGGATCCTGGGCACTTGTTGAGAAACAAACCAAACCATTACAAGAACCAACAATGTTAGTCAAGGAGGGTTTTAACTCAATAAACCGATGATTATGGATTTCTACAAGCGTTTTGTAAGACTAATCCCCATGCATGTTAATATCATCGGATTGTTCAACAACATAACAAAATTTCGAAGCAGGATTCGTCCTCAGCTGAAAAAGGAGACCCAGCTTGATATTACTTGTTAAATCTTTCCTGGGTTTGCAAAAGAGTTTGCAGTTGATTATGGTTTCGTAAGGTAATCGTGATAATATATCTAGGATTATGTCAGTAGGTAACTTCTCCATCTCATAAATTTCATATGCACAAAACTGAAAGCAATTCTATCGAAAAACACCAACAACTAGCTCGCTTATAACTCACAGTCCATGATCGGAAGCTCTATGATGTTTTTTCCGCTTTTAAACTCGAAAACCCTATCATTGATGTGCTTAAATAAGGCAACCCAATATGATGGCAGCCTAAAGTTTATATTCTTGTGGTTTTAACTTTAAAAAGAGCAAAGCCCATACCCATCATGACTATATATCCACAAATTTGATCCCTATAAATTGGACATAGTCACTTACACTACAAAACAGAAGGCTTCTAGGGACTGCTGAATTTGAAAAACCGTCCCTAGAAAGGTTTATTTGGGACTGTCCATTTTTCCCTGCCCCTAGTTACGAGCCTAGTTAGTAATTCTCCGAATCATTCCCGAATAATTCATGAACGTATCCGAACTGACCGAATCCGAATGATACTTCTGAACTATTTGAATCCCGAACCTAGTTCCCGGATTATATGGACCTCATGAATGATTCGTGAACGTATCCGAACAAACCGAATCCGAATGATATTTCCGAACTAGAACTTCGAATCTAGTTCGCGCCCAACCTTGCTCTCCCATAGGCAATTCTCTGACCAGGGTTATGTTGATTGGTTTTTGTTAGATTTTGTATATACTTTATATTTAAATACAATTATTCAGTTAAAATTTTCTATGGGTAGTTGTTTAACCAGTGTTTTATGTGTTAATTTTTCTTAAAAGTCTATAAACTCATTTTATAATACATTTATGCAATTAAATTGTTTACTTCAAGTTAAATAATCACGTTAAAATGTAATTTTCCATCTTATAATCATATACAAATAAAATTAGTCTCGTAATAAGGTCATAATACTCATCAATTTATCATATATGTAAGCCGAATTTTAAGTGCCGAACTTACATTTATAAAACGAATATGCACGTACGTATGCCGTTCCGAACTACTGTCCGAACAACGAACCGTTGACCGGATTTTTGACCGAATCCGACCTATGCGAATCCGTAAAATTCCCGTACGTATGCCGTCCCGAACTACTATCCGTACCCCGAATTGCTAACTAGGGTTACGAGTATTTGGGACGGACTGCTAAAGAAGTCCCTATTGCTCCCTAGTTATCAGTATTTGGATTGTTACATACTCCTAAAAGTGGTAGACAAATATACCCTTCTAGTTCACTTGTGGGGACGAATTTTTACTTAGCGTCCCTGTACCATGCTATAATTTGTGCGGATCGCGTGTGTGAAAGAACCAAATTATACTACTTTTTTCCGCAAAATAGATTTTTTTATTTTCCAGATCTTCTTTTCATCTTCGTCTCCGCGAACTCGTTCACATCTAGCAATTTCATTATGCAAACTTAGGGTAACCTTCCCTTTTGAAATTTTTCCGATTTTCTGTTTGAAACGAAGAATTTAAGGATGTTCTTGGGTAATTGCAGTATATTATCGATTGATTTGCTCGATTTTGAGTTGAATCTGTTATTATTTTGGTTCAATTGAAGAATTTTGTTGATTGAGTTTGATAATTTTGAGTTGAATCTGTTATATTTTTTGTTCAATTGGAGAGTTTTAATGATTGAGTTTGAATTGAATCTGTTATAATGCAGGAGTTATTGAGTCTAGGGCAGAGTTTTGCTGAGGATACAAGGGTTAAAACAGGTAACATTTGAAGAAAGTTTTGGTTTTCATTTCTTAGAATTCCATTTGATTTTGGTTTGTTGTATTGCCTTCTTTGTTAAAGCTACTTCATCGTCTAAGAAAAATGCAAAAGAAAAAACGTATACCTTTATAACTGACCTTTACGTGTTTGTGAAATTGACTAAGAGAAGAAAACATTGTTTGAAGATTTGATACTTCTTGGTTTTTCGCTGACTAGGTTACTTTTGATTCTTTGATCGGCTGATTCGGGTCGATGAGAATATTTGATACTACTGTTGGTTTTGTTCCTTTAACTTATCGCCTAATAATATTCTATATCTGATGTCATTGTTTTTGTGTATTAGTTAAGCTCAGTTTCTAAATTTATGTTTAGTTGTAACGTAGGATTTAAAGAAAATGGAGAGCTCCAGATTAAGGAGGCCTAACTAAATAAAAAGGAGCATGTAATATCTTGTACTACTGAGAATGCCTTTCATGCTGTGGTGATAATCATCACAGGGAGCAGGATTTAATGTCGTCGAATGGTGCGTACACTTTACCTGCTGAGTGATCTTTGTTTACAGTTTTACTAAAATTAATTTCATGGAATAATAAAACTCCCATACAACATCCTGCTCTGTAGTGGTACTGGGAAATATGTTATCAAAACTTCAGCAGGTAGTCAAATTATATGCACTGATTAGGATAAGTTGGGATTTATGAACAGGCAGTGAAGACACAAGCCAACAAAAGGCCTATGGGGCAGAGCCAGCACAAGATGGAACTGCCAGATTCGAGGATGGTATAGGTAATGCGTTATAGTCGCAAACTTTTTGAATAAGTACATCTTTATTTAAATACCCCTCAAAATTTGCACCTTAAAATATACCCTTATTCAATTTTTAAAAATACCCTTATCTTCTGAAAAGTGGAAGCAACTAGCACAAGTTGATTCCAGAAGTGGATCCAACTAGCACAAGTTGATTCCATAAATGGACCCAACTTTATACAAGTTGCTTCTAAAAAGTGGAAGCAACTTTCTCAAGTTGACTCAAAAAAACTTATTTTTTCCCCCTTGGGGGTATTTGTGCAAGGTCAACAAAAATGGAGGATATTTATAACATTCCCACTTATTTAAACTTCCTCTCATTAGTATTATTAGGTTGCTGGACAAGCATTTACTTCTAAGCTGTTATGAGTGTTTCACACATGCCTAATACCTTTTTGGGACGGCTTTAATTAGGCTTTTTGAGACGTTTTCTTAACATGTCCCAAGAAGCCTTCTGTTTTGTAGTGATAGGCCCAATGGCAATCCCGTAGGCACCAAACTTCTGATTTAAATTTGACTCCACGAAGATAGTTGAAAACAGGTGGTCGGTTCCTGCTTAAAGTAACTTCTTTACTTTGTTTGCTCGTAAATAATGACATGGACGGACGTAGTATATAACTGTACCACGCACTTGAATTTTGTCCTAGATCAAAATCCTTGTCTCTCGGACAGCAATACAATCTAGTGGTATAGTTTCTCTGCAAATAAAAAAATAAAAAAATAAAAAAAAAAGAAATTAGGTCAATTGTCCAAAAAAATTTAAAACATTGTTCTAATGGACGAGTGAAAATTAATATGGGTGAAATGGACACCAAAAAAATAACAAGAATGAATCTGGATTCATCTTGGCTTTAACTTAAAAAATAGTGAGGGTGAAACTGGATGCATCCTCATGTAAATTAAAAATAAGAAATTATATTTGAAAATGGTAGGATGAAATTGTTTACATACTGGCTATTTGGACGACCAAAGGGAGTCCTTATATGACGACTTAATGCTATTATGTCAGTCACAAGGAATGTACAAGGATTTTAAAAATTTTGGAAATTGAAAAATTATAGGAGACAATTGATTAAATTGGTTACGAACATCAATTATATGCAATCAAAGAGACAGATTTCTAGTACAAACTTCTTACAAAAGTTCATCACATCAATAGGATGATTCAGATTCCGACCGGAAAAGAAAACCAGAGTTATTTTTCTTGTCGGGTAGAGAAGATGAAGTTTCGGGTCGGGTAAAACAGTACCCGCTCCATTAAACCCATCTCCCATAGTTGTTTATATTTTCACCCTTTTTCTTGTCTTCCGGTTTCCCCTTTGTATATTTTCATCCCTGCGAAAACCAGAGTTCTTTCTCTCTAACTCAATTACCGATCATCACCCTCCAATCAATTTTTGCATGGTCAATTTGAAGACATTCAACAAGAACACAACATCATCAATCAATCAGCTTTCTTCACTGTCGGTTAGAGGAGACAGATTGATATGTCGGGTAAATCAACCCGACCAACAAACCAAAAGAAGGATTGAAGAAAGCGGATCTTCAAATTCTTTCAAACCTTCAACTCTTCGTAACAGCAACACTTAGAAAATGAATTAAAAAATACCTAAACAGTATGATATTGTTATTAAATGGTATAGCTATGTACCCTAAGTGAGATGGGAATGCGGATTTTGATTTTGGTTTGCTTTTTCCTCTCTAAAGATAAAGATAATATTGATATCTCATATTTGTAAACCAGAAAGAGGCGAAGTGGAGGAGGAGAAGTTTAGGCAGAGGCTTATTTTGTTTTCCTCTGCATAAATAAAACTAATTCACTATATTACCCCTTATTGCACTTTTTACATCTGCCTCTCATGCTGTCATGCATACTTATCGTGCAACACCTAGGACGACAGATTATCGTGCAACACCTGGGACGACAGAAAATGGCTATATCTTAAGTTTGGTGTTTTATGGTGTATATATGATAAAATTTAGAAAAAAAGATTGTTACAAATTAAGAAGGGAGCACAGTAAGTTTGCTCACTGCGTTGTCATCATTTTCAATTATCCAATGTAGTATGCCTCGGCCGAGTCAGCCGAGGTACTCACGAGTAACCCGGGTATCGGTCTTTGGCCGATACGATCCTCAAAAACTCGGCCGAGCAGGGTATTCTCTATATACTCGCCGAGTTAGTCGTGACTCGGGCCGAGTTATTCGTGACTCGGACCGAGTTATTCGGCAGACTTCCATTCTTCTTCTGCATGTCTTTTTCACCACAAATATCTTGAACACGGTGAAGGAGGACTTAATCATAGGGAAAAATACTTATGAAGTTATGATGGTAGATAAACCTAATTTAGGAAAGGAAGTTACTACCATAATTAATTTACGCATTTATAACTATTAAATTATGATTTTTACATAGAATAACTGACAGCATTTTAGGATTGAGAATTAAGGAAAGAAACCAACTAAGACTGGAATTTAGGAACGAGAAATAAGGAAGGTATATCAATTATGTGAACATTATGAGATAAATTAGGAAGCATAAATAAAATGCATATTAATTAGGAAGGAAACTATAGAAGTCATATTAATTGACCCAGCGAGTAACTCGGCTGACTCGGCGAGTAACTTGGCTCGGATCGAGGATCGCTCCCCCACCGAGCCGGGGCCGATCCCCGAGTCGTACTACATTGCAATTATCATTGATCCACTATAACCAATAGAGTTTTATATCATCCGACCCTATTACTTTAAAAAAAAAATTCTCTTTTATGGACACTTAAATTATGGAATGACTACGGTGCATTTCGGTCGGCCCCCACTACTGCAGCAGTAATCTAGTTTTATATTCTCGTCCATTTAAACAGTATCAAATTTTACGTATTTTTTTTACCCAGGAATTATCGTTATTGGGTTAATTAACCAATTTTGTGAAAAAAATAAATATTAATAGCCACACAACACGGCATCTAATTTGCATTTAGAGCTTTTGAACTTTGCTGTGCTCCTCCTTCGAATTTTATACGCTTAATGGCAGAAAAGACAACAATCCATTTTGTTTTCCCATTATCTATTCCTAATGACATCACAGAAGTTACATTATGTAGAATTGTCTCAGTAAAAAGGTGACAAATGTCAACAATTCATTGATAATGATTAGCAATTGACCTAATATTATATATTGTTCCCATAATTCCTACAACAAAACATATCACTATGATGATCAAATGGATTACGAAACTAGGTAGCGGAATTTTCTTTCTGAAAATCTTAAGGTAGAAAGCAATGGGAAGTATAGCAGATACGAAGATACAAACGAATGAACCAGTTAGGCTAAGAACAGTTTCAAAGAAAGGGATGGCAATTGCTAAAACAAGAACAATTATTAGAAGTAAAGACCCGGCTGCACCCCGTATGACAGTTCTCCTCCGCAAAGGCATTTTAGCTGGTAGATGTCGTTCCACTTCAGATGCCATTGGAACGGTCAGAAAAACATACTTGGTCATTGGTACAATGACTGCTGCCCATAGTGCAATCTGTGTAAAAACTAAATGCTTGGGCATGCTCAGCGTAAATTGTGAGGCAACCCCAGGTCCAAACATTTTAGCTCCCAAAAATGCCAAAAATGTGTATAGAGTCGCCACTGTACCGAAGCTTAAAAAGGAAATCTGCAATACGATTCACTAATCAAAAATTAAATACAACTACATACCGCTAATTAGTAATTAAAGTCACTTATAAAATGATATATATATAAACTCACAATAGAGACTCACAATGGCAGGATCAACCATTGACCATTGTAGACTTGAGGGATGGCTATGTGGGAGGCGATGTTGAAAATGTATAGACAGGACACCGAGAAAATATTTTTTATTCGAAAAACAGGTATAGCTTTGTTGGCTTTGACACCACCGAACAAACAAGTGCAAATTAAAACACCACATATCAAAAACGTTAACAAAATACTTAATGTCGAAATGAATGATATGCTATCCAGATTTCTTAACCACACCGTAGGTATGCAAACTACTATGGCAATCACTTTGTTAAACTCGAAATGTTGATAAACCGAAAAAGGAGATGTCGAACTTATATCCATCCGTAACTCGCTTAAATTATCGGTCATGGAAATTGTAAAAGAAACAAGTGCCATTAAAATCTCCAGATTGATAAAAACTAATGATACATATCGTCCCGTCCTTCCAAATGCTAGAAACCCGATGTCCGAGTAGTTTCTCGGTAGAACATTGGTTGCGAGACAGAGCCCTAGTAAATGAGAAGTGTATGCTCCTAACATGAACAAACCAAATAGGAGGAACGCGGTAGCCCATCCACCATTTTGTAGTGCATAAGCAGTCGATAACTGCCCTAACCCTATAAAATATGAACAAATTATTAATAATTTTCCAACCGTTAACCAGATAAACTGAAATATAAACAAAAACACAAAATTGGTTAAAAAGACCAAAATCAATAATTTCTGGGTGAAAAAGACATATAAAATTTGATACTGTTTAAATGGACGAGAATGTAAAAATAGCCGGGATGTAAACAGTTTCATCCTACCCATTTTCAAATATTTTTTCTTATTTTTAATTTACATCAGGATGCATCCAGTTTCATCCTCACTTTTTTTTAAGTTTAAGCCAGGATGAATTCAGTTTCATTCTTACTATTTATTTATTTTTTGTCCATTTCACCCATACTAATTTTTACTCGTCCATTAAAACCATGTTTTAAAAATATTTGGACTTATAACCCATTTTCTGAAAACAAAACCATACTGGTACGAAATCAAAAGCTTGCATTTATCGTAGTAATTCAACCAAAGACTTGTGGAAGGGCGGTGAAGGTATTGGATTTAGATATACAAAAGGCAATCTCAAAAGGCGATGATCATATCTTTTATCTTTGCCGAGGAAAAACAAAAACAAAAGGCAATCGCAAAATAACTAATTAGCAAGTGCAGGATGTCGGCACAGACATATGGATACGAGATTTTTTAAGAAATACCTATAAGGAGCCCTATCATATTGAGCAGTGTAGTGAAAGGTGTACTTGTTGGCGTTGCCACAGGTGCATCAGGTTTTTCTGTTGTTATGTCCATTGAATGTGTTTGTAAAGAAAAATCGAGGAGATGATAATTTAAATTCTTAGTATTTCGCAAAACTCATTTACTGATAAAGAAAAATAGAGGGGGTTGATTAGGTGAGAGCTTTGAATATATAATTTAGAGGCGAAGGATGGTGATGATGAAAGAACTTTGGGGTTATATATAGTGATGTTATCTAGCCAATATGTTCAAGACTGGTTATATTACTTTATTTGGGATATGGTTTTGCATTAAAACCACTTGTATTACTTTATTTGCTCTTAAATGGACCAAGTATGCCCACAGTTATATAATGCGGTTATTTCGTATTATTTAACGATGTCTAAAGAATGGTGTCGGTTATTTCTGTCATTTATGAGGTTTAAACAAAGACCACTTGCCAACTTGGGTAAAGTCTAGGCGAATTCGGGAGAGGAAGAAAGTAAATTGGCTACTTGAACAGGCATACCGACATAAAAGAAAGGAAACAAATCGAACATCGACTTCGATACCTCTAACTGGTTCTAACCAGTCAGACAAGATAAATTCGGGAGAGGAAGAAAGTAAATTGGCTACTTAAACAGCTATCTTGACTGGACCAAACACTAGGTACAATGTCTTCTATATTGGGACACAAGGTTCAACCAGCCAACCATTATACCAAGATACCAAATAAAAAAATGCTTTCTATTACTGCTCTGCTTCCAAATCTGTTGGCTTTACTTGTAAAAATCGTAGCTGGCACCACAATGTGTTTCTCATTTGGTCTCATTTGGTATTCTTCGGTAACAAGACTCAGTATATAACATCCAGGCCTTGATAGTTGATACCACCAACATATATCACATTGTTATCGAGGCCTTTATACAACCAACATAAATCACATTCTTCAGACTCGAAAAATTGTTCAGACTCGAAAATGGAAATAGCAGTAGCCAAGAAACCTATTAAATACTCTGTGGTAATATATAATTAATTTAGCGGTAGCGTAACAGCATTTTTTCTGTTTTCTAAAGTAGTTCAAAGATTAAAATAAGTGTTGTTTCGATGTCAAATTGCAGGTGGATGCATTCACAGATAGACCGTTTAAAGGTAATCCGGCAGCCGTCTGTTTGTTGGAAGGAGAAGATAAAAAAGACGATGAGTGGTTACTAGGAGTTGCCAGGGAGTTTAATGTTCCGATAACATGCTACTTGACTCGAGTTGTTTATCATGATGGCGATAGTGATGATGATAATTGTGATAAATCCGAGTATGACAAGAAGTACAATCCTGTTTTTAACATTAGGTGGTTCACTACTGTTGCAGAGGTAAATCCTAAACCCTGGTGTTCTTAGTTTATGGGTATATATATGTTTTTAAGCACCAGTTTCATATGTAACCCGTTCGTTTCTATATACAGGTTGACATCTGTGGACATGCAACCATGGCAGCTGCAAAATTTTTATTTACATCTGGTTTAGTAAAATCAAACATTATTGAATTTATCGGACTATCCGGAAGTCTAACCGCTAAGAAATGTCCTGTCCGGAAAAGTGAGGATGTATTAGATGGAACAAAGATTTTGAGCAATGGTAGTATTTACTGTGAGGATGATAATCGTTGTCGTCGGGATCCAGCGGACTTATTCATTGAATTAGACTTTCCTACCACTACACTAGTGGAATGTGATCCATTGGAGATACCTTCCGTACCACAAACTCTAAATGGTGCATCTGTTCTTAATATAAAAAAAACAGCTACCTTCGGCGACCTAATTGTATGTAAATCAAATCACTACAACTAACACATTTCTTGCTTTGTTAGAATCTGGTAACATATAACATTTTATAAATGATAGCTCATGTTCTTCAGGTCCTTGTTGTAATTAAGTGGCTTACTTCATTTTGCTACTTTGGTAGATTGAGGTCTCATCGGGACAAAACGTCATAGACTTGAAACCAAACTATGACGAATTAAAAGGGTGGAAGGGAGGAAGAGGAGTCGTTTTTACAGGCAAAGCTCCCCATGGATCTGGTTTGGATTTCATCTCTCGATTGTTCTCTCCAAATCTTGGTGTCGACGAGGTAATTAAATGACAGCAATAATATCAAGATGTGTGCCGTTTCATTTCATCATACACCACCAGTGTTAAAAACCATTTTTCATTTTCCCCGACCTCCAGGATGCTGTTTGTGGGAGTGCGCACTGTGCCTTGGCACCTTACTGGAGCAAAAAGTTGGGAAAATCTGATTTTCTTGCTTACATGGTAAATTATCTCTATCTTTCTATTTATCCATCTGTCCAGACCGTACATTCACATATAAAATGACAATGCAAGGTACATTTTTGCGTTAATTTGTGCAGGCATCTCCAAGAGGAGGGGTATTGGATCTCCATTTAGATGAGGAAACTCAAAGACTAAAGATTAGAGGGAAAGCTTTTATTGTCATGGAAGGAGCTCTATTTGCTTGATCAGGCCCTTCAATACACTTATTGTCTCATTCTCCTTTCGGATTGATGGTCATAAACCTTAATTACTGTTTGCGGCCTTAGCTAGATTTGCTTAAGAGGACAAGCTGGACTTGTTATCTAATAAACCACCATAAGGTTGATAATATTGGTACTTGTGTAATTTGAGTTGTTTCAAATGTAATAAATTAAACGATTTAGTTTAGGTACTTGCATATATTAATAAAGAGAGTAATGGTTGTGTTTTGCTATAAGGATGTGCTTAAATACGGCAACCCAAAAGCTTATATAATACCTTTTCATTGCGGTGGTTTGATATGGGCAGAACCCATTATTTTTACAGTCTAAAACCTAATTCACCTCGAAAACCGGCTTGAAAGGTTAGGGGTTGTAGTTGCGGAAAATCCCACAACTACACCCGTTTTAATGATAATAACACAAAGCTTAAGTCATATGGATCAACTCAAACATGAATGATATTATACACCACTTTGACACTAAAATGATCTTCTCAGACACTTTGTATTGATTCTATGAAGTTCTTACAAATGACCACTAGTGAAGTTTGTATACAACAACGGAGAAATATAAGATGGAAGCTAAGTTCTAATGGCTATTTTCTATTTCTCTTAGATGATTTCCTTAGTATTTCTATCTCATCTGATCCTCTCTCTCTCTGCCATTTTTGGGTCCTTATATAGGCAAATTCTCTATATAAAAACAGAGTTTTTTCGAGCGACGTGGTTAATCGGAGCTTCTGGTTGATTCTGGTCCCGCCAAACTTTTTAAAAAGGATTTTTGTTTGACGTGGCCCAATAAAAAAACGTGGAAATTATTTTCTGGCCCCACCAATTTTTTATTTCCTAAAGCAATTATATCAAAAATATAATGTTGCCAAAAATATATTAAATCAAAAATCAATCACACTTTCACAATTTCATCATTAAAATCAAAAAATTATATCAATCATGCATCAAAATCAATCACAATTTTTTATTTCCATAATTAATGTATAAAAAAATGTCCAATGTCCGTTTCCAACTTTTAGAATCGTTCTTTTCCTAATTACAGCTCCATATTATAACTAAAACTAAAAAAATAAAATTACACTTCCGATGAGAATTAGAAAAAATAAAATTTGATAGTGGTACTAACCTTTGAACCCAGCGTTTTGTCTTTCTTGCAAAAAAAATATATTTGGTGATCCTATCCAAAGTAAAAAAATACATAATTGTTAGAATCTGAAACAAAAATTTGAAGCAAAAATTAAAATCTAAAGCAAGCCAATACAAAGATGAGCATACAAAAATTCCACCAATAACAAAATAATGAACCTCGTTTTCATATTACTTTTCTTAATTTTGTTCATGCCATAATAAAAAAAAAAGTCTAAAATAAAAAATAAATTAAATAAAGTCGATTTTTAATTTCGTTATATCTTGATATGTAATATATTTTTCATACAAAAATATTTGCAACCACTAATTACGGTGATACGAAGATAATGTAGATATCCAAACTGTCCAAAAATAAGATATTATTATAGATACCTATTTGAAAAGAAATACCTAAAATAATGAGATTCCTGAACAAGTGTGAAAAGATGCTCAATATTTTTTGGAGAAAAAAATTCCGTAACAAAGTGATTCTGGCTATCAAAAATTTATATTTTTTTGATATCAGATTAATATTATTTCTAAAATAAAGTCGGTTTCCTTTTATGGATTTCTGGGTTTGGTGTCTCTATATAAAGCATTCGAGCAAATGCCAAACCCGTTTGTTCCCACGTCGCTTTTAGTTTTTTTTTTTTCCTTTTCTTTTCATGCAAATTAAGGTTGTTTGTCTGATGTACTTTCATTATTTGTGGTCAGGTAACTCGATCTTGCACTGCTATAGCTATTGTTGCTGAGTACACGTCAAAAAATATTAAGGTAAAACGTGATATCAACACCGTAATTTGATTTTCGATGTTTTCTAATTTGATTTCTTAGTAAAGCGAATAAATAATATGATTTTATTAATTTTCTTAATTACAGGTGCGCATCTTATTTTTTCTTTTTTTACAGATTCGGTAGAAGATAGTAACTAATATCAACACGGATTTTTTTTTGTTTTTGGTTTTCGTTTATGTAATACACACATTTAATATCAAAAAAAATATTTTTTTGTGTCAGGTACCTCGATCTTGCACTGCTATAGCTATTGTTGCTGAGTATACGTCAAACAATATCAAGATAAAAAGTGATCATCGTGATATCAACACCATAATTTGATTTATGATGTTTTCTAATTTGATTTCTTAGCAAAGCGAATAAATAATATCATTTTTTTTTGATTTTCTTAATTACTGGTGCGTATCTCATTTTTTGTTTTTTACAGATTTGGTAGAAGATGTTGACTAAGATCATCATGGATTTTTTTGTTCCCCTTTGTTTGGTTTTCGTTTATGTAATATACAGATTTAATATCAACAATTGTATTTTTTGTGTGGTCAGGTACCTGGATCTTGCACTGCTATATCTATCGTGCCGCGTATACGTCAAACAATATCAAGGTAAAAAATGATCACCGTGATATCAACACCATAATTTGATTTTCGATGTTTTCTATTTTGATTTCTTAGTAAAGCAAATAAATAATATCATTGTTTTTGATTTTCTTAATTACTGGTGCATATCTTATTTTTTTGTTTTTTCACAGATTCGGCAGAAGATAATAACTAATATCAAAGAGGATTTTTTTTTTGTTTCCCTCTCTTTGGTTTTCGTCTATGTAATACACAGATTTAATATCAAAAAATGTTTTTTATTATAAAATTAATTAGATAGAGGCGGTTTCTTAAGCGTATAAAGGGTTTATATATTTCTACAGATTTAAGACAAGGAATTCATTTAATACCCTTGAGTATATTATTTACAACACGTGGAAGAAGTAGCAACAAATTGTGATATGCTCGAAGCTGAGTCTACTGGTTATCATCTGGATGATCAAAAAATTGCAAAGATTCAAGCTTGGTATCCAATCCAATTGCCATGCACTTAGCCCATCATCTGTTTATTGTTTATTCTTTATGAATTTTTTGTATTCAATAAACACTTTATTTGCCCCAAACATGTGAAACGTCTTGCATAAGGTTTATGGAAGTAGCGGTACTTATTTTCATTTGTTGTCACCATATTGTGATCCTCCATTTGCAAGTTTTTTGGATCTCTCCTCCACAGGTAGGATACAGGATACCATAAACTAACTAATACAGTGCAGGGTTTCTTCTATAAAGATTCAAGTTTGCCCAGTCTGGGATCCGCAAGAGATTTTATTCAATTATATTTTCTTGGTCTATGATCCATTAACTACACAGTACGGGGGTACCAACTTAAACATCCTTATTATGAAGTTATATCATGGAGTCCCATTGCAAGGGCCATTTATAAGTTCGAACATATATATATATATTTGATAATATGATGGAATAAATTCTCATGGAAGTGTCCGCACAAAAACCAAAATTGCTGATATTTTGGCGCCTTCAATAATTTTATTTTTTTTGTAATTTAAGAGAATTTGGGTACGTTCGACCACTGTATAGGAAAATCGGGTTATGTATTAGAAAACATACGATAATCTGGCTGTTGTACTTCGCTTTTCTTACTGTTTAGTTAAGAAACTAAATTGATAAGTAGTTTAATATGATCTGTATGATATTGGTTTTGAAGTTTTATCATTTAGTCGTATAGATTGGAATCATGTATTGCATGATTCTTTTCAATATATATAGTTGAGGCTCCAAATAGAAAAGGACGCTGAGAGGTTATGAAAGGGTACGACACTTAACGGGTTCGAAGATGAAATGTACTTATGGAGTTGGTCACACCCTGTATGTTAAGGCGTGAGTGTCTGTTACACAAATATGCCCGAAAAATTTAGAACTTGACGATGCACAAGTAAGAATACATTGATAATTTGTCACATTTAATTTATCACAGTTTCTACTCAACCCATGATATTGCACAAGTAAAATCAATGTAATGCTAGGCTAAGGGCATCATAAAATTTGTAAGATGCACGATTTTTTTCCTCATTCGGATGACTTATGATGATAAAATTAGCCACTTTCACCATTTTTTGGAACATCATTATGGATGACTTATCATAAAGCATTTAGCAGAAGAACATCAGTCAAATTACCATCGGCTGGCTATATTATTTCTTGAAGAAATTTGAAGCATTATTTATATGGTGTTATCACAGTTGTCTCATAATTGTTCGGCTTACTATGCTAGAAATGGGAAACATGTCGTAAATGATTTTTGTAAAATAAATATTAACATTGGTTTGATTATGCGACTATGTCCAATTTTTTTTTAAAAGTCGATACTACATTCTTGATTCTCAGAGCACTACACAACCCTATATGTGACCTCATAATTCGCGTTTCCTATATTTGTAATATGTTGCCGAAGTTTATAAGCCTTTCATGATCATCTTTATAGAGTGTGCCATACTAATGCGAATAATGTGATGTGATGGATGTTTTTTATAGTACACTTGAACCCAAACCCAGAATCATATGCCACCTTGAATATTAAGATACAATATCAATGATAATTTTCTGGCCTATTTTTAAGGGGAGTATGTGGAGTACATACGGTAAAACAAAACAAATATTACTCATTCAGTAACTAGAATTTAGATGTTATAATGGATATGGAATTGCAGCCAAGCATCATAATTGGAAGAAAAGATACTGAAAAAAATGTTGGCCTTACGATGGTCGTTTGCATAATCTCATTTTACTCAATCACGGGCTCAAATTTTGAACTATATACAAACATCGAATTGCAGGAAGACTTATTTATTTTATTTCTTGGTTCTCCTAAGTATACTTTTTGGTGGGTAGATATGCTTGCATGGGACTAGCGAGAAGGTAGAAACCAGAAACAAAGGGAAGAATCGAGTTTGTTTTTAAGCACCATGCAGGTATCCATCGTACAACGTACGACAAATATCAAATTCTGAAATAATCATCGACTCTGAAAATACCATAATAAAAGGTAGAATGGTACTTTAGCACTTTGTACTAATGCAGGACATGAATCTCACAATTGGAAAGCATATGGGTACATAATGACAAACTTTTAAACGGAGAGGTAATCTCACAATGGGAAAGCATATATGGTTACATAATGAAAAACTTTTAAACGGAGAGGTAGATTCTACCTACCCAAAGTACTCAACTAATCTAATCAAGACATTTACATTTTTGAAGTCCTTTTGCTTCGTTCACGGACGCGCACTCACTTGGTTCCAATATGGAACATCACTATACGACGAAAGGACTATAGTATCAAATATGTTGAATAACAAGAAAGCCGAATTACCAGTATTTGGTTCATCCTGTATTTTACGCTTTTATCTTATAGTTCCCGTTTACACATACATTATTCACTCACTTATTCAATCTACAAATAATCTACCTTATAATTTTTGGGTCCTATAATTTGATGGAACTCTTACATTCTATAATCTAATTCACCTGCCCGTGTTAGCAAATTGAGTATTCCGAAAAAAATTGCTACGATGGCTTATAATTCACTTAGTAATTATTCACTTAACCATGTTACTGTCTACATTATATTGGAATTTAAATCCTAGACTTTTTTGTTGCGATAAAATGAAACACGATCTCTTTTCAATTATAGTTCACCATAGATGTACTGAATTTATGAGTACACGCACGTTGAGCATTTAATAATAATTCACATTCACGTAATAATTATACATTTCATAATTCAAGGGATTAGTTAAATTGTAGTAACTTGGCTGAGTTAAGAAAAGTTTAAATCAAGGAATTACGGAAAAATAATAAAAGAAAAAACCACGAATGTTTTATTTATTTCTAACAAATATTATTTGTATGAAATTTATTTCAAATCATGGTTTCCCTTAGTTAATAGCTACCTTCTAATCTTATGTTGCCTTTTTATTCTAACTGCAGCGATCACATGGAGAGATTCCAAAGTTCATTTTTAACAATCTTGGCAAGCGGAGAGCAACTATAGCTTTTGCAATAGTCAGAGTACTCGGAACATAAGAAGCAAGACCGTTCAACAAAGAAGATAATTTATAATACAACATGGTTTTGCTCCACAAAAACACAAGTAGGCTACTACTATGTTTTTCTAAACTTTTGTGATTCTTTTGAATTTAACTAACCAATAAACAATTAGCCTATAGAACAAATACACGAGGTTATCTCATAGATAAACAACTGATGAAGATTACTATTCACAATGCTACGTCACTCAAATGATCAGTTATGGAATCTTGAAACATAGATAAACAAAAGTATAAGTAGAGAAGTGCTTTAAAAAACTTTAATTGGATACCAGTGGTTTGAATTTAGCGACTCTGACCAATTTTCTTCCAATTTTCTGGACCTCCGCCTTGATTTGTTCTTCTACGTCGTGTCTGAATTGTCTTGGAGGCTGCTTGACTGGTTTGGATCCGGGTATCACGTGCATATGGTGGGTGACCAGTTTTTCATCCAAGCCAGGGATTTCTTCGTAAGTCCATGCGAACACGTCCTGGTATTCTTTGATTAGGTCGACTAGCTTTGAGCGTTCTGCAGAATGTAGAGTCGAACTGATCAGAATGGGTCGCGGGGATTCCTCATTCCCAAGATTGACATATTCGAGTTCGCCGGTGGTTAAGTCGGTCCCGTCTTGCAGCTTCTGAGGGGCGTCTGGAACTTCCTCCTGGTTATTGTGAAAACATTCTTTCGGGCGGAGAGATCGGGTCATGGTCTCCCCTGCTAATTGCTAACAGCGGTGGTAATGTGTGATTTTTCCCCTTTTGCTTCGTCCTGCGGTAAGGGTGCACTCTCGCTTGGTGCGGGCACGGGTTATGCCCGGTGGCAGGAGACTGGCGGACCTTCCTTCTGAGGGGACGATGAGAGGGCGGTCTCCTCTGCGAAGTATCTCCAGTTTGTCGCTATCTCTGAGCGATGTCAATTTTGGTAGCAGAAAACTGTGAATCTTGGTCACCACGCCTTTTGAACCCTCTTTCGGCCCATGTGCTTCTACGCAGTAGACTGGTACATAGGGGGAGAGTGACGCGGGGATGCGGACAACTTCTCCGTTCAGTACTGTTTTCAGGCATTGGTGGTATGTTGAAGAAACGATTTTGAGATTGTGCAGCCACGGCCTGCCCAGTATCATGTGGTAGTCTGGTTCTTTTTCAATCACTTCAAACTTCACGCTTGATTGAATTGGCCCTACTGCCAGCTCCAAGTTGATGTACCGTATGTGCTAGTTTGGTTGCCTTCGAAATCTGTCATCGTAGTGGGTTGTCGTACGATCTCGTTAGGTCGCACCCTGGCAGCTTTAAGTGTCTTGAGAGTGATGACATTGGAAGATGCACCCGTGTCAATGAGAGCTCTTTGAAACTCTATGTTTCTGACGAGAGCCGTAACATGCAAGGCCCGGTTGTGACTGTCTTCTACAATCATGTCGTCATCGGTGAAAACAATATTGTTGGTGGATCTTCCGGGGATCCTTGGAGTCCCCGTGGGTGCGAGGAACTAGCGATGCGTTCGAGTGCTATTTGGTTAATAGCGAGAGAATGTTTTTATTCGCTGGTCCTTGGAGAGGTGTAATAATTCACATAAGTTCTCTACCAACATGGTTGCCTCCTGGTCCGCTGGCTTCCAGTCAGTGACGAAACCATTGATTTGAGAATGCTCATTCGGGATGTTAGTCCCCGGCTCTTGATCTCCCGGGGAACATGAATAACTTATCTCTGATGTTAGGCTGATGAGGAAGTCGAGTATGTTGTTAATCGCGTCCTTCATTAGATCCATGTTCTTTGCATGGATCTCCTGAGCTCGCATCAGGTCAACCAGTCTTGGGACCTCTTCATTGGTCATATTGCTTCCAGAAATCGACAAGTTATCATGATCTTGAGCGGAATCAATGTTTGTGGAGAAGTCCTGATAGTCGACCATGCTTGCGCGAAGCTTGAGGACAGAATCTAGAGTTTGATATTGTAACCGAAAGATCAATCCTCCCGCTGTGGTCGCCAATTGTTTATAGGTAAAAATCGTTTCCGCCGATTTTGGTAAATTCGGTAGGTGAGTGAGAAACTGATTTAAACCCTAAACAAATGTGCTGCACGTGAGCACTTTATAGATTCGAGAGATCAATCTGTACAAGTCCGGCCTAAACCAAGAAATGGCCGTTCCAGACTTGCTTCGGTCACAAAGTGGAGGAGAAGGGTTGATTTGGGGAGGGAAGCAAAGAAAGGTGTTGAGACCAGAATAATTCTGGGTGAATAGTGTCTCGACTTGTATCAGAAAGTGAAAGCTTAGGAAGCTTGCAAGAGATGAAAGCTTTTTGGAGAGCTTGCAAAGTTGCCTTTTTTGAGAGTGTTGTATTTTTCTCCTGACCGAGAGTTGTTGTCTGGTGGAAATAGGTAAGACCTATTTATACAAGTCGAGATTGAAACGTACGCTGGCCTCATGAAGGAAGAGAGTAAAGGGTGAAATAATGGGAGGAGGTGGTAACCGCATGGTGTTTATGGGTGAAAAACGTTTTCACCATTATTTTCTCATTTATTTGACCGCTTTATTCCTATTCACGCTTTATTAATGTGAGCGTAGTGTACGCTGCAAGCTGTGACCGCCAAACCAAAACCCTGGAAAGCATCCCCCAGTTTGTGTTGATGTCTCGAGTGTTGGTTGCATCTTGAGTGCAAGTGGCGCTGCTAGTGGCGCGAGTGGCATGTGCCATTGGCATGTGCGGAATGCCTTTGTTGCGGGTTGCACCTTGAGTGCAAGTGGCAATGCCAGAGCTGCTAGTGGCGTGTGTGGCATGTGCCAATGGCATGTGCGGAATGCCTTGGTGGTAGGTTGTACGTTGAGTGTAAGCGGCAATGCCAGAGCTGCTAGTGACGTGTGTGGCAAGTGCCAATGGCGCGCATGGCCATTAGGGCTATGTCCTGGTGGAAAATCTACCAGCGATGCGTGTTGGCATGTGCCAATGGCATGCTCGGCCATTAGGGCCGTGGCCCGGTAAGAAAAGCTACCAGCGATGCGTGTTGGCATGTGCCAATGACATGCGTGACCAATTTGGGTCACGGCCTGGTGGAAAAGCTACCAGTGATGCGTGTTGGCATGTGCCAATGGCATGCTCGGCCATTAGGGCCGTGGCCTGGTAAGAAAAGCTACCAGCGATGCGTGTTGGCATGTGGCAGTGACATGAGTGGCCAATTTGGGTCACGGCATGGTGGAAAAGCTACCAGCGATGCATGTTGGCATGTGCCAATGGCATGCGTGGCCAACTTGGGTCGCGTCCTAGTAGGGAAAGCTACCAGCGAGCGTGTTGGCATGTGCCAATGGCATCCGTGGTGATGAGTACCAAATATTGCATATTTCTACATCTATTTATTGGCATTTAACTCATCTTTTGTGCCCAGAAATCAGATATTATCCCATATTCTGTATTTTCTTTGTTTTCAAGAATAAATATTTGTACTAATTAATTTTGTGTTTTTAGATAGTAAATAAAGCTCGGAGAAATTAAGGAGCCAAAAGAGCAGATAATTGGAGACGAGCGTCTATGGAGCAGAAAGCCAAAGCCCGCGCGCGCATCAGTTGCAACCCAACAAGGAGCAACCCATTTACAAGACATGAGCTATCCAAGGCCCGACCCACGACCCGGATCCGAGCCCGCACCATTTGAGCCGTCAGATTTGCATCCAACGGTCGCATCGGCTTTCGCATCAATCTCCCACGCATCCAACGCTCGCTCCATCCTTCTCATCTGTTTCTCGATGCTCCCGCTCAACACCAAAATAGCCCGATTCTCCCTGAGCCGTTCAGATCTCGCCCATCTGCATCCAATGCTCGCTCCGTCCTTTCCATCAACACTCGATGTGCCTGCTTCACAACAAAACCCACCTACACCTATACCCTATCGACCAAATCCATTTTTTCCTCCATCTTCTCTTTCTTCTCTCCCGCACCAGTTCAGAGAAACCCATCCCTTTCACTTTCTTCTCCAATACCTGTTGCAGAACCACCACCACTCCATCTCATGTCATCTCCTGACAGCTTCAACAACTCCATCAGCCACCTTCTCCGCCACCCTAGGTTCACCCATCTCCATCTTTAGCTTCTCCCATAACCTAGAAGCTAGGGTTGAGATGATTGAATTTAGGGTTTTCTCGAACAACCCGCATGGTCGATTCAGAGACGAAGTAAGGCAGGAAAGAGGTTTGGGTTTGCGTCTTTGGTGAGTTTGAGTGTTTGTGAGAGGTATAAATTGATGTTCTAGATGTGAGAGAAAACAGTCTGTTTTAGGGTTTAGTTTTTGTAATTCCATTTGAACTGTTTTTATCATTTGCATGATGTTCTAAACACTTAGCTAGGGTGTTGATGAAACCCCTATTGATTATATGAAGTTAATTCACATTTGAGTTTTATTCTTATTGTTTTGTATTGTATAAGGATGATTAGCCAATTGTTGAGCAAATTAGCCTGTGATAGAATGTACTGTAAGAAGACACTCTATACTAGGGGATAATTAGTGAACGCAATTGGCATAATCTCCACCTGAAACCTCCAAGGGGAAGTGTAAGATTAGAATTTGATGTGTGTTACCTTAGTATAGGATTAGGAGGTGAATTCAATCACCCTAGTGCTCCCACCCTCTTGTTTACAACAAATCTTGATCTTTAATACCTTAGTTTAGAGTCACAGCATCTTCAACTTGTCGTTTCGACACCAAACCAACCATATTTGTGTTACAATAACCTGAAATCAAGTTAGGAAGCCTTTGATCAACTTACGCCACTCCATTTCTCTGTGGGATCGACCTGTGATTGCCCTTGCCTCCAATAGGCCTGTGCACTTGCAGTAGACATAGTCGTAGGCATCTTTCCTAGCCTACCAAGTTTTTGGCTCCGTAGCCGGGGAACTGGTAGTGCACTGTGTAGTTCCATAGTCTTTTCTTCACTGATTTTCAGTTAATCTGTATAAATGTGTAGTTTCTTTCTTGTTTTCTGTCATAGAATCTTCGTAGTTTTTCTTCTCAATTCACCGTAACTCTCGCAACTTCGTGAAATAGCTAGTATAAAGTTGTCGAGTCTCAGCTGTCTATAATTCTCTCAGAATCCAGTTAAAACCATTTATAGTTGTGCATCACTGTCTTAGCATACATTAGCATCTGTAGCTTACATTCTTAAGCCCTGCATTCTTCCATCTCTTTTTCTTAAACCTTGCATAACTTGCATCATTGTCTCTCTATAACTTAACCTGTCTTCTTTTGCTGAAGCTTGTTAAGTTTGTTATAACTCAGTAGATCCTGTGAATATCTTGATGCATTCTGTAGCTTAATATAATCCATCTTTTCATAAAATTTGCAATTGGTTCATCTCAGTGCATCTTATATCACTCCTTTGTGTGCTCTATCTTTCATCACTTTTGTTCACTTGCATGGTCCATAGTATCACTGCACTTTGCTGTTATTATTGTCATCTTGTGGCTCAACTTCTTCTTTAGGCATAACTCTGAACTTTGTCATTGTAGCACTAGTGCTTTCTTGTCTTAATTGTGCAATATTGAGCACTGAAGCTTGCTGTTGAGTTACAGGTACCTGCAACATCTGCTAAGCAAGCCTAGGAGGAGAAGAAAAAGTGCAGGACAATAGTGGATTTGCCTAAACCCAGTTTTATACTGGAGGTATTGTGTCTCAAACTCTGCAATTTGTGTGTGAATTCAATTGGATGTATGTATGATATCACTTGTATGCATATGTATAATCTGTGCATAACTGAAATTGTGCTGAGTGACTTTCCTTGTGCACCTGTGAACCATTACTCCCTGCATGTTTGATAAGACATATCTGTTTGTGAATCTGTGCTCATCTACCATCTGTCTTGTACTCAGCTCCAGCCCCTGAAGCTGTTGAGTGTGAGCTGTAGTATTGCAAACTTGCTGCCATCAACTTAGATAAGCCATCTGCCTTTCAGTTTTGCTACATCCCTGTTGAGCCAAGTGTTGACAGACCCCTTGCATACCCTGAGCATAACCCATCTTACTCTGTCATCCCTGAGCTTAGCCTCTAAAAACCCCAGTGGAAGTCAACTGAGTGAGTTGATACCACAGACCCTGTTAGCTGAGTACTTTTATTGCATGAGTTTGCTGAGCTCTGCTCTGTACCCTTATGCATGATTCAAACTTGTGCTAGACCTTGAATCTGTGAGACCCTGTTAACTCTGTCACCCATTGGCTAATCTGTGCATCTGAGCATTTGCTAACCTGTCACTTGCTAAGCCATCTGCCCTGCAATTTTTGGGTTTAATCTCTGAAATTTGACATCAACCAAGCCAGTTGACACACCCTGAGCATGCTGTAGAGTTCTAGAATTACCCTTTTTGCTGTGCCTTTGCTACATCTGTGGAGTTGTATCTACATAAAGCTGATCTTTAATCTCTATAATGCTTTGAACTGTATTGCTTTGAAGTGTTAGCATCAATTTCTGCAATTTGTGTGGATTGGAGTGAGTGTTGAGTAGCAGATATAGTGATAGCAGTTAGTTGTTTTTCAAACACACAACCCTGCACATGCTTCACCATTGAGTGAGCACAACCCTTCAAGCCCTGTGCACCATACACAGTTTTTAACTCTCCTTGTTCACCTTCCAATCTGAGCTGTGCATCATCTCTGCTGTGTGCTACAATTAGTGGGTATTTACTTGTGCGCTGAGCTGCACATTACCTGCACTGTGCCTTGCCAGTGATGGGTACAACCTGGCATGCACAAACTGTGTTGTGCTGTCTCATAAGTCTTGCTTTTGTTGACCTGTGCATCAGTTGTTCACTTGCTTTGCTGTGCTGTGCTGTGAATGCACTTAGCCCTGTGTGTGTTCTTTTGCCAACTTGTGCATAGCCTGACCTGCACACAACCTGTGCAACAAACTGAAACCAAAACTGGGTTAGAACCCAGTTCCACTAGGATTCCCATAAACAGAAAGACCAGCCACTGGGCTGTGCCTTTTCACTGGGCTGTGCATTTTCACCCAACCTGGGCTCTGCACATAACTGAAGCCCACATAACTGGACCAGGCAATCACCTGGGCTGAAACCCACCCAATCAGCTGGGCCTTACAACATCAAAAAGCCATCCTTTGGGCTTGAGTCTTGTATTAGTGGGTCATTCTTGAGTTTTTGCTTTTCTGTGTTGAAATTGATTGTATGTTAACATGCTAGATGCGCTAGCTAGGCTATGATTGTGTCTTTTAGAGACCAAACAAATCGACTAGTTAGAATCCGCCCGGACGAAATTGTAAGCATACCCGGTTCTTTGACAGAAAGCCCAAGCCCAGACCTATCCGAAAGCAGAAACTATGGGTGATGAACAAAACCAACCCCGTAGTCTCAAGGACTACATGTACCCAACTAGGGCAAGCCAGCCCTCTTGCATCATTACGCGACCCGATCTTTGGTCAGTTTGAACCGAAAGCAAGCACCATTCACATGCTACCCGTGTTTAGAGGGGTCGATGCTGAGAACCCCTACCATCACGTGAGAGATTTTGAGGATATTTGTGGGACTCTGCGTTTTAACCAAATGCCAGAGGAGTCCCTCAAATTGAGATTGTTTCCTTTTTCTCTGAAAGACAAAGCCAAGGCATGGCTTCATGCCCTACAACCAAAGTCCATTAGAACTTGGGATGACCTCACCAAAGAGTTTTTCAAAAAGTTTTTCCCCAACCATAAGACGGCGACAATTCGCCAGAGTCTAAATGGTTTTGTGCAATTAGAAGACGAAACTCTAGCAAAGTACTTGGAGAGATTCAATAAATTATTACTCCAATGTCCCCACCATGGTTTTGAAAAATGGAGACTCGTGCAAATATTGTATGAGGGTCTAGATGTTAGAACCCGAACCACAGTCGAGTCTATGTGCAATGGTGCATTTATTGACAAGAGTGCTGATGACGCTTGGACTTTCTTAATCGAAGTCGCTGAAAAGAATCAACAGTGGGAGTCCATCCGTGAACCGAAACGGACTACCCCCATAAACAATGTCCATAGAATCGAGTCTGACTTTGAGGGAAATGCAAAAATTGCATCTTTGGCCCGGAGAATAGAAGTGCTTGAGTTGCAGAAAAATGTATACCTAATGCCCCTACTCTCCGTGACCAAATTGATATGGACACTTGTGCCGCATGCCATAGCTCTGACCACTTAGTGGACAGGCATCCCCACTTGCACGCATTCCAAGAGTCTAAAACCGAGCAAGCCAATGCATTATACCATAGGCAAGAGAACAACCCTTATTATCAAACCTACAACCCAGGGTGGAGGAATCACCCTAACTTCTCATGGTCTAAAGGGCCTGCACAAGGGGGACCAACAAATAATAACCAAGGATACTCATATCCTAGAAAACCCCCAAGTACAACCACCCACTCAATACCCGGTAGAGAAAAAGACTAGCTTAGAAGACTGTGTCGTTATGTTAACCCAAAATCTTACACGACTTGAGAAAACCACCGATCAACGTTACACAACTCTAGAACTTAAAATAGGTCAAATCTGTGATGCATTGAATGAGAGAGAAAAAGGCAAACTTCCTAGTCAACCCCAACAAAATCCAAAGAATGTGTTTCAAGCAGGCTCCTCTACCTGCAATGAAACTTCACATAGTCATGTGAATTCTGTCACCACTCTCCGTAGTGGTAGAGTTGTCGAGAACAATGTAGGTGTACCACCGTCAAGCGAGTCTACATCAGACTCACCAGTACACACAACAACGCAGAAAACATCTACTGTAGAGAACGAATCTGAGCCTGTTGATAAGACCAAGAGTCCTACTGATATAGATGTTCCTTTGCCAAGTCATCTACCTGTTGATCCATTTCCAGAAAGGTTGGTGCAACAGAAGGGGGGTAACCAATACAATGAGATTTTGGAAATGTTCAAAAGAGTTAACATAAACATTCCATTTCTCGAAGCAATCAGACAAATACCCACCTATGCTAAGTTTTTGAATCACCTGTGCACACAAAAGCGAAAGCTTCACGTGCATAAGCGTGCCTTCCTCACTGAGTAAGTGACCTCCATAATCCAAAACAAGATTCCAACTAAGTTTAGAGACCCAGGTAGTCCAACGATTACATGCACCATAGGTGACCATGTGGTCGAAAAGGCGTTACTAGACTTAGGAGCCAGTGTGAATCTATTGCCATACTCTGTGTATGTGCAATTGGGCCTTGGGGAGCTGAAGCCCACACCTATTACGCTACAGTTAGCGGACAGATCCGTGAGAATCCCCCGTGGTATTGTTGAAGATGTGTTAATCAAGGTTGATAAATTTTTCTTTCCTGTGGACTTCATCGTCTTAGACACTCAACCCGTGCAAAACCCAAGTAATCACATTCCTGTGATTTTAGGACGTCCTTTCCTGGCGACGTCCAATGCCATCATCAATTGTCATAATGGTGTGTTGAAATTGTCTTCTGGTAACATGACCGTAGAAATTTGAATGTTTTTAACACTAGTCAACAACCCATTGATTGTGATGATACTGATTTGCATGAGATTAACATGATCGAGAGTCTGATCCAAGACTCCTTGCCTGACATTTTTTTCAGTGGACCCTTTGCAAGCATGTTTAGATAACTTTGACTTAGATCTCTTCGATTCTAAGTACATTTGTGAAATTCACTCTTTGCTTGAATCTGTTCCACCCATGGATATTGCTAAATGGCAGAATGCAGTGGAACCACTTCCACTCTATGATTCCAAATCTGCCCCACCTCTTGATACACCACCTAAGCTTGATTTGAAACCATTACCTGATACTTTGAAGTATGCTTTATTAGGTCCTTCTGACACTTTAGCTGTGATTATTGCATCATGTTTAGACACAGAACAGGAAAGTCGACTCTTAGAAGTACTTAAAGAGCATAAGGGAGCCTTAGGTTGGACCATCTCCGATCTTAAGGGTATAAGTCCCACAATTTGCATGCATCACATAAACCTTGAGGAAAACACTAAACCATCTAGGGAAATGCAAAGGAGATTTAACCCTAACATGAGAGATGTTGTCAAAGGTGAGATTCTGAAACTGCTTGATGCGGGTATCATTTACCCAGTCCCTGATAGCCAGTGGGTCAGCCCCATTCAGGTAGTACCCAAAAAGTCTGGCATTACTGTAGTTCAAAATGAGATGAACGAACTTGTCCCCACCCGTGTGACCACAGGGTGGCGAGTTTGTATTGACTATAGAAAACTGAACACAGTAACCAAGAAAGACCACTTTCCCCTTCCCTTCATTGACCAAATCTTTGGAAAGGTTAGCAAAACATAGTCACTGCTTCTTAGATGACTATTGCAGCTACAACCAAATTCACATAGCACCTGAAGACCAACAAAAGACCACATTTACATCTCCCTATGGAACATTTGCTTATCGTCGTATGCCTTTTGGGCTTTGCAATGCACCCGCTACTTTTCAACGTTGCATGATGTGCATATTTTCTGACATGGTAGATAAGTTTCTTGAGATTTTTATGGATGATTTTTCTGTGTTTGGGTCTTCTTTTGATGAGTGTTTGCATCACCTCACTTGTGTGTTGATTAGGTGTAAGGAGAAGAATTTGGTTTTGAATTGGGAAAAATGTCATTTCATGGTTAACTCAGGCATTGTTTTAGGGCATATCATCTCGGAAAAAGGCATATAAGTAGACAAAGCCAAGGTAGATCTCATTCAACACCTGCCTCAACCTCGTTTTGTGAAGGACATCAGATCATTCTTAGGCCATGCGGGTTTTTACCGACGATTCATCAAAGATTTTAGTAAAATTTCACGACCCTTGTGCAATCTTCTTGCAAAAGATGTTGCATTTGTCTTTGATGATTCATGTAAGGAAGCATGGGAGCAACTGAAGGCTCTCCTTACATCTGCCCCTATAGTCAGACCCTGACTGGTCATTACCATTTGAGATTATGTGTGATGCGTCGACTATCTTTGTAGGAGCTGTTTTGGGCCAGCGAGTAGACAGACTTCCTTATGTGATCTACTATGCTAGTAAAACACTTAATGATGCTTAATTGAATTATTCCACTACTGAGAAAGAGTTGCTAGCTGTTGTGTTTGGATTAGATAAGTTTAGATCTTATTTGATAGGGTCTAAGGTCATCATTTATTCTGACCATGCTTCATTGAGATATCTTTTGTCTAAAAGATGTTAAGGCTCGTCTAATTCGATGGATACTCTTGCTACAAGAGTTTGACCTCGAAATTCGAGATAAGAAAGGGTCAGAGAATGTTGTTCTGATCACTTGTCTAGGTTGAATGTTGAATCTTTGATGAATCTGTGTTGATTAGGGAATCATTCCACGATGAACAGTTGATGCTTGTCAGAATTGACTTGGTTTCTTTGATATTGTGAACTACCTTGCTACAGGTAGAATGCCCTTGCATTGGTCTAAACAACACCGTTCTAAGTTCTTGGCTGAAGTTAAACATTTCCTTTGGGATGACCCATATTTGTTTAAGTACTGCCAAGACCAAATCATTAGGAGATGTGTCCCCAACTCTGAACAAAGGGATGTCATCTCTTTCTGTCATGACCATGCATGTGGAGGCCACTTTAGTGCCAAGAAAACTCTCTGCAAAGATCTTGCAAAGCGGTTTCTATTGGCCAACACTGTTTAAGGATTGCCATGTTTTTGTGTTGCTTGTGACCGATGCCAGAAATTAGGAAGTATCTCTAGGAGAAACATGATGCCCTTACAACTCATTTTGATTGTTGAGCTGTTTGATGTTTGGGGTATTGATTTCATGGGTCCATTTCCTAACTCGAAGGTAAGTTGTACATTCTTGTTCTTGTTGATTATGTCTCTAAGTGGGTAGAGGCCATTGCATCCAAAACCAACGACCATAAAGTTGTTCTTTCTTTTCTTAAGGAAAACATTTTCTCCCTTTTTGGAACCTCTAGAGCAATAATCAGTGATGGAGGTAGTCATTTCTGCAATAGACCCTTTGAATCACTAGTGCGCAAGTATGGAATCACTCATAAGGTCGCAACACCTTACCATCCTCAAACCAGTGGCCAAGTAGAAGTTTCTAATAGGGAAATTAAGCATATCCTTGAGAAGACCGTCAATCCTTCTAGGAAAGATTGGTCTTTGCGCTTAAATGATGCTTTATGGGCCTATAGAACTGCATACAAGACTCCCATTGGGATGTATCCTTACAGACTTGTGTACGGGAAAGCATGTCATTTACCTGTTGAGTTAGAACACCGTGCATATTGGGCTGTGAAGAAGTTGAACTTTGATCTTGATAAAGCTGGTACCCATAGGAAACTTCAACTCAATGAGTTAGAAGAATTGAGAAATGATGCATATGATAGTGCCAAAACTTACAAACAAAGAATGAAAGTGTTTCACGACAAGCGCATTCTGCGCAAGTCCTTCACACCTGGCCAAAAAGTTTTATTATACAACACTCGCTTGCATTTGTTTCCAGGAAAGCTACGTTCTCGATGGTCAGGACCATTCTTGGTACGTACCGTTTTTCCCCATGGAGCCGTTGAAATTGAAAACCCAGCAAACAAGAACATCTTCAAGGTCAATGGTCAAAGATTGAAACCATTTCTGGAGCATCTTCCACCAGAAGTTGAGATCATTGACTTGGAAGACCCCATCTATGTGGACTGATCTAGTTCACTTGTGTACATACACATGGACTAAAAATCCATCATCTTTTCTTTTTCTTTTTCTTTTTCTTTTTGCATAGTTTTTGATGTGTGCTAACCAAACTTTTTGTCTTGCGCTCTGTTGCTTGCTTTCAAAGCATTCATCCTCCTTTGGTTTAGCAACACTCTTGTACATCCGGTAACCTCTTCCCTTTTTCTCTACTCAGCATAGTTCTCTTGGTATGTAACTGTTTAAATTTTTATCATCTGTCGACACATTAGGACAATGTTTGATCTAGGTTTGGGGTGTGATTTGCATATAGAGTTTTTAGTCTTTTTGTTTTACTTCAAAAAAAAAAAAAATCGAAAAACTCAAAAATTTGCATAAAAACCTCCAACTTTTAGAGATTTTAGAGTCACTAGCATGCTTCTAGCTATGTTTACATAGAGAGTCTGACCGAAATAACAGAACTTGGAAGTACTGGAGAACGCAATCGGGTTTCTTAGTTGATTAGAGCGTTAAAGTTGGATTTTAACCATCTGAGGAGGGCGAATTAGGTCTTTGTTTAGATATTCGGTAGTAGAATTGTGATCACCCAAAGTGGAGACTACCCATTTTACATCAAGCGAGGTACCAACCTTCACTCTTTGTGACTTTCTAGAAAAGTTTGTTAGAGTGTGTGTCACCGTACGTCAATTAGGGTAGGAATGGTGAGCTACCCAACTTCGCACCACTTCAAAGCACTATTTTTGATCTCTTGAGTGCTAATTCCGTCAATTATGAGGGTGACGTCTAAAGATGAAAACTCCTTCTAAATATCGATTTGCAGTTAGCATCACTCTCTCTCTCTCTCAACATCAACACATTCATAGAAACACATCGTCGTCAGCAAGCGAAGCATCATCAAAATATTTGAAGAAAAGTTGAAATAATCCAAGGTTTATGTGCAACAAAGAAAAGAAAATAGGATGATAATTAATGAAGTTTGTGAAATCAAGACAATACAAGTTGTGAAAAAATTGAGTTTTATTGTTTTATTGTTATTCTCATTTCATGTATTAAGTCAAAAAAAAAAAAAAAAAAAAAAATTGTAGTTTATTTTTTGTGTCTAGTTACCACCAAGTTATTATTAAAAAAAAAAAAAAAAAAAAGTTTGTCAAGTTTTTGTGAAGTTCAGAAGTTCATCATCAGCTATTGAAGACCGAAGACCGAAGATTGAAGACGTTTCTATGAATCTTTGAGAGAGTGATATTAATTGCCGATCGGGTGAAAAGGTAAGTGAGTACTCCCATCCTTGCTAATGGTTGATTTCCTTTCTTAGAGATCATCAGAAAAAGATTCTTTTTGTTCACACTTCTGTGGAGTCTCCAGAAATTATTTCGGAAGGTTATCCTTCTTACCTACAACGTGTGCAGGATTTCTCTCTTTATTCCTGCCTGCACACATGAGAGACTAATAAAGCGATCTTTTTGAGTGCAATTTATCATAAAACCCTAATGGTGAGGCAGAAGTCGAGGCTTATGATCACAATCGAATCCGAATTCTTTCATATGGTATGGTTACTTCTCGCTCAGCACTTAAGGATGAGAATGCGTTCTTTGGTAGTTCTAACTTCATGTTACTAGCATGCGAAACTCTATGTCCTCATAGCTCCTTGGACGCTTGAGACTCTTTTATACTCCGAAGTTGGAGAAGGTTTTGTGGGTACACCTGCGGTAAACCCTCACGAGACTACAACTCGTCCACTAGGGACACCTAGGGGTTTAAAGGCTTAGTGCATACGCTAAATGCATTCGAGAGACCAGCGACAGGTGGTATAGTTAGGATTTCTTAATTTCTGTTTCAATTGAGGACAAGCAAAATTCGGGTTGGGGGTATTTGATGAGTGCCAAATATTGCATATTTCTACATCTATTTATTGGCATTTAACTCATCTTTTGTGCCCAGAAATCAGATATTATCCCAGATTCTGTATTTTCTTTGTTTTCAAGAATAAATATTTGTACTAATTAATTTTGTGTTTTTAGATAGTAAATAAAGCTCGGAGAAATTAAGGAGCCAAAAGAGCAGATAATTGGAGACGAGCGTCTATGGAGCAGAAAGCCAAAGCCCGCGCGCGCATCAGTTGCAACCCAACAAGGAGCAACCCATTTACAAGACATGAGCTATCCAAGGCCCGACCCACGAACCGGATCCGAGCCCGCACCATTTGAGCCGTCAGATTTGCATCCAACGGTCGCATCGGCTGTCGCATCAATCTCCCACGCATCCAACGCTCGCTCCATCCTTCTCATCTGTTTCTCGATGCTCCCGCTCAACACCAAAACAGCCCGATTCTCCCTGAGCCGTTCAGATCTCGCCCATCCGCATCCAATGCTCGCTCCGTCCTTCCCATCAAAACTCGATGTGCCTGCTTCACAACAAAACCCACCTACACCTATACCCTATCGACCAAATCCATTTTTTCCTCCATCTTCTCTTTCTTCTCTCCCGCACCAGTTCAGAGAAACCCATCCCCTTCACTTCCTTCTCCCATACCTGTTGCAGAACCACCACCACTCCATCTCATGTCATCTCCTGACAGCTTCAACAACTCCATCAGCCACCTTCTCCGCCACCCTAGGTTCACCCATCTTCATCTTTAGCTTCTCCCATAACCTAGAAGCTAGGGTTGAGATGATTGAATTAGGGTTTTCTCGAACAACCCGCATGGTCGATTCAGAGACGAAGTAAGGCAGGAAAGAGGTTTGGGTTTGCGTCTTTAGTGAGTTTGAGTGTTTGTGAGAGGTATAAATTGATGTTCTAGATGTGAGAGAAAACAATCTGTTTTAGGGTTTAGTTTTTGTAATTCCATTTATTTGTTTTTATCATTTGCATGATGTTCTAAACACTTAGCTAGGGTGTTGATGAAACCCCTATTGATTATATGAAGTTAATTCACATTTGAGTTTTATTCTTATTGTTTTGTATTGTATAAGGATGATTAGCCAATTGTTGAGCAAATTAGCCTGTGATAGAGTGTATTGTAAGAAGACACTCTATACTAGGGGATAATTAGTGAATGCAATTGGCATAATCTCCACCTGAAACCTCCAAGGGGAAGTGTAAGATTAGAATTTGATGTGTGTTACCTTAGTATAGGATTAGGAGGTGAATTCAATCACCCTAGTGCTCTCAACCTCTTGTTTACAACATATCTTGATCTTTAATACCTTAGTTTAGAGTCACAGCATCTTCAACTTGTCGTTTCGACACCAAACCAACCATATTTGTGTTACAATTACATGAAATCAAGTTAGGAAGCCTTTGATCAACTTACGCCACTCCATTTATCTATGGGATCGACCTGTGCTTGCCGTTGCCTCCAATAGACCTGTGCACTTGCAGTAGACATAGTCGTAGGCATCTTTCCTAGCCTACCACGTGGCCGATTTGGCCTAGGTTGCATGGTTTGCAAGCCTAGGCGCGGGCGCCATTTTGGCATGGTGTGGCTAGGGCCAAGGCAGAGTGCTTGGCTTGGCGTGACATGACTAGCGTAGCTAGGGCCAAGGCAGAGTGCGTTTGGCATGGCGCGGCTAGCTCGGGCTAAATGTGGCTTGCATGATTTGCCATTGGCACGGAGGTGCGACTAGCATGGTTGGCATGCTTTGGCGCGTTTGGTGTGGCTAGCATGATTTGCCATTGGCACAGAGGTTCGGCTAGCTTGGTCTAGGCGTGGCTGGCATGATTTGCCATTGGCACGGAGGTGCGGCTAACATGGTTGGCATGCTTTGGCGCGTTTTGTGTGGCTGGCATGATTTGTCATTGGCACGGAGGTGAGGCTAACATGTTTGGCATGCTTTGGCGCGTTTTGGTGTGGCTAGCATGATTTGCCATTGGCACAGAGGTGCGGCTAGGGACAAGGTAAGTGTGTTTGGCTTGGTGTGGTGTGATTAACGTAGCTAGGGCCAAGGCAGAGTGCATTCGGCATGGCGCGGCTAGCTTGGGCTAGGTGTGGCTGGCATGATTTTCCATTGGCACAGAGGTGCGGCCAGCATGGGCTAGGTGTGGCTGGCATGATTTGCCATTGGCACATAGGGGAATTAGGGTTTTGTTCGTTGTAACCCTAATTTGAAAAAATACCCCATATTAATTACTGACTACGTGCATTAAATGTCCTAATAAATGTGTCACTGGTGACATTAGGTTATTTGGGGTTTTACGATTTTACCATTTGTTTAAAAACCACCATCAACACCCATATAGAAGGATCAACAACCATAGTTGATCCAATAAAAAATTGGGTCAACAACAGGAGTTTATCCCACAAAATGGATCAACAACAACAATTGATTCCATAAAAACATATAAACAATAACAAATTGATCATTACCTGTAGCTTCATAAACACCAACAGCTCCAAGACCAGCTTCAAAACCAATCTCGACAACTACAATAACCAGAACCACCATTCTACTACTATTTCCATGACTAATTTCTCATTCGTACCTCTCCACCATTACCACCACCAACAAATCACACATCTCCAGCACCACCACCACCACCACCAAAACAACCACAACCAAAGTCCAACACCAATTTTATCATTCCAACCAAAACCACCATAGTTGATCCAATAAAAATTGGGTCGACAACAGGAGTTGATCCAAAATATATGGATCAACAACCATAGTTGATCCAATATCACTGCCTGCTTCAACCTAGATAACCACCAAAAAATCACACATCTCCAGCACCACCACCACCACCAAAACAACCAGAACCAAAATCCAACACCAATTTCATCATTCCAACCAAAACCCCCTCCATCTACATCATTAATTTCATAGTTCTAAACTATTCTCATCTACGTCACAATCACTTACAATACCACCCGTACCGAATGAAAATCAGATTCAAATACATACCTCATCTGTACTTCTCCACCATTAGCAGCAACCACCATTGTCTATTGTGAAGCTTCAACACCAATTCTAATCGTCTGAACCACCATGAGCACAAACCCTAGCTTCAATTTCTCCAAATCTGAACCCGCAACTAAATAATTCATTTTCTATTTGAATCTGGTTTAGAAATTCGTTGAAATCGAAAACTAAAAAAACAAATCTGAACCCGCAACTTGAAATCTGAATCTACAAACTCCAAATTGAAAACCAATAAAAAAATCAATTTCTGATTATGGTTTAGAAATCAATGAAATCGAACACAAATTGTGCAATCTCTGTTGATGCTAGTGGCGGACATGACGGAGATTGCGGTGCTTGTTGTGGTGGCGGCGAGATTGTGCTGGTGGTGAGGCGATGAAGATGGTGAAACGAAGAAGAATGAAGTTTCTGTGTAAAAACGAAGAAGAATGAAAGAAAGTGAGGAAGGTTAAATAAGGTAATAACATAACTATTTTTTTGGAAATTAAGTCGTCATATAAGGACTCCCTTTGGTCGTCCAAATAGCCAGGATGTAAACAATTTCATCCTACCCACTTTCAAATATAATTCTGTTTGTACCATAAGTAAAAATACCACTTAATGGGCCAAATTGATACTTGAATCATGTTTTGGTCCTCATCCAAGCCCACTAACCAGTCAACCAAGTCAGCCCACCAGTCTGCACGGACAGGTCGATGTTCAAAGTCGGTGAACTATCAAAGTCAACTTCCGGCCATAGCCGGCGGCCATCACGAACAGCGGCTGCGTCGAGCGGCAGCGGCGGCGAGCGGCCACCAGCGAGCGGCAATCGGCGAGTAGTTTCAGACTAATCGCCGATTAATCGGCGATTATTTGGAGATTAATATGAGCTTCTGATTCGGTGCGGCGCGTTACAACTTAATTCCGTAGTCCTGATTCAATGCAACGCGGAGCACATTAATCCCGTAGCCCTCGGATTATTCCGCCCAGTTCCTCTTGCCTTGCGGATATGTACACCCCACTAGGGCTTGGTCTAAAAATTTGTTTCGTTGATATCTTTTAGTCTCACGTCCGAATTGGATGATTTTTGGCTCGTTGCGATCGCAGTTCAATATCCTACGACATGAAGCTGATCATAGCTGCTGAAATACAGTTCCGTGGCAACTGTCTTCGATCCAGCTTGGACTTAACTGGTGCATTCCAATCCCACAGACAAATCAATTACTAAGTCGAGACGAGACGCTAAGGCAACTATATTAATCATCGTCATTTGGAAAACACGAGGCATAGATAGTGGGCATCCTAATCACTTCGTAGCGAAGTCGCGATAACATTTTGATAAGGTAAGTATACAATTTACATATTTTTGCATCTTTTCATATATTCATGCATACTTTTGTTCGATAAGGCACCTTTAATGTGGCAAGCATTTTTCACGCGGGGAGATGCGCACATTCCAGTCGCGCGCATGTCTGGAATAGTGGGATTGGCCCCCGCGCAATTCCAGATAGCGAGACATATTCAAAATCCCATGCGCAAGCAAAATGCGCAAGGCGAGTGCACCCTTGTGCAAGCATTGAGCTTGACATGACAATTACTATCTTCCATGGGCGAGTTGCATATCACTTCAACACGAGTGACCATCGCTTAATGGGCAAGATATGTAACACCTCATGGTCTAAAATTACTCTTTTGGGGCAAGTGTGTAACACTTCATACGCTTGGGGCAAGTTACATAGCACCTAATTGCAATTAAGCTCTTGAAAATCGAAACTTGAGGTAACCCAAACTTCTCGGTCCTCCAACGAGTTGCGAGATTTAAGAGAAGCGGCGTACACCTAATATTTTTACGCAATTTTTACAATCGGTAATGTTAAACGCTATAGTTATGTTGATTGAATTATTGTACTCAGTTCAAAGCAATCACGCACTCGGTTGGACGCGACCGATCACGATCCGATTTGCTATGAATTATGTACTCAGTTGGCGAAATCTGATGCAGTCTAGTTGCACTCGTTGGGCCGCAAATTGTTGTCTACTTTTATTTGTAATGGTTACACCTAGGTTTATCGAACCTGTTTAAATCAAAGTAATTTCGTAGTCCGGTGATTGAGCTACTCGATCCGTCTCATTTGTACTCCCGCATCCAGTGATCGCAGCTGCTGCAATGCTCGATCCGCTGCAGAGACGGTGATCGGGCTACGCGATCCAGCTCGTTCGCAACTCCTACGATCGGTGATCGGACACAAATGCTGGGTCGTTTTGCTCGTGCTCTGTGATCCGGTGATCACCATTCTTCGTAATGCTCGATCTTCTGCCGCAGAACCGGTGATCGAAGCTGCTGCATCGGCTCTGTCAAGAACTCTATGATCCAACTGATCACGATAGACGCATTTATGTGTCTATATTAATCTCAATTATGTATATTGTTCGTGCTCGATTTTGTACTTATTTGGTTATTTTATGTCTTTGTAGGTGTTTTTGGAGAAATAAGCTTTTGCGGGAAAATTGGCTCGAAAAGTGGTATTTGCGCTCGTGGGAGAAAATTACTATTCAGACCCCTCATTTGGATAAGGGGTGCTTCAATTACTAAGGGGTACACCATTGATAAGGGGCACCCTAATTGTTATTTACACTCCATCTTCACGGTTTAAAAACAGAAAAATGGCGGGAAATATTCATGCAGCGAAACAGAGTTTAGGGTTGGATATTTTAGCGAGTTAGAAGGAGATTCAATCGCCGTTTCATCTTGGTATGGACCTAATAGAGCATAACAGGCCTGGTAAATGTGTTTGATCCGTTTAACTTGGGCCAGAGTATCGGGTAATTCACCGAAAAAGCAAAACAGAAAAATGACGAGAAATATTAATGGGATTTTGGTTTCATAAAAGGAAGTTACGTGAAGATAAGGAGAAGATATTCTCCTCAGATTTGTACTTACCAAGTTTAGAAGAAGTTGAAGACAATCCAGCAGCCGCGTGAGATGAAAAGAGGAAAGAAAAGCCGATACTTGCCGTGGAAGAAAAGAGAAGATTTCTCGGTGATTTGGTCACTTGTTTGATATAAATAGGGTGGTACGAGTCCTAGAAGGGAGGTCGGAGAGTTTGGGGGTGAAGCAGAGGCAGTAAATCAGGCTACAGAGCCGAGAAGAAGAAGTGCAGAGAAAGTTCTCTGCTGCTGCTGAAGAAGAAGAACACGAAGAACATTGTACCAACAGAAGCCGTCGCAGAAGCAGTCTCAGAAACAACAACAGTGTTAACACACTATCGCTCTTCAGGCAGACTTAAATTCAACAGCAGAACCAAAGTACCGTAAAAAGGGCAGTCTTATTTCTTTTGTAACGGTGACGTCTGTAACACTATTACAGCGTTGCGAAATTCTGTTTTTCATATATATCTTCAATAAAAACACCTTTTGAGCCATGTTTCTATCTTTTGGGTGTGTTTTGAACATGAGGAGCTAAACCCATTATTTGGGATGACGGAGGAAGCCAAATTCACAATTGTTTGGTAACTATAATTGATTCTTATGACTTTTTGCATTGATTTTTAATTGATTTATGATTTTTATTGATTATTTGTGATTTTGTTTGATAGTGTATGCTTAGTCTAAGAACTCTTGATGCACTATGCTTACGATTTACATCTAATGCTTTATAAAATCTATTTTTGGCAAAGAAATAGAGTCTAGAAAAGAGCTAAAATTGTTATGAGTCATTATATGAATCAATTGATTGTGAAGTATGGTGGAATCCAAAGTCCCAGTCCTCTCGATATTTGTGACATCTTTTGTATATACTTTTGTTATTAAGTCTTAAAATCAACCTCAACGAGTCCGAGAGAACGATACTCTACTTACCACTTGTAAAACTGCAATCAGTTTTTGGCGCCGTTGCCGGGGACTTGTAATTAGGTTTAGGTTTTAGGTTTTGTATATATTTTTATTTTTATTTTTTTTAGATTATTCTTTTGTTCTATTTTACGTCTTTGGTATTTTTGTCTTTATTGTGCAGGTTTTGCTTGAAACGGAAGTTGAAAGGTTGGACTTGCCATAAAAGGAGAAAGCCGGAGATTTTATTTTTTTTGGACCTTTTATTTTTGTTAGTTTCTTTATTCCTTATTTTTGGACTTGTATATATTGTTTGTGTTTATTTTAGTACTTTATTTTTATAAAAAAAAAAAAAAAAAAAAAAAAAAACACTGCACACACCATTTGCATCTTCGTCAGACTACCGAGTTTAGGAAAACCAGGGTGGATTAGTAATTTGAACCGTGCCTTGGGCCTTATGGGAGTTACCAGCTGAAAGTCCACAAACCTCAGCCTCGTACCTTTGGGTATATTTCACTGTAGGTAACCCAAGCTTACCTAAATTAGTTAGCCCAGCAAAATAATGATTCACTAGTATTACTTATATTTTTATCGAAATGGTGAAGGAAAATAATGATGAGGTCCCAGTAAAAACCCTTAGGGACCGTTTGAACCCGTCTAGGGTAGTGCGTGACCCAGGTGTAGTTCCACCAGATTCTACGGTCCAATTTGATATTAGACCTGAGACTATTGGCTTGCTTCGTAAGTTTATGGGATTAGAGAATGAGAACCCGTATACCCACATAAGAGACTTTGAAATGATTTGTGACACAATGAACTATCCGAATGTCTCCAAAGATGTGCTTAGGTTACGTTTGTTTCACTTCTCTCTCTATGATAAAGCCAAGGAGTGGTATCATTTTATTCCCTCTAAAACAATTACCACCTGGGATGGTCTTGTAGAGGCATTTGTTAAGAAATTCTACCCACACCATAAGATTGAAATTTGTTCGGCGAGTCTATCCAAACCTTTAAGCGAAACTAGGTGAAAAACTTCACGATTATGTAGAAAGGTTTAGTGAATTGTTATACCAAGTGTCCACATCGGGGGCTTTGAAAAAGCCCACATGGCCCAAATTTTATATGAGGGCCTTGATAGTGAAACCCCGTATGCGGTAGAAACAATTAGTGGTGGAGAATTTACCAATCAAGACCAGGATGAATGTTTCGACAAATTCATCGAGTTAGCCGAAAAAACTAGGCAATGGGCTTCAATGAGAGAACCAGAGATACCTAGAAATCCTATCCATAGGATCGATAGAGTTGATTATGGGTCAGACATTCTTAGGCGTCTAGAAGCCTTAGAAATGAATCAAGGGTCACACCATGCTAGGTACGAAGAGCAAGCCAATGCTCTTTATAACAACTCTAGGTTTGAAAACCATCAGAGATTTGATCCATATTCCGATACCTATAATCCTGGTTGGAGAAACCACCCGAATTTCTCTTGGTCTAAGGGTCAGAGTCAGGGCCAGTCTAGTATTTCTCAGGCTTCCTCTGGTTTTGGGTATACTAAGAACCATTTAGGGCCAGATCAGTATCAGAACCTGTCGAATAAGAAGATCATGAGCTTAGAAGAGTCTCTGGCCATCTTATCTCATAACAATGCAGAGTTTAAGCAAACGGTTGAGAAAGGTTTACAGGAAAACTCTCAGGCTATTTCAGAGCTAAAAAATCAGGTTCGTATAATTGCAGAGTTTTTAGGCAAGTCACCCAATCAACCACTACCCAACACTAGAGCAATTCATGAAGTATCCTCTAAAGAGAAAGAGTTCAATCATGTGAACTCTGTAACAACCCTTCGGAGTGGTAAAACGGTAGACAATAAGGTAGCCATGCCTAATAGTGGACATACTGTAGAACCACCTTCTAGTTCCCATTCTAGTTCCCAAGATGAGCCCCAGAAGGAGCCATTAACTGAAGAGACTGATAAAATTTCTAGTGATGCCAATGTGGTTCCTGATAGGTCTCATTTTGTGCCCAAAGCCCCATATCCCTCGGTTGTTAGTTCCAACTAAGAGAGAGTCGACTTTCAACGAAATAATGGAGATTTTTAAGCAGGTAAACATAAATATTCCTTTATTAGAAGCAATTAGGCAAATGCCTGCTTATGCCAAGTTTCTTAAGGATCTTTGTACTCGAAAGCGTAAGCTTAATGTCCATAAGAAAGCCTTTTTAGCTGGTCAGGTAAGTTCAATCCTTCTGAACCAAACAGCCCCTAAGTATAAAGACCCTGGATGCCCCACCATATCTTGTACGATTGGTAATCACATGGTTGATAAAGCATTACTTGACTTAGGAGCTAGTGTTAACCTACTCCCGTACCATGTGTACACCTGACTAGGTCTTGGTGAGTTGAAACAGACTAAAATGACCCTACGGTTAGGCGTGATAGGTGCGTAAAAGTACCTCGTGGTGTCATAGAGGATGTCTTGATTGAGGTTGATAAATTTATTTATCCAGTGGATTTTGTTATTCTAGACACTCAACTTTGTTCGGGATCCTAGTGCTCAAATACACCGTGATTTTAGGTCGCCCATTTTTAGCCACATCTAATGCGGTCATCAATCTGTAGGACCGGGCTTATGAATATATCCTTTGGTAATATGACCACTTGAACTAAATGTATTTAATGTTAATAGACAAACTTGATGACTTGGAGGAAGTGAATATGATTAGCACTTTAGTTCGAGGATTTAATTCGAGGATAATTGGGACGACACTTTATTTGGTGATTCCTTAGATGAATTTGATGAGACAATTCTCTTAAGTCAGTTAGGTGATCAAACTTTTGAACTAGAAGAAGCTCTCGAGTACTTTAAAGACTCTACGGACCCTGAAATTCAAGCCATAGTGCTAGGCCTTACGGAGAGTAATGTTGATCCTAAGTTTGGGGGTAATGATCTAGAAGAAGCTCTTGAGTATTTTAAAGACTCCGAGGATCCGGAAATTCAAGCAATAGTTAGAGGTTTGACCGAGAATACTGACTACCCTAAGTTTGGGGGTAGTGATGGTCAAATATCCCTAGTAGAAGTCCCTAACTTGGGACTCGAGCCTAGTATACATGAGGTATTACCTGAGTCTCTTCCGACTCCTCAACCTGATCCTCCTGATCTTGTCCAGAGGAAATCCAACCACTAGAAACTCATAGTTCGAGAAAAATCATTTGTCAAGACACTCATATGAAGCCCAAGTGGGCACCACGAGAAAAACCCAGTTGTCTTGCAGGAAACCTTGGATGAGGATGTGCTTTGTCTGTTAATTTTTCTGATTTGGTGCATTTGTCTTATAATTGTGGCAATTTTATTTGACTTTGTTGACCCACAGTTGTTTCGACTATTGATATATGATATGAAAGGTAATTAACCATTTTGTGGTATTTGACGTCTGGCTGAAGACTTTAAATTTAGCACTTCTTGGGAGGTAACCCATGCTCATGCAACACGGTAATATCTTTCCTTAACTCTTTTACTTCAAATGGTAACAGTTTCTCCTTGTTCATGCTTTTAATTTTATCTTTAGAACATTGAGGACAATGTTAGATTTAAGTTTGGGGGTATGGGAGAAACTTTTTAGTTGCATTATTAAACTCCAGAGCCTAGAAATTTATGCTTATTAAGGATGGCACTAACCAATCTAAGTGGATGGAAGCATTTTGGTTGTAGGAGTTGAGGAACCAATCTGATTAGATGGAAACATCTAAAGAGTCTATTCATAAAAGCACAGAGCTCAGGTGTTAGAAATAACATGATAGTTTCACCATATCTTGTTGAGTCCTTTTCACTTCTATTTTTATTTTCTTTTGTTTTTAAACTATGTTTCTCTAAGTGATTGGGTGGGGCTCACGATTCAAGTTGTTAGCAATGCTAGGGTGAATTAGAGCGATTGAGATAAAAATAAAAAAAAAATAATAAAAATAAAAAAAAAAAAGACTAGACCAATTAGATCAAACGGAATAAAATTAACACTTGGGAATAGCAATATGTGTGTGTTTTCCCTGTTTCCGTCGCCTAAACAAGCGTGGGCGCAGGATCCATGGGAACTATCATGTAATCTCTTTGACAAGAAGCATGCGCTTAGATCCAAAAGATCAAATCATGCGGTTAAAAAAAAAAAAAAAAAAAAAAAAAAAAAAAAAAGAAAAGTTAAAAGTTAAATGTTAATGTTCAGTGAATAAAGCGACCGCTGGTTCCCTTGTATATGCCAGACGTGTTGATCTAGAATTAGGATTGTCGACCACTGGTTCCCTTGTATATGCCAGTTGTGTTGATATTAGTCAGACCGGTATCTCGAGTCCATTAGGATAGGTTCATTTTGGCGGAGGCCTTGACAGATATGGGAAACATCGATCACTTAGTAAACATCAAAACCATCTATGTTTTTCTCTATATCCATCTTCTTGATCTATCCATGTGATTAGTTTTGACTCACAGGGTATTGATGTCCATAGTGCGACTATATCGAGTAGAGCTACGTGACTTATATATGAATTTTAGTATGCTTGAGTGCAAACTCGTGTACAAACAATTGGAATTTCGCATCATCGTGGTACTTCTTCCTGTAGTCAATAAGTATGCCAACCAAGGAGATTCTTTAGTGCTTTCCAAGGTTCTGCGTAAATAGTTAGGGTCTGGAGTAAAGGTTTTGTGGGTATATCTCTTGTAAACCCTCCGAGACTATAACTCGGCCACTAGGGCCACCTAGGGGTTTAAAGGCTTATTGCATACGCTAAATGCAATCGACGATGCTGATGACAGTGAGTTAGGATTTTATTTTCGGTTTTGATTTGCTCGAGGACGAGGAAAATAATAAGTTTGGGGGTATTTGATAGACGCATTTATGTGTCTATATTAATCTCAATTATGTATATTGTTCGTGCTCGATTTTGTACTTATTTGGTTATTTTATGTCTTTGTAGGTGTTTTTGGAGAAATAAGCTTTTGCGGGAAAATTGGCTCGAAAAGTGGTATTTGCGCTCGTGGAGAAAATTACTATTCGGACCCCTCATTTGGATAAGGGGTGCTTCAATTACTAAGGGGTACACCATTGATAAGGGGCACCCTAATTGTTATTTACACTCCATCTTCACGGTTTAAAAACAGAAAAATGGCGGGAAATATTCATGCAGCGAAAACAGAGTTTAGGGTTGGATATTTTAGCGAGTTAGAAGGAGATTCAATCGCCGTTTCATCTTGGTATGGACCTAATAGAGCATAACAGGCCTGGTAAATGTGTTTGATCCGTTTAACTTGGGCAGAGTATCGGGTAATTCAGAAAAAGCAAAACAGAAAAATGACGAGAAATATTAATGGGATTTTGGTTTCATAAAAGGAAGTTACGTGAAGATAAGGAGAAGATATTCTCCTCGATTTGTACTTACCAAGTTTAGAAGAAGTTGAAGACAATCCAGCAGCCGCGTGAGATGAAAAGAGGAAAGAAAAGCCGATACTTGCCGTGGAAGAAAAGAGAAGATTTCTCGGTGATTTGGTCACTTGTTTGATATAAATAGGGTGGTACGAGTCCTAGAAGGGAGGTCGGAGAGTTTGGGGGTGAAGCGAGGCGGTAAATCGGGCTATAGAGCCGAGAAGAAGAAGTGCGAGAGAAAGTTCTCTGCTGCTGCTGAAGAAGAAGAACACGAAGAACATTGTACCAACGAAGCCGTCGCAGAAGCGGTCTCGAAACAACAACAGTGTCAACACACTATCGCTCTTCAGGCAGACTTAAATTCAACAGCAGAACCAAAGTACCGTAAAAAGGGCAGTCTTATTTCTTTTGTAACGGTGACGTCTGTAACACTATTACAGCGTTGCGAAATCTGTTTTTCATATATATCTTCAATAAAAACACCTTTTGAGCCATGTTTCTATCTTTTGGGTGTGTTTTGAACATGAGGAGCTAAACCCCAGTATTTGGGATGACGGAGGAAGCCAAATTCACAATTGTTTGGTAACTATAATTGATTCTTATGACTTTTTGCATTGATTTTTAATTGATTTATGATTTTTATTGATTATTTGTGATTTTGTTTGATAGTGTATGCTTAGTCTAAGAACTCTTGATGCACTATGCTTACGATTTACATCTAATGCTTTATAAAATCTATTTTTGGCAAAGAAATAGAGTCTAGAAAAGAGCTAAAATTGTTATGAGTCATTATATGAATCAATTGATTGTGAAGTATGGTGGAATCCAAAGTTCCAGTCCTCTCGATATTTGTGACATCTTTTGTATATACTTTTGTTATTAAGTCTTAAAATCAACCTCAACGAGTCCGAGCGAACGATACTCTACTTACCACTTGTAAAACTGCAATCAATCGTGAATTTCTTTGTAGTGTAGTTTTGCTCTGTGATCAGTGATCGCGGTGATGCAATGCTCGATGCTCCTGCAGACCGGTGATCGAAGGCTGCTTGTAGTCCACTCTGTTCGCAACTCCTGCTGATCCGGTGATCGCATTTCTTGAGTGCGATTTTGCTCTGATCCGGTGATCGCATTTCTGCCGCAATGCTCGAAATCTTCTTTGCCAGACCAGTGATCGAAGCTGCTTTGCGATCGGCTACTTTTCGCAACTCCTGCAGATCCAGTGATCGCATCTGCCCATGATGCGATTTTGCTGCGTCCTCCTGTGATCGGTGATCGCATTTTCTTTGCGATGCGATTTGCTTTCGTCACTGTGTAGTTCGGTGATCGCATTTCTTTGCCGATCTTGATTTTGCTCGTCACTCCTGTGATCCCGGTGATCACATTTCTTGCTGCCAGACCGACTTCACTCAATGTTGTTACTGCCCATTTCCAATATCACTCTGCTCCATTATCAAGCTTCCGCTGCATCACCTCAGTATTGTTTTTGTAGCACTTGGGGGCGACTTGATTACGATCTCCACAATCAACGAAGGCGTTTCTATTTACGCTTCAGCAACATAAATGTACTCTTGGGGGCGTCTTGATTTTCGCAAACAACAAGGGAAGTTCGCCAATCACCTCAATATCAATAGTCCACACTTAGGGGTGAGTTTTATCATTAACTAAGGAACACGAAATTTTTCTTAACCCTGACAAGTTGGAGGTTAAGAGAGGCGATGTTTGTACCATAAGTAAAAATACCACTTAATGGGCCAAATTGATACTTGAATCATGTTTTGGTCCTCATCCAAGCCCACTAACCAGTCAACCAAGGCAGCCCACCAGTCTGCACGGACAGGTCGATGGTCAAAGTCGGTGAACTATCAAAGTCAAATTCCGGTCAAGGTCGATGGTCAAAGTCGGTCAACTATCAAAGTCAACTTCCGGTCAAGGTCGATGGTCAAAGTCGGTCAACTATCAAAGTCAACTTCCGGTCAAGCTCATGGTCAACGGTCGGTCAACGATCAAGGTCAACCGTCGGTCAACTATCGAAGTCGATCGCACCCCTAGCCAATTTTCGGTCTTGTAGCAAGCAAAGCCGCAAACCAATTCCCGACCAAAAACTCTTCCACGCCGCCAACCGGTCTCCAACCATGCGCCCGGCCGACCTCCATCCACACTGCCGACCATCATGCACGTCAACCATCAAGCCGGTCCCCTACCCATGCGGTCGGTATTCGCGACAAGTGTCCACCAATACTGCTAGCCATCATTTATGCAAAATTGAATCCCAACGGTTTCATCCAGTGAATTCCATGCAGTACTAATTACGGTGATTTTGGCCATGCGCTACTAATTGCAGCGATTTGACCATGCGATACTAAAAGCGGCGATTGCATACATGCGAGAATTAACTCAGTGATTCATACAGAATTGATGATGGTGGCTTGAATGAGCAGTTAATGTAATTTATGTTATATTTAGATATGAAACTGTATAAATAGGAGAGAGCAGAAATGAGGAAGGGGGCCAAGAGGGGAGGAGAGAAAAAACATATTTTGTAATAGAAAAATCAATAAAACATTTCTCCCCAAGGGGATTCATCCGTGGACGTAGGCAAGCCATGCCGAACCACGTAAAACCTGCGTTCATCTTTGTCTCTTTATTTGCTTTCCAATCCGTCTCCAAACCCCAATACTCACCAAAACTATTCATTCATCGTGTTTCGTGCCCAAAAGTAATTTTGGATACAAACAATTTCTTATTTTTAATTTACATCAGGATGCATCCAGTTTCACCCTCGCTATTTTCTAAGTTTAAGCCAAGATGAATCCAGATTCATTTTTGTTATTTTTTCTGGTAATTGAATTATTGTCCCTCCTTTTGATGGACCTTCACAAATATCCCTAAAAAACTTTACAAATATCCCTGATGGTATAGTCACAAGGAATGTACAAGGATTTTAAAAATTTTGGAAATTGAAAAATTATAGGAGACAATTGATTAAGTTGGTTAGGAACATCAATTATATGTGATCAAAGAGATAGATTTTCAGTACAAACTTCTTACAAAAGTTCATCACATCAATAGGATGATTCGGATTCCGACCGGAAAAGAAAACCAGAGTTATTTTTCTTGTCGGTAGAGAAGATGAAGTTTCGGGTCGGGTAAGACAGTACTGGCTCCATTAAACCCATATCCCATAGTCGTTTATATTTTCACCCCTGCGAAAACCAGAGTTCTTTCTCTGTAACTCTGTTACCGATCATCACCCTCCAATCAATTCTTGCACGGTCAATTTGAAGACATTCAACAAGAACACAACATCATCAATCAATCGAGCTTTCTTCACTGTCGGTTAGAGAAGACAGATTGATATGTCGTGTACATCAACCCGACCAACAAACCAAAAGAAGGATTGAAGAAAGCGGATCTTCAAATTCTTTCAAACCTTCAACTCTTCATAACAGCAACACTTAGAAAATGAATTAAAAAATACCTAAACAGTATGATATTGTTAGTAAATGGTAATGCTATGTACCCTAAGTGAGAGACGGGAATGTGGATTTTGATTTTGGTTTGCTATTTCCTCTCTAAAGATAAAGATAATACTGATATCTCATAGTTGTAAACCAGAAAGAGGCGAAGTGGAGGAGGAGAAGTTTAGGTCGAGGCTTATTTTGTTTTCCCCTGCATAAATAAAACTAATTCACTATATTACCCCTTATTGCACTTTTTACATCTGCCTCTCATGCTGTCATGCATACTTCTCGTGCAACACCTGGGACGACAGAAAATGGCTATAACTTAAAAACTAATAGCCACACAACACGGCATCTAATTTGTTTTCCCAATTATCTATTCGGAATGACATCACAAAAGTTACATTATGTAGAATTGTCTCAGTAGAAAGGTGACATATGTCAACAATTCATTGATAATGATTAGCAATTGACCTAATATTATATATTGTCCCCATAATTCCTACAACAAAACATATTACTATGATGATCAGATGGATTACGAAACTAGGTAGCGGAATTTTCTTTCTGAAAATCTTAAGGTAGAAAGCAATGGGAAGTATAGCAGATACGAAGATACAAACGAAGGAACCAGTTAGGCTAAGAACAGTTTCAAAGAAAGGGATGGCAATTGCTAAAACAAGAACAATTATTAGAAGTAAAGACCCGGCTGCACCCCGTATGACAGTTCTCCTCCGCAAAGGCATTTTAGCTGGTAGATGTCGTTCCACTTCAGATGCCATTGGAACGGTCAAAAAAACATACTTGGTCATTGGTACAATGACTGCTGCCCATAGTGCAATCTGTGTAAAAACTAAATGCTTGGGCATGCTCAGTGTAAATTGTGAGGCAACCTCAAGTCCAAACATTTTAGCTCCCAAAAATGCCAAAAATGTGTATAGAGTCGCCACTGTACCAGAAGCTTAAAAGGAAATCTGCACCAAATACCATTCACTAATCAAAAATTAAATACAACTACATACCTGCTAATCAGTAATTAAAGTCACTTATAAAATGATATATATATATATATATATATATATATATATAAACTTACAATAGAGAATCTGGCAGGATCAACCATTGACCTGTAGACTTCAGGGATGGCTATGTGGGAGGCGATGTTGAAAATGTATAGACCGGACACTGAGAAAATATTTTTTATTCGAAAAACAGGTATAGCTTTGTTGGCTTTGACACCACCGAACAAACAAGTGCAAATTAAAACACCACATATCAAAAAGGTTAACAAAATACTGAATGTCGAAATGAATGATATGCTATCCAGATTTCTTAACCACACCGTAGGTATGCAAACTACTATAGCAATCACTGTTAAGCTCTGAGCTGTTGATAAACCGAAAAAGGAGATGTCGAACTTATATCCATCCAGAACTCTGCTTAAATTATCGGTCATGGAAATTGTAAAAGAAACAAGTGCCATGAAAATCTCCAGATTGATAAAAACTAATGATACATATCGTCCCGTCCTTCCAAATGCTAGAAACCCGATGTCTGAGTAGTTTCTCAGCCGAACATTGGTTGCGAGACAGAGCCCTAGTAAATGAGAAGTGTATGCTCCTAACATGAACAAACCAAATAGGAGGAACGCGGTAGCCCATCCACCATTTTGTAGTGCATAAGCAGTCGATAACTGCCCTAACCCTGTAAAATATGAACAAATTATTAATTATCTACCAACCGTTAACCAAACTAAAAGAAATAAACTAAAATATAAACAGAAAAACATACTGGTACGAATTCAATGAAAGGCCTGCATTTTTTTTTATTTTATTTTTTTTTTCGGAAAAAAAGGTTGCATTTATCGTAGTAATTTAACCAAAGGCTTGTGGAAGGGCGATAATGGTATTGGATTTGGTTATACAAAAGGCAATCGCAAAATAACTAATTAGCAAGTACAAGATGTACGAGATTTTATAAGAAATACCTATTAGGAGCCCTATCATATTGAGCAGTGTAGTGAAAGGTGTACTTGTTGGCGTTGCCACAGGTGCATCAGGTTTTGTAGTAGTTATATCCATCGAATGTGTGAGTAAAGAAAAATCGAGGAGATGATAATTTAATTCCTTGGTATTTTGCAAAACTCGTTAATTGGTAAATGAGAAATAGAGGGGGTTGAAATGCGGGAGCTTTGAGTATATGATTTTGAGTAGACGGATAGTGATGATGAAGGAACGTTGGGGTTATATATAGTTATGTTATCTGGCGAGTATGGTCATGACTGGTTCTGGTTATATTCCAGGTGAAGTGACAATGTTTGACCAGGATACTTACTTATACACCATTGAAGTAAAAGATGATTGGGATATGGTTTTGCATGAGATCTGCTTAGAACCACTTGTTTTACTTTATTTGGTCATAAAAATACGGGGACCAAGTATGCCCACATTTTTTGCTACCCAAATTTTTTTCTATGAAGTATAGAAAGTATACAATTTCAAATTGATACTGACGTGACAGATGCATCTGGTCAAATCTATGCGAATTCGAGGGAGTGGAACAAAGTAAATTGGCTATACCGACATAAAGAAAGCAAACAAATCGAACATCGACTTCGATAACAAATTGCGCAACAATCTTGACTAGTTTTATGAATGGACCCAAACACAGGGTACAATGTGTTTTATATTGAGACCACAAGGTTCAACCAACCAAAGAAAAAATGCTTTACTTGTAAAATCGTAGTAGTACCGCAAACAAAGACTGCGATCAATATGACTTGACCCAAGTTGCACCTTCAAACAAAGCATGCGATTTGATTGAGTGGTTTCTCCTTCAAACACAACCATCCGAACATATCCAGTGCATTTCTATGCATGTGGGTCAACTTGCGGAATACTACTGGTGCTTAGCACTGCCGTAGTCCAATGGTTAGCCTACTTACTAGGACCCAAATACAGTGCAACTTGTTTCTCATTTGGTCTCATTCGGTATTCTTCGGTAACAAGCCTCGGGTATTTAACACCCAGGCCTTGATACACCAACATACATCACATTGTCATCGAGGCCTTGATACAACCAACATACATCACATTGTCATCACAGTTGTTCAGACTCGAAAATGGAAATAGCAGTAGCGAAGAGACCTATCAAATACTCTGTGGTAATATATAATTAATTTAGCAGTAGCGTAACCAACATTTTTTCTGTTTTCTAATGTAGTTCAAAGACTGAAATAAGTGTTGTTCCGATGTCAAATTGCAGGTGGATGCATTCACAGATAGACCGTTTAAAGGTAATCCGGCAGCCGTCTGTTTGTTGGAAGGAGTAGATAAAAATGACGATGAGTGGTTACTAGGAGTTGCCAGGGAGTTTAATGTTCCGATAACATGCTACCTGACTCGAGTTGTTTATCATGATGGCGATAGTGATGACGATAATTGTGATAAATCCGAGTATGACAAGAAGTATAATCCTGTTTTTAACATCAGGTGGTTCACTACTGTTGCAGAGGTAAATCCTAAACCCTGGTGTTCTTAGTTTATGGGTATATATATATATAAAAAATTTAAGCACAAGTTTCATAACCCGTTCATTTATATATACAGGTTGACATATGTGGACATGCAACCATGGCAGCTGCAAAATTTCTATTTACATCTGGTTTAGTAAAATCAAACCTGATTGAATTTATCGGACTATCCGGACGTCTAACTGCTAAGAAATGTCCTGTCCGGAAAAGTGAGGATGTATTAGATGGAACAAAGATTTTGAGCAATGGTAGTATTTACTGTGAGGATGATAATCGTTGTCGTCGGGATCCAGCAGACTTCTTCATTGAATTAGACTTTCCTACCACTACACTGGTTGAATGTGATCCATTGGAGATACCTTCCATACCACAAACTCTAAATGGTGCATCTGTTCTTAATATAAAGAAAACAGCTTCCTTCGGCGACCTAATTGTATGTAAATCAAATCACTACAACTAACACATTTCTTGCTTTTTTAGAATCCGGTAACATGTAACATTTTATATATGGTAGCTCATGTTCTTCAGGTCCTTGTTGTAATTAAATGGCTTACTTCATTTTGCTTCTTTGGTAGATTGAGGTCTCATCGGGACAAAACGTCATAGACTTGAAACCAAACTATGACGAATTAAAAGGGTGGAAGGAGGAAGAGGAGTCGTTTTTACAGGCAAAGCTCCCCATGGATCTGGTTTGGATTTCATCTCTCGATTGTTCTCTCCAAATCTTGGTGTCGACGAGGTAATTAAATGACAGAAATAATATCAAGATGTGCCGTTTCATTTTCATCATGCACCAGCGTTAAAACCATTTTTCGTTTTCCCTGACCTCCAGGATGCTGTTTGTGGGAGTGCTCACTGTGCCTTGGCACCTTACTGGAGCAAAAAGTTGGGAAAATCTGATTTTCTTGCTTACATGGTAAATTCTCTCTATCTTTCTATTTCTCCATCTGTCCAGACCGTACATTCACATATAAAATGACAATGCAAGGTACATTTTTGCGTTAACTTGTGCAGGCATCTCCAAGAGGAGGGGTATTGGATCTCCATTTAGATGAGGAAACTCAAAGACTAAAGATTAGAGGGAAAGCTTTTATTGTCATGGAAGGAGCTCTATTTGCTTGATCAGGCCCTTCAATACACTTATTGTGTCATTCTCCTTTCGGATTGATGGGTAATAACAACTACACGTGCGTCGTCATAAACTGTTCACGGCCATAGCTAGATTTGCTTAAGAGGACAAGCTGGACTTGTTATCTAATAAACCACCATAAGGTTGATTATATTGGTGCTTGTGTAATTTGAGTTGTTTCAAATGTATTAAAACGATTTAGTTTAGGTACTTGCATATTAATAAAGAGAGTAATGGTTGTGTTTTGCTATAAGGATGTGCTTAAATACGGCAACCCAAAAGCTTATATAATACCTTTTCATTGCGGTGGTTTGATATGGGCAGAACCCATTATTTTTACAGTCTATGAACCTAATTCACCTCGAAAACCGGCTTGAAAGGTTAGGGGTTGTAGTTGCGGAAAATCCCACAACTACACCCGTTTTAATGATAATAACACAAAGCTTAAGTCATATGGATCAACTCAAACATGAATGATATTATACACCACTTTGACACTAAAATGATCTTCTCAAACACTTTGTATTGATTCTATGAAGTTCTTACAAATGACCACTAGTGAAGTTTGTATACAACAACGGAGAAATATAAGATGGAAGCTAAGTTCTAATGGCTATTTTCTGTTTCTCTTGATGATTTCCTTAGTATTTCTAGCAGTTTTGGTAAGTAAAGCTGAAATCTTTAATGAGGGAAATAAGGTTACTAGCTACTGCATGAGATACCTCAGTAAAGATTAGGCAATCATCAACAAGCATAAGATGATCGATGCTAGGTGCATCTTTAGTGACTTTAATGCCATATATGAGATGATTTTGTTCGATTGTTTTGCTTTGTTTTTGGCTACTTTCAATGTAGCATACTTGTAATTTCTCTTTTAGGTAAGCCACTGCTTTGTGGTTTTTGCCTGTTTTTTCCTCCTTTAATATATTTCCCTTTTCTGAGTAAAAAGAAAAAAAGAAAAAAAAGTATGGGATTTAGAGAATGATTTAATACTTAAAGTAAAGAAATCACGTTATTTTGTATACGCACGGATGTTTGGTGCATAAGCAGATTAGAAAGGACGGGCCGTCTTACCTACCAATTAATGGTTACATTTTACGGACCAAAATCTTGGATATGATTTTGTAACTTTTATTACACAAAGAGATGGGTGTTAAAATCGGCTTGAGTTATAGGATTGTTAACCTTAAGAATGAGAAAAAGGAAAGTATGGCTACATGCATTTCCTTGGGCAAATGCTTAGAATCAAAGAAACGCTATAAACAACATAAAAGCTCAATTCCTCTTTCTCTTCTCTTTCCTCTCTCTCCTCTCTTTCCTCTTTCTCTCCATAGGAGCGGATCTGAGCAAACCCAAATCATCCAAAAGCCTTCTAGCCTATTTCTTCTTCTTATTTGCAATTGTTTTTAAATTTTTATGCTATTCAGTTTTTGTTTTTAGAAATTATTTCTTTTAGGGTTTGTGAGATTTAATTTTATGAAATTTAGTTTGTGAAATTAATGGTGTGTGGGATTTAATTTTATGAGATTTAGTTTGTGAAATTTTTATGCTATCTGATGATGTTTGTGTTCCCCCAAAGTTGATGATTTTCAAGATAAGGGTGTTTGTTCTTGTCAAAAAAACAACATCTACTGCAACTACAAGTCTTACTTCAACTACAACAACAAACACAACAACAAGTTCAAGATCTATTTCATCAACAAGTTCTTTAACTGCTACAAGCGTTACTAAGACTCCGTTGCCGATTCAGGCCGATTCAGACAGAGACTCAGACAGATTCCGACCGATTCAGAAGACCTAAGTTACTTCAGATGTTGTTTCTTTGATTTCTTTAACTCATGTTACTTAGATTTACATGTATTAGGCAAAACTTGGTTGGATCTTTTCAAGATCCCATCATTGCTATGTGCAGTGATCCAAATCAGTTTTGTTTGGTTTCAAACAGAACATATTTGCCCCCCTGATATGATTTTGTCCTCTAGACATGTTTTTAAAAAACCTTGGTTGGATCTTCAGATGAACCCCTCATTGCTAATTGCAGTGATGCAGATTGATTTAATTTGGTTTCAAATAAAATCAATTTGGCCCCTTGATGTGGTATTGTTCTTCGGGAACTCTGAAATAGTTGATGGGTCTGTTACGATAGGTTTGATGGTCAAGAACCGGTGGAAATATTTTAATCTTGTTGATTGTAAGATGAATTGGAACAAACGCTGTAACAATTCCGATATATTCAAATCGGCTTTATCAATGTATGTTTGAGTACGCCTCTTTAAAAAAAAAAAAAAAAAAAAAACGCTTTAAAGCGTATGCAAATAATAAAAAAATAGATTATTAATTTGTTGCACTTCGAATAAAAAATTCCGATATACGACATTATATTTCGTATGGAAATTTCTCAATTCAAGATGTTGTGATGTCATAGGCATTTTGGATAGTTTATGCTATCTTAGCCTAATGCTTCAAAAAAAAAAAATGGTGTCGGTTATTGACATTTGCATAGATAACTGTTTGTACCATGAGTAAAAATACCACATATTGGGCCAGAACATTGCCCAAACCACTGTTCAGCTGTCATCCAAGACCGCTAACCAGTCAACCGAAACAGCCCCTAGCCTGCCCAGTATTTCATAAAGTCAACAACCGGTCAACGGTCAAAGTCAACGTCCGGTCAACGACCAATGTTCAAAGTCAACGCTCAGTCAATGGTCAAATTCAACGATCAGTCAATGTCAAGACCGTGTTGCCGATAGTGCTGCCATACAGTTTCCACTCTTTTTGCTAGCGATGCTGCCAACCAATTCTCAGCTAAGCACCCTATTGCACTGCCAGCCAGTTTCTACCCGTATAGCCAATCCAATCTGCCAGCCAACATCCATCCATACTGTCATCCATTATGCCTGTCAACCACCAGTCCAGTTTTCCAACATGCCGAATTTATCATGGAAGCATGAATGAACAGCTTCATGCAGAATTGAAGATGGAGGCATGCAATATTAATTCTAGCAGTTTCATGCGGAATTGAAGATGGAGGCATAAATGTGCAGTTTCATGCAGAATTGAAGATGGAGGCATAAATGTGCAGTTTCATGCAGAAATCATCATGGAGGCATGCAGTATTGATTCCAGTAGATTTCATGTAGAAATCATCATGGAGGCATGCAAGATTGATTCCAGCGATTTCATGCGAGAAATCATGATGGAGGCATGAATGAGAATTAATGCCATTTAAGTTTATATTGAAATTAGACATTGAACTGTATAAATAGGGAGGAGCAAAAATCATTTGGGAAGGGGAGCCAAGATGGGAAAAAACATACACTGTAATACAATTATCGATAAAAAATCGCTCCCCAAGGGGATTCGCCCGTGGATGTAGGCAAACCATCTTTGAACCACGTAAAACTCCGCGTCTATTGGTCTGTGTTCCAATTCGTCTCCTAGCCCCAAATTCTCACCAAATTATCTATTCATCGTGTTCCGTTCCCAAAAGTAATTTTGGGTACAAACAGTAACATCTTGATGCCAGATTCATTCCTCTATTTTTTACCTTCTCATCAGTAGTACATACACCCCTAGCTAGTTACTTTCCAGATGTTCCCTTTAGTAGATGGATGTACACAAGATTTCCAAATTTTTTTATACCATCCAAGTCTGGGTTGCTTTTTCCTGATAGCATTAACAACACTATGAACTAAAAATTCACCATTTTGAGTAGTTATCCACACATCTTATCCTCCTCTAATGAAGGCACAGGCAATTCTTCAATAGAAAAAAATTCCAACATTTCCTCAGGTATAACCCATTACTTATTCTGAATAAAGCTTTCAACTTTCATATGACTATTCTGAAGTATATACTCATTTGCAGGGAATAGTGTAATAATACTTTTTTCAAGAATCCAAGCGTCATTGCAGATGGAAATTTGTTTCCCATCACCAACAAGCCATATGATATTTTCAGAGAAATCATTCATAACCCACTTGATTCCAGGCCACACAGAAGATTTTTTATAAACTCAAATTTTACGGTCTGGAATCCTTATATTTCGAACCGTAAATTCCTATTACGGCTGGGACGACAACATTCTCACAGCCGTAACCTTTAAATAAACTCAAATTTTTTCCTTTTCAAACGGATTTGAATCAAACAGAATTTAAAATGGGGTTCATTACAAGGTTTTTTAGACTAATTTCAAGATAGGTTTCATCAGTTTTTCTTCAAAGTTGTCAAAAAAGTTCATCAAAATCATCCTTCTTCTTTTTCTAAATCAAAAACAAAAGAAAAAAAAAAGTTTTGATTTTCAAGAAATTAATCACTAAATTAGTATAATTGTTATAGGGCCTATGGCCCATGGATATGTGCGGTCCATTAGTATACTAGGGTTTTCCATTTACTCTTGTATAAATAGAACACTAAACCTATGTAATGGTGTTCTCCTCTCTGTTAATGAAAAAGCCCTTCTCTCTCTTTCCTATCTTTTCTTATTCTTACTCCAATACGTCATCAGCAACGAGCTCTTCCCTGAGTCAAGATTTTTTTTTTTTTGAACAAACCTACGATCGGTCTTATACTTCTCAATCACCGCTAAAAAAGAAGAAAATTCTCTGTTTAAGAAAGCTCCGTTATAATCAGGGATTTTAATACTTCTATTTTATCTTCTTCCTCTGTCAATCGATCGAAAAGATGAGCAAGAAGGAATATATCCGACAAGAATTCGCACAGTTGGGCATAGATGGACTTGAGTATCACCGTTGGATGGCTGATGTGAAGATCGCTTTTGTGGCAAAAGACTGCACCCACACCATCATACCCTCTCTTGACAAAGATGTTTGTCCCAAAGAATCGAACAAGAAAAGGCTGAAGCCCTTCGATATTTGAAGGTACACATTGACCCTAATCTCCTTTGGGGATACCAACACATGATGTGTCCTAAAGAACTGTGGGATGCATTAGCAAGCCGTTTTGGGAGCATTGAGGATTGTCTTCTCCCACAATTGAATGAACAGTGGAATGACATTCGTTTTCTTGATTATGTGAAGGTAGGTGATTTCCAACGAGATATGCTTAAGCTACAAGCACAACTCAATTTCTGTGGGATAAAACTTACTGATAAAGATATGATTCAAAAGACGTTGTCTACTTTCCCTTTGTCATCTGTTATTCTAGCCAACCAATACCGCATAGAAGTTGATAACAAGAGAATAACAACTTTTAGTAAGTTGATCAACTTATCGGGTAGCCGAAAGGCACAATGAAGTTCTAGCAAACAACAATGCTAGAGCCGGGGAAGAAGAAAATTCCCGAGGCTAACTATGGCAAGGATAACAAGGGAAAACACCCCAAAGAAAAAAGGGTTAAAAATGATTCATATTCTCATGCTCCATACTCACGTGGGGATAATAACCCACGTGGAAGAGGACAAAGGGTCATCGTGGAAGAGGCCATGGGCGTGGAGGCCACTCAAATACCTGGTCTAGAGATGTTACTTCTGGACCTAGTGGTAGGGGCAACACTGTTGAAAAACACATAAGAACCCCACACCTAAGAAGGTAGAGAATGGCAATGAACCTTGTTACAGGTGTGGTATCTCCGGACATTGGTACCAGCAATGCAAGGCTAGTGCCAAGGTAGCAGCTAGCTACAAAAAGTACCGGGAATCTATAGATCAAGAATCTAACTATGTGGACGAACATGATCATCCCTCCCCAGATGTCAACTTCACCATTTCAGCCTTCCAGGGCAAAAAGAACCATGCCCTTATGGAAACACCCGACTTTGATTGATTGTTATTTTTTTTTTTTAGTTATCCTTTGATCCCAAGAACTTGTTTATTTTCTTGCTTTGTGGTTTAGCAGATTATGGTTTAAACATTTATTTTGATAACTTAAACTATGTTAGGTAGTCTTAAATTATCGGTTTTTTTGTTGTTGGATCGTGGTTTTAATTCTTATGGGTACTTATTATGCATTGGATTTAAATTTTTATTGTGATAATCTATTGCATGATTGGATTACGTGACCGACTTCTCTCGAAGTACCATTTACTTGTAGGAATGTCATCCTCGGAAGAGATTGAGTGCCTAGCTGATAGTGGCACCACACACACTATTTTAAGAAATAGGCAATTATTTGTTGACTTAATTCCTTATAAATCCTCTCGTGACTACGATGATTGGATCATCACAAGTGATCATTGGGCGAGGTAATGCTCAATTTTTGTTGCCAAATGGCACGATGATTAAAGTCACGAAGCTCTATATGCACCAAGAGCTAATCAGTACCTTGTTGAGTTTCAAAGATATCCGTGCAAATGGATATCACTTGGAAACTCACTGTGAAAATGGAATTGAATATATAAATATTATCTCTAATACATGTGGAAGAAAACGCATTTTAGAGAAATTAATGAGTCACTCTAGTGGTTTGTACACTACTACTATTCGGATTATCGAATCACATGTTGTTACCAACGATGAACTGTTGAACAGTGACTTGTACAAGCTTTGGCACGACCGCTTGGGGCACCCAGGTCGTGATATGATGATCCGTGTTTTAAAGAACTCACACGGACATCCCTTCTTTCGAGTGAAAAGTAAAATGAGACAAAAGACAATTACAATGCAAAGTAACAACGTCTGCCAGCCACTGCCATCTAAAGCAAATTATGTGCAACCTCTTTCTCATTCTACTTCGTGGACTTTGTCAAAAGCACACCACTCATTTTGCAAAGCTTGTTCTTTAGCAAAGACAGGAGCGAGACCATCCTATGTTAAAGATACAAAACAAAACATTCCATTTTTACAAAGAATACAAGGTGATATTTGTGGACCTATACATCCAGAGTGCGGACCATTCAGGTATTTTATGGTTCTGGTTGATGCTTCGACCCGTTGGTCACATGTTGCATTACTGTCCACAAGAAATGCTGCATTTGCAAAGCTCCTAGCACAAATTATACGTTTGAGGGCTCACCACCCCGATAATCCAATCAAGTCTATCGACTTGATAATCTTTGGAGAATTTACATCTAAAGGATTTGATGATTTTTGTATGTCTATCGGAATTGACGTAGAGCACCCCGTACCCCACATACACACTCAAAATGGTCTTGCGAAGCTACCATCAAAAGGTTACTGAGATGATAGCTAGGGCATTGGTTATGCGTTCCAACTCCGCCTATTACATCGCCTGGGGTACGCCATATTGCATGCAAAAGATTACTTATTCGCTTTAGACCCACTATTAGCCAACCATTTTCTCAAGGTACCGGTTGGTAACTCGGATATGAGCCCGATATTTCACATTTACGCATTTTTGGTTTGTCTGTATACGTGCCTATTACGCCCCACAGTCGTACTAAGATGGGTCCCCAAAGACGATTAAGTATTTATGTTGGATATGAATCCCCAACAATTATCCGCTATTTGGAACCTTTGACAAAGCGATCTCTTTACCGCTAGATTTGCGGATGTCACTTTGATGAGACAACCTTCCCGTCGTTAGGGGGAGGTATGGAAAAGGATTTCCTAAGGGAACGACAGGAATTGTCGTGGTGTGTCCCCACTTTGTCTCATCTTGATCCCCGCACCTCGCAATGTGAAAGTGAAGTGCAAAGAATTATTGATCTTCAGAATGTGGCAAACTCAATGCCTGATGCATTCACTGATATTGCTAAAGTGACGAGATCACACATACCAATTTCGCAAACGTGCTCGCTAAGGTTAGAAATCCCTAATACGGGAAAAGGCACCTTATATATAGGTGTCAAACCTACACTTGGTGGAAGTGTAGCTGAGGCCGTGGCACCCCAAAGGAAGAGGGAAGACCACCAGTTCGATGGATACTCACCCAAGGAAGAAAAGAGTGAGTAAGGCACAATCCGATCCATTCATCATCGATACAGATAATCCCTCTCATGAAATTGTCTCTGATTATAGTTATGTCCATGAATCAATACTGGAGGACGCTCCGATGTTTGAAATGATTCCAGAGAACAAAGAAATCTCTATGGATTATGAGAGTGCATACGTGTTGATGGAAAGATCCTTCACGCAGATTGATGATGCATTTGCATACACTATTACTCAAGAGATCATTGAACACGATGACATCGAACCACGCTCTATTGCGTAATGTCAAAAAAGAGCAGTGGCCTAAATGGGAAGTTGCAATCCAGGAAGAATTAAATTCACCGGCAAAGAGACGGGTATTTGGTGCGGTAGTGCTAACCCCACTAGGTGTAAAGCCCAGTAGGACATAAATGGGTATTTGTCAGAAAGCGTAATGAGAAGAATGAAGTCTTAAGGTATAAGGCTCGCCTTGTGGCGCAAGGTTTCTCACAGCGCCCTGGAATTGATTATGAGGAAACATACTCTCCGTAATGGACGTCATAACGTTTCGCTACTTAGTTAGCTTGGTAGTTTCGAAGGACTTGAAATGCGACTTATGGATGTGGTTACTGACATATCTCTATGGGGATCTAGATTCGCAGATATACATGAAAGTGCACGATGGCCTTCCATTGCCCGAATCAAGTAACTCTAAACCACGGAGTGCGTTTTCGATCAAGTTGAAACGCTCACTTTACGGATTAAAGCAATCCGGCGGATGTGGTATACCCGTCTAAGTGATTATTTGATTGGGAAGGGATATATAAATAATGAGTTATGCCCTCGCGTATTTATAAAAAAACGAGTTCCGGATTTGCAATTATAGCTGTTTATGTTGATGATATGAACATAATAGGTACTCTTGATGAAATAAGAGAAACCGCAAGCTACCTGAAATCTGAATTTGAGATGAAAGATCTTGGGAAAACTCGGTTTTGTCTAGGACTTGAGCTAGAACACCGAGCCTGTGGAATACTAATACACCAGTCTGCATATGTCCATAAGATACTCAGGCAATTCAATATGGACAAGGTGCATCCTGCTAGCACTCCCATGATTGGTCGAAGTTTAGATGTACAAAAGGATCCATTTCGTCCAAAGGAAGATGACGAAGAGGTATTGGGAGTCAAATTCCCTACCTAAGTGCAATAGGAGCATTATTGTACTTAGCACAATGTACTCGACCTGATATATCATTCTCAGTGAACTTGTTAGCTAGATATAGCTCAGCGCCAACGCAGCGTCATTGGAATGGTATAAAGAATGTATTTAGATACCTTAAGGGAACCATTGACATGGGTTTATTTTATCCCTATGAGGACGAAAGGAGGATTGCTAAAGCAACCCCCTACACTGAAACCCCAAATAATGTTTTGGTTGGTTTTCTTGATCTTTGGGTACCTCTCTCGACCCACATAAAGCTCGATCCCAAACTGGCTATGTATTCACCATAGGGAACACAGCGATATCCTGGAGATCGACCAAGCAAACTCTTGTAGCTACCTCCACGAACCACTCAGAGATCATTGCCCTACATGAAGCGGTTCGTGAGTGTATATGGTTGAGGTCTATCATTACACATATTCGAGAGGCTAGTGGTTTGAATTCCACCACTGAAGAGCCAACATGCATTTATGAAGATAATGCAGCTTGTATCGAACTGATGAAGCAAGGATATATCAAGGGTGATAATACGAAAACATATTTCACCAAAGTTCTTTACAATCGGCAACAATAAAGTGTCTCTTAAACATTCAAGTCAACAAAGTACTGTCTCGATGAGAATGTGCAGACTTATTTACTAAGTCACTTCCTAAGTCCTTATTTGAAAAACACGTAAAGAGTATTGGACTAAGGAAACTGTCCGAACTCCCTTGATTGCAATCAGGGGGAGATGCTGACATCAGGGGGAGTATCTAATGATATGATGTCAACATCAGGGGGAGTGTTTGTTGAACTTTTTTTCCCTTTACCAAGTTTATTTTACCCCAATGGGTTTTGTTACCCGGTAAGGTTTTTAATGAGACAACAACAACACCATGGTTATCACTCCCGGTTGAGGTTATCTTTTTCCCATTGTGGTTTTTTATATTTTAGGTTTTTCTCAAGAGAAGTGGCCGCCTTTATCAACACGTTGTACTCTTTTTCCTTCGTCAAGGTTTTGTCCCATTGGGTTTTCCTTGTCAAGGTTTTAACGAGGCAACACATTTGAAGTCCCGCTTTTGGAACCGCACAAGGGGGGAGTGTTATAGGGCCTATGGCCCATGGATATGTGCGGTCCATTAGTATACTAGGGTTTTCCATTTACTCTTGTATAAATAGAACACTAAACCTATGTAATGGTGTTCTCCTCTCTGTTAATGAAAAAGCCCTTCTCTCTCTTTCCTATCTTTTCTTATTCTTACTCCAATAATAATCCATTTTTAGGGGTTTTGACCATCAAACCTATCATAACAGACCCATCAACTATTTCAGAGTTCCCAAAGAACAATACCACATCAAGGGGCCAAATTGATTTTATTTGAAACCAAATTAAATCAATCTGCATCACTGCAATTAGCAATGAGGGGTTCATCTGAAGATCCAACCAAGGTTTTTTAAAAACATGTCTAGAGGACAAAATCATATCGTGGGGGGCAAATATGTTCTGTTTGAAACCAAACAAAACTGATTTGGATCACTGCACATAGCAATGATGGGATCTTGAAAAGATCCAACCAAGTTTTGCCTAATACATGTAAATCTAAGTAACATGAGTTAAAGAAATCAAAGAAACAACATCTGAAGTAACATAGGTCTTCTGAATCGGTCGGAACTGCCCCGAGTCTCATTCAATCAACTCGAATCGGCAAGAACTGAGTCTTAGTAACACTTGTAGCAGTTAAAGAACTTGTTGATGAAATAGATCTTGAACCTGTTGTTGTGTTTGTTGTTGTAGTTGAAGTAAGACTTGTAGTTGCAGTAGATGTTGTTTTTTTGACAAGAACAAACACCCTTATCTTGAAAATCATCAACTTTGGGGGAACACAAACATCATCAGATAGCATAAGAATTTCACAAACTAAATCACATAAAATTAAATCCCACACACCATTAATTTCACAAACTAAATTTCATAAAATTAAATCTCACAAACCCTAAAAGAAATAATTTCGAAAAACAAAAACTGAATAGCATAAAAATTTAAAAACAGTTGCAAATAAGAAGAAGAAATAGGCTAGAAGGCTTTTTTTTTAATAATGGGATCTCCATTCTATTACCGCTCTGCTTCCAAATCTGTTGGCTTTACTTGTAAAAATCGTAGCTGGCACCACAATGTGTTTCTCATTTGGTCTCATTTGGTATTCTTCGGTAACAAGACTCGAAGATATAACATCCGTGCCTTGATAGTTGATACCACCAACATATATCACATTGTCATCGAGGCCTTTATACAACCAACATACATCACATTGTTCAGACTCGAAAATGGAAATAGCAAGAGCCAATGAGACCTATTAAATACTCGTGGTAATATATAATTAATTTAGCGGTAGCGTAACAGCATTTTTTCTGTTTTCTAAAGTAGTTCAAAGATTAAAATAAGTGTTGTTTCGATGTCAAATTGCAGGTGGATGAGTGGTTACTAGGAGTTGCCAGGGAGTTTAATGTTCCGATAACATGCTACCTGACTCGAGTTGTTTATCATGATGGCGATAGTGATGACGATAATTGTGATAAATCCGAGTATGACAAGAAGTATAATCCTGTTTTTTAACATCGGGTGGTTCACTACTGTTGCGTGAGGTAAATCCTAAACCCCGGTGTTCTCGGTTTATGGGTATATATATGTTTTTAAGCACCGTTTCATATGTAACCCGTTCTTTTCTATATACGGGTTGACATTTGTGGACATGCAACCATGGCAATTTACAAAATTTCTATTTACATCTGGGTTTAGTAAAATCAAATACGATTGAATTTATCGGACTATCCAGGACGTCCTAACGCTAAGAAATGTCCTGTCCAGGAAAAGTGAGGGTATATTAGATGGATCAAAGATTTTGAGCAATGGTAGTATTTTGTGAGGAAGATAATCATTGTCGTCGGGATCCAATTTGGACTTCTTCATTGAATTAGACTTTCCTACCACTACACTTGGTGGAATGTGATCCATTGGAGATACCTTCCGTACCACAAACTCTAAATGGTGCATCCGTTCTTAATATAAAAAAAACTGACTTCCTTCGGCGACCTAATTGTATGTAGCTCAAATCACTACAACTAACACATTTCTTGCTTTTTTGAATCCCGGTAACATGTAACATTTTATATATGGTAGCTCATGGTCTTGTGTCCTTGTTGTAATTAAATGGCTTACTTCATTTTGCTTTTGTTGTAGATTGAGGTCTCATCGGGACAAAACGTCATAGACTTGAAACCAAACTATGACGAATTAAAAGGGTGGAAGGGAGGAAGAGGAGTCGTTTTACGGTGCAAAGCTCCCCATGGATCCGGTTTGGATTTCATCTCGATTGTTCTCTCCAAATCTTGGTGTCGACGAGGTAATTAAATGACAACAATAATATCAAGATGTGCCGTTTCATTTTCATCATACACCAGCGTTAACACCATTTCTCATTTTCCCCGACCTCCGGGATCTTTGTTTTTGGAGTGCGCACTTTGTGCCTTGGCACCCATCGGAGCAAAAAGTTGGGAAAATCTGATTTTCTTGCTTACATGGTAAATTATCTCTATCTTTCTATTTATCCATCTGTCCTGCACCGTACATTCACATATAAAATGACAATGCAAGGTACATTTTTGCGTTAATTTGTGCAGGCATCTCCAAGAGGAGGGGTATTGGATCTCCATTTAGATGAGGAAACTCAAAGACTAAAGATTAGAGGGAAAGCTTTTATTGTCATGGAAGGAGCTCTATTTGCTTGATCAGGCCCTTAAATACACTTATTGTCTCATTCTCCTTTCGGATTGATGGTCATAAACCTTAATTCTTGTTTGCGGCCATAGCTAGATTTGCTTAAGAGGACAAGCTGGACTTGTTAACTAATAAACCACCATAAGGTTGATAATATTGGTGCTTGTGTAATTTGAGTTGTTTCAAATGTATTAAAACGATTTAGTTTAGGTACTTGCATATTTATAAAGAGAGTAATGGTTGTGTTTTGCTATAAGTATGTGCTTAAATACCTAACCCAAAAGCTTTTATAATACCTTTTCATTGCGGTGGTTTGATATGGGCAGAACCCATTATTTTTACAGTCTGTGAACCTAATTCACCTCGAAAACCGGCTTGAAAGGTTAGGGGTTGTAGGTGCGGAAAATCCCACAACTACACCCGTTTTAATGATAATAACACAAAGCTTAAGTCATATGGATCAACTCAAACATGAATAATATTATACACCACTTTGACACTAAAATGATCTTCTCAAACACTTTGTATTGATTCTATGAAGTTCTTACAAATGACCACTAGTGAAGTTTGTATACAACAATGGAGAAATATAAGATGGAAGCTAAGTTCTAATGGCTATTTTCTATTTTTCTTGATGATTTCCTTAGTATTTCTATCTCAACTGATCCATATCTCTCTGCCATTTTTGGGTCCTTATATAGGCAAATATGGTCAGTAGAGGACAACTATGATTCACATGCAAGATTTATGTTGACCAATACTCTTACGGTTTGTCTTATTGGCCAGAATTTTTGAAGATGTCACTGTCCTTCGCGCCATCTGTTATGTCTTACGCACAATTCCTTTTGAGCTAGTCTTCGTTCTGTTTTCCTCGCATAATTGTTTCTTCGCACTCTTTTTCGATTGTCGCGCAACTATTCTTCGCCTTGATCTTTGATTATCGTAGTATCTTCGTGTTGAGAGTCGTTTTGTCTGGGACGAAGTTAAGTTATGTCTTGTGTGCGATATTTCACCTCTACATTTTGCCTCTTCTCGTGTTGTTCTTCTAATAGTGGGATAATGCAAGAATCCTAGCTTCGTATCTATGACTTTTTCGTTTTCTTTAACCCGACATCTCTCCGGTTTTTCCATATGATTATTTCCACATGCAGTAACTTACCTTTTATTGATTGACACATCAATGCTTCTATACTTCACCTATTCATCGCTACATCCGGTTTTCCTTCTTCAATATAATTACTTTTTGCGAGAGAGAGAGAATCATCTTCTTTACTTTATCGCTTCTTTTTCTCCTTTATTCCGAAAAAATTTGTTTTCATAGAAGCCTGTTTGTTTGAAAAGATTTATCGTTATGTCGAGCCAATCTATGGGCAAATGCTTAGAATCAAAGAAACGCTATAAACAACATAAAAGCTCAATTCCTCTTTCTCTTCTCTTTCCTCTCTCTCCTCTCTTTCCTCTTTCTCTCCATAGGAGCGGATCTGACCAAACCCAAATTATCCCAAACCCTTCTAGCCTATTTCTTCTTCTTATTTGTATCTGTTTTTAAATTTTTATGCTATTCTGTTTTTGTTTTTCGAAATTGTTTCTCTTAGGGTTTGTGAGATTTAAATCTGGTGATGTTTGTGTTTCCCCAAAGTTGATGATTTTCAAGATAAGGGTGTTTGAACTTGTCAAAAAAAATAACATCTACTGCAACTACAAGTCTTACTTCAACTACATCAACAAAAACAACAACAGGTTCAAGACCTAGTTCATCAACAAGTTCTTTAACTGCTACAAGTGTTACTAAGACTCCATTGCCGATTCAGGCCGATTTAGACCGACTCAGACAGATTCCGACCGATTCAGAAGACCCATGTTACTTCAGATGTTGTTTCTTTGATTTTTTTAACACATGTTACTTAGATTTACATGTATTAGACAAAACTTGGTTGGATCTTTTCAAGATCCCATCATTGCTATGTGCAGTTGTTTATGGGTAAAAATCGTTTCTGCCGATTTGGGTAAATTCAGTAGGAGAGTGAGAAACTGGTTCAAACCCTAAAAAAATGTGCTGCACGTGAGCACTTTATAGGTTCGAGAGATCAATCTGTACAAGTCCGGCCTAAACCAAGAAATGGCCGTTCCAGACTTGCTTCGGTCACAAAGTGGAGGAGAAGGGTTTATTTGGGGAGGGAAGCAAAGAAAGGTGTTGAGGAGAGTAGTATCTCGACTTGTATCGAAAGTGAAAGCTTAGGAAGCCCGAAAGGGATGAAAGCTTTTGGGAGAGCTTGCAAAGTTGCCTTTCCGAGAGTGTAGTATTTTCTCCCGACCGAGACTTGTTGTCCGGTGAAAATAGGTAAGACCTATTTATACAAGTCGAGATTGAAACATACCCTGTCCTCATGAAGGAAGAGAGTAAAGGGTGAAATAATGGGAGGAGGTGGTAACCGTATGGTTTAATGGGTGAAAACGTTTTTCACCATTATTTCCTCTTTTATTTGACCGCTTTATTCCTTTTCACGCTTTCTTAATGTGAGCGTAGTGTACTTATTCTTGTTTATGGGTGAAAATCGTTTTCTGATTTCGGTAATTTCGGTGGGTGAGTGAGAAATTGATTCAAACCCTAAACAAATGTCTTGCACGTGAGCACTTTGTAGATTCGAGAGATCGATTCGTACAAGTCCGGCCTAAACCAAGAAATGGCCGTTCCAGACTTGCTTCGGTCACAAAGTGGAGGAGAAGGGTTGATTTGGGGAGGGAAGCAAAGAAAAGTGTTGAGGAGAGTAGTATCTCGACTTGTATCAGAAAGTGAAAGCTTAGGAAGCTTGCAAGAGATAGAAGCTTTTGGGAGAGCTTGCAAAGTTGCCTTTCTGAGAGTGTAAGTGTAGTATATTTCTCCTGACCGAGACTTGTTGTCTGGTGGAAATAGGTAAGACCTATTTATACAAGTCGAGATTGAAACGCACCCTGGCCTCATGAAGGAAGAGAGTAAAGGGTGAAATAATGGGAGGAGGTGGTAACCGCATGGTTTAATGGGTGAAAACGTTTTTCACCATTATTTCCTCTTTATTTGACCGTTTTATTCCTTTTCACGCTTTCTTAATGTGAGCGTAGTGTACGCCGCATCTTTGTGGACCGCCAAACCAAAACCCTAAAGAAGCATCCCCAGTTTGTGTCGATGTCTCGAGTGTTGGTTGCATCTTGAGTGCAAGTGGCGCCGCTAGTGGCGCGTGTGGCATGTGCCAATGGCATGTGCGGAATGCCTTGGTGGTAGGTTGCACGGTTTTCAAGTTAGGTTACCGGCGTGTGTGCTTGGCATGTGCCAATGGCATGTGCGGAATGCCTTGGTGGTAGGTTGCACGGTTTGCAAGTTAGGCTACCCCGGCGTGTGTGTTTGGCATGTGCGGAATGCCTTGGTGGTAGGTTGCACGGTTTGCAAGTTAGGCTACCAGCGTGTGTGTTTGGCATGTGCGGAATGCCTTGGTGGTAGGTTGCACGGTTTGCAAGTTAGGCTACCAGCGTTTGTGTTTGGCATGTGCGGAATGCTTTGGTGGTAGGTTGCACGGTTTGCAAGTTAGGCTACCAGCGTGTGTGTTTGGCATGTGCCAATGGCATGTGCGGAATGCCTTGTTGACCTAGTTGCAAGTCTTGCAAACCTAGGGCGCTATGTTTGGCGTGGGCCAAAGGCATAGCGGCTTAGAAATATGGCTTGCGGCACGTGTTGGCATGTGCCAATGGCACGTGCGGCCATGTTGACCTAGTTGCAAGTCTTGCAAACCTAGGGCGCTATGTTTGGCGTGGGCCAAAGGCATATCGACTCGGAAATATGGCTTGCGGCACGTGTTGGCATGTGCCAATGGCACGTGCGGCCATGTTGACCTAGTTGCAAGTCTTGCAAACCTAGGGCACTATGTTTGGCGTGGGCCAAAGGCATAGCGACTCGGAAATATGGCTTGCGGCACGTGTTGGCATGTGCCAATGGCACGTGCGGCCATGTTGACCTAGTTGCAAGTATTGCAAACCTAGGGCGCTATGTTGGGCGTGGGCCAAAGGCATAGCGGCTTGGAAATATGGCTTGCGACACGTGTTGGCATGTGCCAATGGCGCGTGCGGCCATGTTGACCTAGTTGCAAGTCTTGCAAACCTAGGGCGCTATGTTTAGCGTGGGCCAAAGGCATAGCGGTAGAAATATGGCTTGCGGCACGTGTTGGCATGTGACAATGGCACGTGCGGCCATGTTGAACTAGTTGCAAGTCTTGCAAACCTAGGGCGCTATGTTTGGCGTGGGCCAAAGGCATAGCGGCTTAGAAATATGGCTTGCGGCACGTGTTGGCATGTGCCAATGGCACGTGCGGCCATGTTGACCTAGTTGCAAGTATTGCAAACCTAGGGCGCTATGTTTGGCGTGGGCCCAAGGCATAGCGGCTTAGAAATATGGCTTGCGGCACGTGTTGGCATGTGCCAATGGCACGTGCGGCCATGTTGACCTAGTTGCAAGTCTTGCAAACCTAGGCGCTATGTTTGGCGTGGGCCAAAGGCATAGCGACTCGGAAATATGGCTTGCGGCACGTGTTGGCATGTGCCAATGGCACGTGCGGCCATGTTGACCTAGTTGCAAGTCTTGCAAACCTAGGGCGCTATGTTTGGCGTGGGCCAAAGGCATAGCGACTCGGAAATATGGCTTGCGGCACGTGTTGGCATGTGCCAATGGCACGTGCGGCCATGTTGACCTAGTTGCAAGTCTTGCAAACCTAGGGCGCTATGTTTGGCGTGGGCCCAAGGCATAGCGGCTTAGAAATATGGCTTTCGGCACGTGTTGGCATGTGCCAATGGCACGTGCGGCCATGTTGACCTAGTTGCTAGTCTTGCAAACCTAGGGCGCTATGTTTGGTGTGGGCCAAAGGCATAGCGGCTCGGAAATATGGCTTGCGGCACGTGTTGGCATGTGCCAATGGCACGTGCGGCCATGTTGACCTAGTTGCAAGTCTTGCAAACCTAGGGCGCTATGTTTGGCGTGGCCCAAAGCCAACACGTGCGGCCATGTTGACCTAGTTGCAAGTCTTGCAAACCTAGGGCGCTATGTTTGGCGTGGGCCAAAGGCATAGCGGCCTGGAAGTATGGCGTTGTTGCCATGGTGCGCAGGGTGCGGCTTGGTTTGGCATGGTTGCCATGGTGCTCGAGTGCGGCTTGGTTTGGCATGGTTGCCATGGGTGCGCAGATATGCGGCTTGGTTTGGCATGGTTGCCATGGTGCGAGTGCGGCTTGGTTTGGCATGGTTGCCATGGTGCAAAAGATGCGGCTCGGTTTGGCATGGTTGCCATGGTGCGCAAGATGCGGCTTGGTTTGGCATGGTTGCCATGGTGCGCAAGTATGCGGCTTGGTTTGGCATGGTTGCCATGGTGCGCAAAGTATGCGGCTTGGTCTTGGAATTAGGGTTACGTGTTGAAAACCCTAACCGGTATTTTGAAAAAATACCCCTATTAATTATTTACACCGAGTTAAATGCTTTTAGTTAATGTATTGCGGGTAACACTAGGTCATGGGGTTTTACGATTTTACCCCTTGTCTAAAATCCACCATCGATATTAAGTCCCCTATTTAGCTCGGAACAGGGGCTTTGTTGCGAGGTAAGCATAAGATGGTGACAAACTATTAACAACAAACCGTAAAGAAAATTGAAGGAGGCTTGTCTGACCTTTTATAAATAGGATTTCGAATCTTTGCCTCTGGTAGTTTTGCACAAATCGGGAGGCTGGCACAATTGGTGGTCCCGGTGCAGCTTGGGTGACGTTGGGAAGTTGGCGCGATTGGTGGGGCCGGTCTAATCTTGGAAACCATGCTTGCAGGCGTGTCTTGGGCGACCATTGGGAGGTCGGTCTAATCTTGGAAACCATGCTTGCAGGCGTGACTTGGGCGGCATTGGGAAGTCGATCTAATCTTGGAAACCATGCTTGCAGGCGTGACTTGGGCGACCGTTGGGAGGTAGGCGCAATTGGTGGGGGCGGCCCAATCTTAGAAACTATGCTTGCAGGCGTGACTTGGGCGGCATTGGGAAGTCGGCGTTAGTTGGTGGGGCCGGTCCAACTTGGAAACCATGCTTGCGGCGTGACTTGGGAAATGGCGTGTGCTGGCTAACTGAGTGTGCTAGCTAGCGAGACCGATGTAAAAAAGGAGGGAGTTTCTTCCGATAGCAAAGTTTCCTTATCTTGCTTTCCTTCACGTGCGGCTTCAATTAGGCATTATTCATGCTAAAATGGAAGCGTTATGTCTCTCATTGCTTCCTTTCCCTTTTAAGGTTCCGTATTCATATCCAAAAAATAATAGCATCGTCTCCTCGTTTGAGAAAAGGGTTCTTCTTGTTGATTCCCTTTTCCTTTGCTTTGCGGTGCGTTTTCTTCTTCTTCCCCTTTTTTTTTTTTTTTTTTTTGTTCTCGCCATCCTCTTTTTTATATGCGTGTAAAACGGGATGGAACTTGATCATCTTTCCATTTATTGCGGTGTATGATGGGATCTTCCGAGAGACGGCCGTGCCTTTAACCTTTTGGAAAAGGACTTCAGAATCGGTGGAGATCGATCTTCTTCTCTTGAGGAGGTATCGGTCGGGGTTGAATCTTTGTTCCATGAAGCTAATGAAATTATTAAGGACCTCCCTCCCACCTATCCCCACGAAGAACAGGTGCATGTTCGGACTCCTTGGGTTCAGTGGACGCGGAGGAGAACGCCATGATTCTCGATTTTGATGGGGATGAATCAACAAACGGAGGCGTCATGGTAGCGTATCCGGAATAGTTGTCGGGGAGGACACCGCCGCTCTTTGTGGTCGCTTCGGGATGGGATGTTGAGGTCGCCCCGCTAAAACCATTTGAGTGGAACCTTTGTTGCCCGAAGGATTGTTGGGGGAAATGCTTGAAGATAGCTTTGCCCGAAGGGACTTGCGCTCCATCCTTCGAGGGCTAGTTCCTCCTTTTGTTTTTCTGTTAGCTGCTTAGTTCCCTGATGTTTTTCCCTTCTTTTTTTTTTTGTAAACACATCTTTCCCTTCTTCTTCATCAGTAAACCTTTTGCTTCATATATATATATTTTGAAAGGGGTTGTGGTATGATGGCTCTGCAATGGTTTTCTGGGTTCTTCGATGTATTTCTCTCGATATCCGAAGGATTCGCTGGGGAAGAGATATATTTATTTTATTTTTTAGTTTGTTTTTTTTTTTTTTTGACATAAGGGTAGGTCTCGGGAAAAAATACAAACGGTGTATTCATCCCTGGGAAGTACAGGCTATTAAGAGGAATGATTCAAAGGAAGTACCGAAAAGGGAGTGATTGGGAAATACAAACATTTTAGGGATTGATTCCTTGAGCCATCGCGAGTGAACTATCACGCCTTCGGGTGTGTCGGTATTGATGAGCTTGCAATATCCTCCCAAAGGGTATCCGCAACAGTGCACAGCTCGCCTTCACCTTCCTCGGGCAAATCCATATTTCTTGTCATCCTCCCAACTTGAAACGAGCTTTCCTTAACTACTACATCTCCGATTGAAAACGGGTTCAGACGTCGTGTAACCATTTGAGCCTTGGCTTCGTTGGTTTCGCCAGAAGCTTCCAAGCTTCTTGCAAAGTGTTCGAATGGTCCAGCTCCCCATTCACATTTTTTGACAGTGTTCGTGCCGGTTGTTGCGCCGAGTCCCCATGACAGAATGGGGGAAGAAAAGGTCGGTTGCAGAAAAGGTTGCTCGGTCAGACTTACTTGCATTTGAAAATCATGGGCTAGCGCCAACGGGTCCTCTTCGGACGCTTGGGTTCCTTTAATAGCTCGTTGATGTGATAACCCGTGGGACGATTTGTTGGGAATCCCTTCGGGGGCGGGGGATGTCGGCGAGAGGTGTACGCTCGTTTTGCCTTGTTGTCGAGCGCCCATAAGCGTCCCAAAATCATGTCATGATCTAGTTCTTTGACAATGTGGAACTTGTCCGTACGTTATAGCGTCTCCCATCTCGATCTCTAGGTTGATGTAGCCATGTGCGTTCAAAGCCTCTCCTCTCAAGCTCTTAATCACATACGGGAAATAGGTAGCGTCTTGCTTTGTAAATCAGGCTGCCTTTAGTGTCTTGAAAGTGATGATGTTGTGGTCAAAGGTCGTGTCGATGAACGTGTTGTCAAGTTCAGTACCTATTAGACGGGACATGGTCAGCAGTCCCCAGTTCTCCGCTTCGCTTGTTTGGGAAGCTTGAGCCCTTGGCGTGGATTCCGAGGGGAGAAAAGCCGTTTCTTGGATACAACACGATTGAGAGTCGCGAAAATATCTTGGCGCTCGAACCTTGGAGAGATAGAGAATTTCGCATATATGTCGCATCATGGATTGCACAGTCTCGTGCACGGAGTCCCCGGAGGAACCGCAGTTTCTTATTGGGAGTGGGTCTCGATGCACTCTTTCGTCTCCTAGTTGGAGTTCTTCGCTTCTATCCTTTCCTTGAAAATATGCTTTAATCTGTTGCAATCGCTAGTCGGGTGGTGAACGAACCGTGGTAATGGCAAGATTTGGGGTTTGCCATCTCGGCCTCGGTTGGTGGACGTCTAGGCGGTGGCGGCCCGATGACATCATCTTGAACCCGAGCTTCTAGGAGGTCAATCGCCTCCTCGATGGGGAATGGGAAATCAAGGATATTTCCTTCGGCCTCACGATGCTGCACAAGAGTTTTAGTGCGATCTTCCGTTGCGAGGGCTCCCGTTGCTCCGGCGCTTCACGTTTCGGCTGGTGGCTCGTAGTTGCGGCTTTCCTTTTTCCTCTTTCTTTCACTATGTTTACGGAGGATGAGCCGGCATTAAATTGTTTGCTGATGAGGCGCCTACTCCCGCGAGTTTCAAGTGCGTCTTCAGTTCGAGTTGGCCTAGTCCTTTCCAGTAATGATGGTACTGTTGTTGCAGATCGTCTGGCGGCCTCATGGAGTTCGGAGAATGTTTGGAAACGCAAGTTTTCTAGCAGGCGCGGTAGATCGGGACCATACCATTGATGCATGCGTTTACCAATTGTTGCTCTGGTCACGTTTGGGTCGTGACAATCGAGTGCTTGAACCTCGAACCTTTGACGAAATCATTCGGATGTTCGTTATCCCACTCGGTACATTCTCCCGAGGTCCGAAAAGGTAACTTGTTCGGACACGAAGAAATACTTCTGTAAAACGCGGTGACCATGCTACTCCAGGTTGGGAATGCTGTTCGGTGGGATCTTTGTTGTACCATGTATACGCCCTTAGGTAAGTGATTTTGAAAATTCCCTTAAACGAAGAACGTGATTATATTCATGTTCACCCAAGGATTCCAGGAAACGAGAAACATGTTCGCGTGCATTCCTGGTACCATCATACAGGGTAAATTGAGGGGAAGAGTACCCCCTTTGGAGAGGGATTCTCTGTATTTTGGACGGGTAAGGGGGTTGGTGATGATGTACATCGAACTAATCATGCTTGATTCGGTCACGTAGGAGTTGTTCCAAATCTTCTCTCGTGACGAAATTTGGTGGTTGATTTCTCTCCAACGGGACTCTAGTGCGAGTTTCTTCATCCGTGGAGGCGTGCCCTGCCGAGGTGCCAGCGTCAGGGTTGTTGGAGATGCTTCTAGGCGTCTCTAGAGGATGCGACTCACGGGGTAGTCGCTCTGTCAGGGTTTTGAGAAAGGTGAGCACCTCCTTTTGTGTTGAAACCATGTCTGTATGGGCTCTGGCGAGCGTATCCTGTCGTTCCATCAAATCGGCGATGGTGACGTAAGGGCGACTTCCTCTGGTCCCTCCGGCCTCTCGTCCCGTCGGCGGGGTAATTGGAGCCTTAGTTGTCGGAGGCGCCATGCTGGAAGAAGCATTCGGGGTCGCGGTGGCGGCCCTAGCTCTGGTGACTGGGGGCGTGACACCTGAAGAGATATTCTCGTTGCCGTGATTAGAGGGTTGTGCAGAGACGCTAGAGGAGGCAGCGGCTCTGGCCCTGGTGATAGGCGGTGTTACACTTAAGGGAGTGCATTCGATGTTGCTGTTGTCAGCTGGTGAAGTAACAATGTTATGGGGGGAGACGCCAACATCAGGGATGCGTTCTGCGTTGATGTTCTCGGCAGCCGCTCCGTATCCGAGTTCCACCATGTTGGGATTTGACGTTCGGAAAACGAAATGAGGAGTTGGAGTTGATATTGTAGCCCGATAGATCAATCCTCCCGCCGTGGTCGCCAATTGTTTACGGGTGAAAATCGTTTCGCCGATTTCGGTAATTTCGGTGGGTGAGTGAGAAATTGATTCAAACCCTAAACAAATGTGCTGCACGTGAGCACTTTGTAGATTCGAGAGATCGATCTGTACAAGTCCGGCCTAAATGACCGGTTGTCAGCCGACACAAATATAATTACACTTTCTTACTACTCAAAATATAAATATAGCAAGGGCAAGAAAGGATCGATCCCACAGAGAGGTCTAGGTTGTCAAATTGTCATGGTTTCCTATATAAAACACCGAGGATTTTCTGATTGTGTAAATAAAAATAAACAAAAAGCAAATAAAGTACGCAAATCAAGTCACGGATAAGAAAATATTGGTCATGGATTTCGTTTTCATTCACAAACATGGTTTCACCACAATAACTAGAATTGATATTTTAATCTCAACTTTTATCAAAGACCCTAGAATACCTTGATCGCAAGAATATCCCGCAAATCTCCTCATGTCATCAACAAACACATTAAAAGATGCGAATATGAATTCTACCTAAAGGAACAACCTAACGTGTAAAAGCACTAATCAAGTTTAATTCCCTAGATGCATTAGGTTCTATGAAATCAGGCCAATCAAAGCAATCGAACGTGGAAAGCGCACTAATCCGATTTAACAAAGGTTATGGTTCACATATGATCATAAGAATATATCACTACAAACTATAATCATATTTATGCTACTTGCAATCCGGAATTATCACTTTTGCGTATAATAACCCTAATCTAGCAATAGAGATGAAAACAAACTCAATCGATTCGCGACTCGACTAAACAAGCATTCAAATCATGTAACAATATTCATGGTGAATCATAAACGATAATATGAGAGAAAACTAATTTATTGAATTAAAACCCATATTTGGAAATCCAACTTATTCCATAACCAATAATAAAACTAGGTACTCATATTCATGGAGTTCATCACAAGAAGAAAGAGAAACTCTATCATGTTTCTAAACCCTAGAACAAAGTAGAGGCAAAAGAATAATAGATAATAAAAGATTCGATCTATGTTTTGAGAAAAGTCTTCTCTTTTATAGCTCCACTCCTTCCAAAACTAGGTTTTGTCTTCAAAGTCCATTAGTTGGAAATTCACCCGGCCCACGAGAGAGAGAAACCCGTGTAGAAATTCTGTCCCAAAAACGCTCGCCGGAAAACTGAAATTATGGCCGGAATCCGGCCGGAAAAATCGCCGGAAAGTAGCTCAGGTGACCGGCAAAGTCAAACCGGTCACCGATCAACGGGTCAGAACGGCCGGGTCAATGGGTCAGCTCGATTCAACTCGGTCAAACCAAGTCAAGGAGAGTCAAACCGGGTCACTTGTCAGATGAGTCAGGTAGCCAAGTTAGACCTGAGTCAGATGCTAACTCAGCTTACTTGGCTCACCTTCTTGGCCAGTGCACAGGCTAGTGCACCATGATTGTGCTTCACCTAAGTCACAGCCATGATGGCCCTATGTGTTGCATTTCATCACTAGTTCATATTAGCTCCAGTTAGCTCATTTGCCTGCAATCTCTATTTCCTATATTCTGCACAACCCCTCCAAGATCAACCCGCACCATTTCAATTTGTACAAGCCTAGACACAACTGCATCTCCATAGGCCAATGAACCACCAAGTTCTACCATCTCCAACTGATCTGCAGCTGTACAATTCCCTGTAACCTCATTGCTAACAGACTCCATCACTGCAGCACCAGCTCCAATATTCTCCAGTCCCAGCAACTCAACCTGCATCTCTATCTTCTTTGTAGCTCAGCTCCATCCTCCCGGATTCCATGGCTAGAAGCGACAACACTTGCAAACCCACAGCAATCATCTCCAGCCTGCACCTGCTATACTCATTCCATGCCTGCCTTCAACATTAGCAAAGAACACAAAGCATCACCACAAGTTACGAGGCCAAAGTTTCACTCTGCAGTCCATTATCTCGGTACCCAAACGTTTTTTGCGATTACGTAAGACACATAAATATTCGCTTCAACCCCTCTCAACTTCACCACCGCCTCCTCCATAAGTCCATACCTCCACTACATCCACCAGGCCTACATAACCTACAAAACATTGCCCCCGTAACTCTGCATCACCTCAGAGACATTCAAATTCTAACCAAGTCCCTGCAATCAGCATCACAGCAACACCATCATTCCATCTCTTCATCACCAAGCTCATAATTGTATTAGCTTCAACAATTAATTCAAGACTGAAACAATCCCATTCCTTCATCCATTCATCTCAGAAACAACCACCACTGCCTTGTAATCTCCAGCGTTACCACCTTCATCACCAGAATCAATCTATATCACCATTAACAGCACCATCTTCTCTTCTATCACTCAAATCTTCTATTAACTCCAACTTGAGCGTACCCCTGTCTAATTCAGCCTTCACTCGTCACAGTAAGAACTCGATTTCAAATTCGTCTCAATTTCAAAGAAACCCTATCTTCAATTTCATCCAATAAACGCCAAATTCCAATCATATTGCTGCCATTTACCATATCCATTTCAAACCCATTGTTCATATCTCCAACAGTAACAGCCATGGCAACTTGAGTTCATCTTCCTAGCCATCTCAGTTCCATACACTGAATCATTTGAATTCGTCTTCAAATCTCGGTTCAAACTCAAACCTGAGTTGAACCCATCTTCTCTTACTCATTATAGAACCATATTTCTTCTCCATATCCTCCGTTAATTCACAAGCAACAACATCAATTATAGAGCTCAAAACCCTCTCTTCACCTGAATCCGATTCACAGAACAATAGTCATCCCCATTTCTTCAATTTGTCCTCTCTCATGAATTCGAGCGACAACTTGATTTCTCCCAAACTCTCTCAATTTGAAGCCGCCTCCTTCATCGATTTGTAACAGCGGCAGAGAGATAGAGATAAGAAGAACAAGAATTGGGGAAGAAATGGCTTTCTCGACCTAGTTATGTTGTTAGGTCATATAAAATGGGAACGAGGTGCCCCTAGTAACCGTTGTCTGTCTTTAACAAACCTCAGTGACTCCCCATAGCAATAGACCCGACTTCCTTTAGCGGTTCCTCGAAATGTCTGCCCTTAACAGAGTGACTGCCCCTTAACTTAGAGTGGGGTTGCCAATAGCACTTGTCCGACCATTTTGCTCTTTAAGCCTTCAAATTCTTGTTTTGCAGTAACTTCTTCATACGAACTCGTAATGACTCCGTTCTTTCGCCATTGGCTTCATCTTTTCGTCGTCTCGTGGTGATGAGAAGAAATCTTGAATTTGAGCGAGTTCCACTTCCTTTTACTCAAATGACTCTAACACCTATAAAACTCAAAAGCGAACATAAGATACATAATTCACACGAAAAATAGCAAAGAAAGCATAAACTCTAGATAGTAAATACGGTGTATTCTACACCTATCAAATTCCCCCACACTTAGACTTTGCTAGTCCTCGAGCAAATCAAACAAAACAATAAAATACAAAAACTCCGTGTCGTCGAGGCTACGGTCACTTTTAGCATAAATAACAAGCCTTTAAACCCTAGGTGTCCCTAGTGGACGAGTTATAGTCTCGTGAGGGTTTACTAGAGATATACCCACAAAACCTAAATTCCAAACTCCGTCTATTTGTGACAAATCAATGAATGAATCCAAAATGACTACAGGAGGAGGTACCTTGCAAATTCAATTCAATTATTAGTAAATAAACTCTAATTAGATAGTTGAACAAGCCACAATACTCGGAAACTAACAAACCACAATCACAATGAATAGATTAAGAAGATGGATATAGATGTAGATCTTTGGCGAATATTCACAAGTGTTCGATGTTTCCCATATCTGTCGAAGGTCATGCTAAGATGAACCTAATCCTATTGGATTGAGCTCACAGTCTTGAACGCTACATCAAATCAATTGGCATATACAAGGGAACCAAGAGTGACTTTATTCAACACAATAATAATTTCTTCTCTTTTTTTTTTATATGATTGGATCAAACTGGATCCAATTTATCTTTTTTTTTTAAAGACGGGATGATTAGATCTTTTAGATCCAAGCGCATGCTTCTTGTCAGCAAGTACATGATAGTTGCCTTGGATCCTGCATTCCACGCTTTTTTAGGCGACGGAGACAGGGACTACGTTTCACACATACCGCTATTCCCAAGTGTCATTTTATTCCGTTTTGGTCTAATTGGTCGGTCTCTTTTTTTTTTTTTTTTTTTGTCTCTTTTTCATATATATTTTTTCATCATTTTTTTTTTCTTTTCTAGTAACTCAATCACTCTATTTCATCCTAGCAGTAATAACACGTCGATGTTTAGTGACCCACCAAAGCACTTAGAGAACAATAGATAAATATGGAAAAATAAAAATAGAATGCGATATGGTGATATTCCGAGATATGGTAACAACTATCATGTTAATTGTGATTTCTGAGCTATATTCTTCCCATTTAGTTAATTGGTTCCTCAACTCCTGCATTCAAAATGGTTCCATCCACTAATGGTGTCATACATATAAATGCTCCCCCACACTTAAACTTTACATTGTCCTCAATGTAAAATTGAATCGTCCAAAGAAAGTCCAAGGTGGGAAATTCATATAATAATATGCGAAAAGAAAGCATAAAAAAAAAAAAAGATAAATTAAAAGATAAGAGATACAAAACCTATGGGTTGCCTCCCATGCAGCGCTTGGTTTAAAGTCGTCAGCCCGACTATATCCTTGCAAGATTCATTCCCCATATACCAATAATCTGAAAAGTTGGGGATCCGTCCATAGAACCTGTTTTGCAAACACTAGCTTCACACAAATATTAGTAATATAAAGCAAAAGTGAAGCTATGAACCGATAAAAGCTTCCCCCACACTTATTCTTGTCCACACATGGAAGTGTAAAAAGAATATAGAAGTCGGGTACCTCCACGGTTTCTGGTTCCATAACCTGCATAGTATGAGAATCAAGTTTCTCTAATGGCGGAAAACGAGAAACAAAGTCATTCAACAATATTCTCGAAGCACATACATTCAAACCAATGAGAGGTAAAGGATAAGAAATAATAGGCAAAGGGTTAGATAAACCTTGCACAATCTCTTGTATCACGGAATCCTCTTCATCCTTGAAAAATTCAAGTGAATTATTCACCTTTTGTATATCATGGTCCTCTATCAAACCTTGCAACCATTCTTCGTCCGTTTTTGCCGTAACCAAAGTCTCGACATAAACATTATCATTACAATCATTTGCAAGCTCAATTGGGTCTTCCACAATATTGGTTATAACGGTCTCATTCTCAACATACTCCTCTTTGTTGTAAGGCACATACTCTTTTGCGGATCCAAATTTTATTATAAGAAACTTTTTTAGAACACTCGAAAATGTATCATCCTCAAGCTCCGCCCTTTGAATAGGCTCTTGATCATTATTAAGATCAATGCTTGAGTAATCTACACAAGTGTCGACATATTCCTCTTCATCTTCATCTTGATCCCAAAAAGACTCCATTGTATACTCCTCGGAGATGTCACCATGAGTTGTTTCAAGCAATGTATCATAATCACCGTCACTATCATAGTCAACATAAGGTTGTTCCTCGCTGAATTTAGTGTTGCTAATCTCGAACTCATCCTTTTGAATATGTGAATGATCATTATTACGATCAAGAGTTGAGTTAACTACACAATTATCAACACAAGTGTCCAAGGATTGGCCTTTTTCAACATTAGCATCAATCAAATATTCATCACAAACCATATGCACATAAGAATTATCCATATCTTCCTTGTATTGATCAATGCCTCTTCGCAAGATAGTCATACCTTCACGAAGTTCTTGGAGTTGCTCGTTTGTAGTCTCTTTAGCTTTTTGAAATTCCTCTTGTAAAAAGGTGGAAACTTTATCTATAAAGTTGGAGACTTTTTGTTCACGAGCATAAGAATCCTCCCATACTTGTGGTTGTTCCCCTCCATAAGGTTGTGATAGACACATTTTTGTGTCTAATTTGTCTCGATTCTATATATTGATAGTGCTCGTTTTTGTACTTATTATGGTGTTTTATGTGTGTGTAGGTATTTTTGGCCAATAAACATTTTTGGAAAAATTGGCTCGAAAAGTTGCGCCAGGAGGACACTTGCTATTCGGACTCTCGCTATGGATAAGGGGCACCTCAGGGTACATGCTATTTGCACCCATCAGAGGTTAGGGGGCATCTTCATCTTCCCCAGTTCAAAAGCATATTGGCGGGAAATTATTTTCTCGCCTGCGGACTTCGCTATGAAGAATTCGGATGTGTTTTGCATGGACTTTCTCATGGATTATGATATATATGGGCCTGTTATGTTGAACCATGGATGGTAGGTGGTCTGGTTCGAAGAAAAAAACACGAGTTCAATGATTCCTCGATAAAACAGGGTAGTGAGCTATTACGGGTTTGTGTTGATTCCAAATATGGAAGTTACGTGTGGAGATAAGGCTAGGATATCTTCGTGAGATTCGTGTCTATCCTAGGAAGAGTTTGGATCGAGTCAGGGTCACGAAAAGAAGAACAGAAGAGGGAATAAATCCCGTGGATTGTGGGGGAAGAAAAACATATTTGGAAGGATTTACTCGAGTTAGGAGAGGCCTGTGGTGTATATAAGGGGCTATACGAGTTCTAGAAAAGGAGTCGAGACTTTGGGGAACCTAAGGGAGGCTGCAGAGGCAAAAAAAAATACAATTGGCAGAGTTACAGCAGCAGCAGGTGGAGAAGAAGAAGAAGACGAAGAACAGACCTTCAAAGTCTGTCGCAAAGGACTGTGGCAAATCTACTGCAGAAGTGAAGTATCGTTTAAGGGCAGTCTTTTATTTCCTCTGTAATAGACTTATTTATTCAGCGATTAAAGGCAGTCTTTTATTCTGTAACACCGGTTTAGCGTTGCGAACTGCCTGATTTATTAGTTTTCTCTTGTTTTTCACCTATTTGAGCTATGAACAACTATTTTGAGCACGTGAATAATATGAGGAGCTAAACCCCAACACTGGGATGACGGAGGAAGCCATATTTCATGCGTGTGGTAATTATATTTAATTCTTATATGACTTCTTGCACTTGATTTAATTGTTTTATGATTTTCACTAATTAGTTGTGATTTCGTTTGATGACGTATGCTTAGTTTTAGTACTTTTGATGCGTCATGCTTGTGATTTACAATTAATATTTTAAAAATCTACCTTGGCAAAGAAACAGAGTCAATATTTTATTATTATTTGAGCTATAATTGTCTAGAAGAAATATATGAATCGCATGAATGAATTTTATGGTGGAATCCTGAGTAACGGTGGATTTTTAGACTTGTGAAGGATGTCGTTTTGTAACGGTGTATCGGAGTTACAAAGCAGCTGTTATAATGAACTGTTACAAGGGCCGACTTATGCACTGTTGAATCGTCGTTGTATTTAAGACGCCTTAAACGACTGTCCTAGATGGCCTTTGTTCTTCGTGTTCTTCCTCCTACACCAGCAGAACTCCAATTCCTGCAATTTTGATTTCTCGGCGCTGTGGTGTTCTAAACTTCCCCTAACTTCTTCTAAACTTCAATACCGTTCTCTGGGACTCGAGCACACCTTTTGATAACGGGGTTTATCAAAAGATGAACCAAACACTGAAAAATCATCCATAAAGACCTCTAGAAACCGTTCTACCATATCAGAAAATATGCTCATCATACAACAATGAAACCTACGCAGATGACATTGCAGTTAGCTGATAGGTCTGTTAAAATTCCTCGAGGTGTTATTGAGGATGTTCTTATTGAGGTCGACAAGTTTATTTATCCGGTGGATTTCGTGGTCCTAGATACCCCTTTGTCCCCGACCTGGAGAACCAGATACCTCGTGATATTAGGTCGCCCATTTTTAGCTACGTCTAATGCGATCATTAACTCGTCGTAATGGTGTGATGAATTTATCTTTTGGTAATATGACTATGGAGATGAACATTTTTAATGTCAGTAAGCTACCCTATGAGCTAGATGACACATGTGTTGAAGAGGTGAACATGATAGAAGCCTTAGTTCAGGGAGACATTACCAAACATCTTGTCTCGAGGACCCATTAGAAAGTTGTCTATCCCATTTTGGTTTAGATTTTGATGACGATAGCACTATTGAACAAGTGAATGCTCTATTAGATTCTACCCCGTGTTAGACACTGATAGATGGAAAGCTAGGTTCGAACCATTACCAGTTTCTGAGAATACCTTAATTCCTTCTTTAGAAGAGCCTCCTAAGTTGGACCTGAAACCATTACCCGACACTCTAAAGTATGTGTTTTTAGGCCCATCTGAGACTTTACCTGTGATTGTAGCTTCCGATTTGGATAGTGATCAGGAAAGTAGGCTAGTAAAAGTACTTCAAGACAATAAGGAAGCTTTAGGGTGGACTATAGCAGACATTAAGGGTATAAGTCCTACTGTGTGTATGCATCAGATTCATTTAGAAGAAGACTCCAAACCTTCTAGGGAGATGCAACGTCGACTAAACCCTAACATGAAAGAGGTAGTTCGAAAAGAGGTGCTTAAGTTGTTAGATAGGTATTATCTACCCAATTTCAGACAAGATAAGTGGGTCAGCCCCGTTCAGGTTGTCCCCAAGAAATCGGTATCACTGTAGTCCAGAATGATAATAATGAGTTAATCCCAACCCGAGTGACCACGGGATGGCGTATCTGTATTGACTACAGGAAATTGAACAAGGTCACAAGGAAGGATCACTTTCCCCTTCCTTTTATCGATCAAATGCTAGAGAGATTATGGACATAGTCATTATTGCTTCTTAGATGGCTACTCGGGTTATAATCAAATCGTTATTGCCCCGGAAGACCAAGAGGAAACCACTTTTACATGTCCCTTTGGTACCTTTGCGTATAGACGCATGCCTTCGGGCTATGCAATGCCCCCGACTTTTCAGCGTTGTATGATGAGCAAATTTTTCGATATGGTAGAACGGTTTCTAGAGGTCTTTATGGATGATTTTTCAGGTGTTTGGTTCATCTTTTGATGAGTGCTTGCATCATTTGACATTAGTGTTGACTAGGTGTAAGGAAAAGAATTTAGTGCTTAATTGGGAAAAATGCCATTTTATGGTTAAATCAGAATTGTGTTAGGGCACATCGTTTCTTCTAAGGGTATAGAGGTAGATAAAGCCAAAGTTGACCTTATTAAGACTTTACGAGGTCCCAAAAACCGTAAAAGATGTTAGGTCATTCCTAGGGCATGGGTTTTTACCGTCGATTCATTAAGGATTTTAGCTTGATTTCTAGACCTCTTTGCAATTTACTTGCAAAAGATGTTAAGTTTGTCTTTGATGATGCTTGTTTAGAGGCTTTTGAGAAGCTTAAGAATTTACTCACTACGCCCCGATAGTCCGGGCACCTAACCGGAACCTACCCTTTGAAATTATGTGCGATGCTTGATTATGGTATAGGTGTTGTGCTAGGTCAACGAGAAAACAAATTACTTCATGTGATTTACTATGCTAGCAAAACTCGAATGATGCCCAAATGAACTATATAACTACCGAGAAGGAACGTTAGCCATCGTGTTTGCCTTGGATAAGTTTAGATCCTACCTATTAGGTTCTAAGATCGTAATCTATACTGATCATGCCGCTTTGAAATACCTTTTGTCTAAGAAGGATACCAAACCTAGATTGATTAGGTGGATCCTTTTGTTACAAGAATTCTGTCCAGACATTAGAGACAAAAAGGGTGCCGAAAATGTAGTAGCAGACCACTTGTCTAGGCTAGTTGTTAGTTCCCCTAGTGATTCCCTTCCTATACGGGATAGCTTTCCTGATGAACAATTGTTCTCTGTTTCCCAATCACCTTGGTATGCGAGTATAGTGAATTATCTTGTTCATCGGTCGAATGCCTCAACATTGGGGTAAGCAAGATCGTTTCTAGGTTTTTAGCCGAGGTTAAGCATTTCTTTTGGGACGATCCTTATCCTGTTTAAGTATTGTCCGAGCAGCATTATTAGGAGATGTATACGAGAGAGTGACCAGTCCAAAGATTATCTCCTTTTGTCATGAACATGCATGTGGGGGTCATTTTAGTGCTAAGAAGACTGCTGCTAAGATATTGTTAAAGTGTGGTTTTTACCGGCCTTCGTTGTTTAAAGACTCCCATGGTCATTGTGTTTCTTGTGAGCGTTGCCAGAAGTTAGGAACCATTTCCGTAGAAATATGATGCCTTTGAACCCTATTTTAGTGATTGAGGTCTTTGATGTGTGGGGCATTGATTTTATGGGTCCATTTCCTAATTCTTTTGGTTATCTTTACATACTTGTCACATTTGTAGACTATGTGTCTAAGTGGGTTGAGGCGGTTCCGTGTAAAACAAATGACCACAGGGTCATAGTCCAGATTTTGAAAGAGAACATACTTACACGTTTTGGTACACCGCGAGCTATAATTAGTGATGGAGGTTCACACTTTTGTAATAGACCGTTTGCACTTTTAATGAAACAATATGGTATTACCCACAAAGTAGCAACCCCATATCATCCACAGACTAGTGGTCAGGTAGAGGTCTCCAATAGGGAAATTAAGCGTATTCTAGAGAAAACAGTTAATCCTAATAGGAAAGACTGGTCGACGAGGCTTACTGATGCCTTATGGGCTTACCGTACTGCGTTTAAGACACCCATTGGAATGTCACCTTATCGTTTAGTGTTTGGCAAGGCATGTCACCTTCTGTCGAGTTAGAGTATAGAGCCTATTGGGCTATTAAGAACTTAAACTTTTCACTTGACAAGGCAGAGCTCACGTAAAAGCTCCACTCAATGAGTTGGACGAGATTCGTAGGGATGCATACGATAGTGCTAAGGAGTATAAGAACAAAATGAAACTTATGCATGATAAGAATATTTTACGAAAGTCATTTTCTCCAGGTCAAAAAGTTCTTCTGTATGACACTCGTTTGTATCTATTCCCCGGGAAGTTGCGCTCTCGGTGGACCGGTCCTTTTGTGGTCCGTACTATTTTTACTCATGGCGCTATTGAGATTGAGACACCAGATGGTAGTAGTTCTTTAAAGGTTAACGGTCAGCGATTGAAGCCCTTTTTAGAGCCTTTTCCTACGGGTGATATTGAGGAGGTCCCTCTAGAGGACCCTGTTTACCTTGATTGACCATCGAGGCGGTTTTGTATATTGTATATTATTTTTGTAGGTTTTTGGTTATACTTCACCCAGGTACTATCTTTCCGACTTCTCTCTTTACTATTTCCTCATGTTACTTATATTTTTGGTACTTTTCTTTAATTAGAAACATTGAGGACAATGTTAGATTTAAGTTTGGGGGTGGGGTAGAAACTTTTGTTACCTTTTTGTTACAATAAATAAACTCCAGAGCCTAGAAATTTATGTTTATTAAGGATGGCACTAACCAATCTAAGTGGATGGAAGCATTTTGGTTGTAGGAGTTGAGGAACCAATCTGATTAGATGGAAACATCTAAAGAGTCTATTCATAAAAGCACAAGCTCGGGTGTTAGAAATAACATGATAGTTTCACCAATCTCGTTGAGTCCTTTTCACTTCTGTTTTATTTTGTTTTGTTTTTAAACTATGTTTCTCTAAGTGATTAGGTGGGGCTCACGATTCAAGTTGTTACCACTGCTAGGGTGAAATAGAGTGATTGAGTTACTAAAAAAAAAAAAAAAAAGACTAGACCAATTAGACCAAACGGAATAAAATTAACACTTGGGAATAGCAATATGTGTGTGTTTTCCCTGTCTCCGTCGCCTAAACAAGCGTGGAATGCAGGATCCACGGGAACTATCATGTAATCTGCTGACAAGAAGCATGCGCTTGGATCCAAAAGATCTAATCATGCAGTTAAAAAAAAAAATAAAAAAAATAATAATAATAATAATAATAATGTTCAGTGAATAAATTGACCGCTGGTTCCCTTGTATATGCCAGACGTGTTGATCTAGAATTAGGATTGTCGACCACTGGTTCCCTTGTATATGCCAGTTGTGTTGATATTAGTCAGACCAGTATCTTAGTCCATTAGGATAGGTTCATCTTGGCAGTGGCCTTCAGACAGATATGAGAAACATCGATCACTTGGTAAACATCAAAACCATCTATGTTTTTCTCTATATCCATCTTCTTGATCTATCCATGTGATTAGTTTTGACTCCGGGTATTGATGTCCATAGTGCGACTATCTGAGTAGAGCTATGTGACTTATATATGAATTTTAGTATGCTTGAGTGCAAACTCGTGTACGACAATTGGAATTTCGCATCGGGGTACTTCCTCCTGTAGTCAATAAGTATGCCAACCAAGGAGATTCTTTAGTGCCTTCCAAGGTTCTGCGTAGATAGTTAGGGCCTGGAGTATAAAAGGTTTTGTGGGTACACCTCTGGTAAACCCTCCCGAGACTATAACTCGGCCACTAGGGCCACCTAGGGGTTTAAAGGCTTATTGCATACGCTAAATGCAATCGACGATGCCTGCGACAGTGAGTTAGGATTTTATTTTTATTTTATTTTTGCTCGAGGACTAGCAAATAATAGGTTTGAGGGTATTTGATAGACACATTTTTGTGTCTAATTTGTCTCGATTCTATATATTGATAGTGCTTGTTTTTGTACTTATTATGGTGTTTTATGTGTGTGTAGGTATTTTTGGCCAATAAACATTTTTGGAAAAATTGGCTCGAAAAGTTGCGCCAGGAGGACACTTGCTATTCGGACTCTCGCTATGGATAAGGGGCACCCTCAGGACACCCCAAGACAGCTGCTATTCGCACCCCCACTCTGGATAGGGGGCGGCCATCATCTTCCCCGTTTGAAATAAAAATGGCGGGAAAATTTGGTTCTCACGGGAAAATTTAGGGTTGGAATTTTGGAGGCTTTTTGGAGAGATTAAATCGCTGGAAATTGTTGGGCTGGACTTATTAGAGTAAAACAGGGTTGGTATGTGTGTTTGAATCGAACAAATTGGGCTGCATGATCGTGTGGAGCGAAACAGAGGAGGTGAGGTTTCACGGGACTCTGTGTGAGTTATTCTTGGCAGTTCCGGGAGATTTAAGGCAAGATAATCCTTCCTGAGATTCGTATCAATCAATAAGAGATATTTGAGTGATTTGTACGGCTCAGAATCGCGTGGAGAGGAGTTTGGAAAGTAGAAAAGTCCGAGACTTTCTGCCGAAGAAAAAAGAGAATTATATCGAGGTTTAGGGTTGCTGTTGGCTATAAAAAGGATTGCTGGGAGTCACAAAAGGACTACGCACACTTTTGGGAGGTTTAGAGGAGAACAGGAAGCTGAAATCAGGAGTTCAACATTTTCTTCTGCTGCTGCAACATCAAGAACGCGAAGAACATAAGACGCACGAGCTTTGTCGCATCGAGAAAAGTCGTCGTTATTCAACAATGGAACATATATATCGTTAAATCAGCAGTGGTTTTTAATTACTGTTCCCCTTTGTAACAGAGATTCTGTAACACACTCACACTGTTGCGAATCGGCTGTTTTGTCACTTTTCATTCTTTTAATCATCTTTTGAGCCATAAACACATATTTTGAGACCATGATTAATATGAGGAGCTAAACCCCATTGCTGAGGCGATAGAGGAAGCTATTTTTCCAACAAGAAGTGGTATATTCTTATTTATCTATTTATTGCAATTATTTTATGATTATTTTGCCTTGATTGAAAATTGTTTGAATGATTCTTTTTAAGCAATTGTGATTTCTTTTGATAGAGCATGCTTGGACTTAGGTTTTTGATGTTCTATGCTTCGGATTTACACTTGTTATTTTGAGAATCTACTTGTTGCAATAGTTTAGAATCAAATTAAACGAGAAAATTGCATGAATATAAATATTGATTAAATCACTTTGAACTTGGAAAATAGTGGAATCTTAGCCTCAGTGTTCTTTAATATTGATATCAACTTTGTCGGTGTTTGCTATAATTTTTAGTGTGTTTTTCTGTTTTTGTTTTAATTTTAAAGTCTAAAAATCCTTCACAAGTTCGAGAGAACGACATCTTTCTTACCACTTTTCTACAACAACACAAAACCATATCAGGTTGTTGAGGAAAACCATAAGGTTCCATGGAATATTGGTCATAACCAATAAATTGGTTTTGATTATACCCATGGAATTGGTAGTTGTCATATTGTTGAGGTTGTTGAAAACCGTATCCATCCATATAGTATGCTCCTTCCATAGAAATAAGCACCTGAAATAATTCTCAAACTAAGGTTAGAACCCAGAAAATAAGAAGAAAAAAAATAAATAAAACAAAAACTAAATACAAAAAATAAGAAACCAAAAACAATTAACAACCGCTGCCTCCCCGGCAACGGCGCCAAAATTTGACCGGTTGTCAGCCGACACAAATATAATTACACTTTCTTACTACTCAAAATATAAATATAGCAAGGGAAAGAAAGGATCGATCCCACAGAGAGGTCTAGGTTGTCAAATTGTTATGGTTTCCTATATAAAACACCGAGGATTTTCTGATTGTGTAAATAAAAATAAACAAAAAGCAAATAAAGTACGCAAATCAAGTCACGGATAAGAAAATATTGGTCATGGATTTCGTTTTCATTCACAAACATGGTTTCACCACAATAACTAGAATTGATATTTTAATCTCAACTTTTATCAAAGACCCTAGAATACCTTGATCGCAAGAATATCCCGCAAATCTCCTCATGTCATCAACAAACACATTAAAAGATGCGAATATGAATTCTACCTAAAGGAACAACCTAACGTGTAAAAGCACTAATCAAGTTTAATTCCCTAGATGCATTAGGTTCTATGAAATCAGGCCAATCAAAGCAATCGAACATGGAAAGCGGACTAATCCGATTTAACAAAGGTTATGGTTCACATATGATCATAAGAATATATCACTACAAACTATAATCATATTTATGCTACTTGCAATCCGGAATTATCACTTTTGCGTATAATAACCCTAATCTAGCAATAGAGATGAAAACAAACTCAATCGATTCGCGACTCGACTAAACAAGCATTCAAATCATGTAACAATATTCATGGTGAATCATAAACGATAATATGAGAGAAAACTAATTTATTGAATTAAAACCCATATTTGGAAATCCAACTTATTCCATAACCAATAGTAAAACTAGATACTCATATTCATGGAGTTCATCACAAGAAGAAAGAGAAGTTTCATGTTTCTAAACCCTAGAACAAAGTAGAGGCAAAAGAATAAAAGATAATAAAAGATTCGATATGTGTTTTGAGAAAAGTCTTCTCTTTTATAGCTCCACTCCTTCCAAAACTAGGTTTTGTCTTCAAAGTCCATTAGTTGGAAATTCACCCGGCCCACGAGAGAGAGAAACCCGTGTAGAAATTCTGTCCCAAAAACGCTCGCCGGAAAACTGGGATTATGGCCGGAATCCGGCCGGAAAAATCGCCGGAAAGTAGTTCAGGTGACCGGCAAAGTCAAACCGGTCACCGGTCAACCGAGTCAGAACGGCCGGGTCAACGGGTCAGCTCGATTCAACTCGGTCAGACCGAGTCAGGGAGAGTCAAACCGGGTCACTTGTCAGATGAGTCAGGTAGCCAAGTTAGACCTGAGTCAGATGCTAACTCAGCTTACTTGGCTCACCTTCTTGGCCAGTGCACAGGCTAGTGCACCATGATTGTGCTTCACCTAAGTCACAGCCATGATGGCCCTATGTGTTGCATTTCATCACCAGTTCATATTAGCTCCAGTTAGCTCATTTGCCTGCAATCTCTATTTCCTATATTCTGCACAACCCCTCACAGCATCAACTCCGCACCAGCTCACCACTGCAAGCCTAGACACAACCGCATCTCCATAGGCCAATGAACCACCAAGTTCTACCATTTCCAACTGATCTGCAGCTGTACAATTCCCTGTAACCTTATTGCTACCAGACTCCATCACTGCAGCACCAGCTCCAATATTCTCCAGTCCCAGCAACTCAACCTGCATCTCTATCTTCTCTGTAGCTCAGCTCCATCCTCCCAGATTCCATGGCTAGAGCAGCAACACTTGCAGCCACAGGCAATCATCTCCAGCCCACACCTGCTATACTCATTCCATGCCTGCCTTCAACATTAGCAACAACACAGCATCACCACAAGTTACCTGAGGCCAAAGTTTCACTCCTGCAGTCCCATTATCTCAGTACCCAAACGTTCTTGCTGCCAGTTCTGTAAGACACATAAATATTCGCTTCAACCCCTCTCAACTTCACCACTGCCTCCTCCATAAGTCCATACCTCCACTGCATCCACCAGGCCTACATAACCTACAGCATTGCGCTGTAACTCTGCATCACCTCAGAGACATTCAAATTCTAACCAAGTCCCTGCAATCAGCATCACAGCAACACCATCATTCCATCTCTTCATCACCAAGCTCATAATTGTAGTAGCTTCAACAATTAATCACTACAAGAAACATAGTTTATAGCCGCACCACCCATACGAGTATATGTGGAAAAATGCTTGTACTGCCACAGAGAGATCATGATGTGGCAAAAACGGCTTTGTAGCCACATCAAAATAACAGGCGAGGCAATATCATTGGCTTTTGCCACAACAAGGCTGGTTGTGCGGCAAAAAGATGTTTATTGCTACAGTATATATTTTAAGGTGTGGCAAGAAAATAACTACTTTCTCTCTTTAGTATTATTTTATTACTATTAAAAAGAATTGTACCATTTCCAAATAACAGTTCAAGTCCAACCTTCCGTTCATATTCCATAATACTTTCTCTCTCTAGCATTTCATATTCCCTCCTCTCTCCCTTTTCTCTTCTGCTAACTCTTTCAGATCTAATTAAAAGAAAAAACTTCACGTTTCGTTGATGCGGTTAATCTTCTGGATTTCTGAAGGAAATTAGTTTATGAAATCTTAATGCGTTTCGGGCTTGTTCACTTTGGTTATTTATGTACAGTAAATTTATGCTTTGAAAGAGTTATTTGATTGAGATCTGATATACAAATAGAGATTTGTATTCTCAATCCTCCTCGTCATTTGAAAGAGATATTCTCTAGATTGATAGTGCGATACTGTAAACCTTTGTTGCTTTTTTGTCATTCGTTTCATTTCTTATTAGATCTTGTTTAATTAAATCTGTTGATTTTACAGTGCCGATATGGATTATGCAATCAAGTTGGGGATGTTTCTAGTGAAAGGTAGTTCATATCTTCCATAAATTATAAATATGGATTTTCGGAACATTTTTCCTTTTATTATGATATATAATAGTTTGTCTTCTTTGAACATGGGGTTTGCAGGCGCTGAGAAGAAAGATCATGATTTTTGGAACATTTTTCTTCTTATTATGATAATAGTTGTCTTCTTTGATCATGGGGTTTGAAGGTGCACAGAAGAAAGATCATGATGAAGATAGTTGTATCTCTTCTTTGTTTTTTTCTCAAAATTATGATATGGTAATGTTACCAAAAGATGTATTTATTCCATATATGTACTCAATTTGTAAATGATATATGTGATAAAGTTAATCCAACAAATGAAATTTTTGATCTCGGTGGTTTCTACTCTCTTCATCAAATGATTCAAAATTAATTTCAATTGACTAAAATATCAAAATAAAAAAAATGAATTCATAATATTATAAAAATAAAATATGAAAGGAAATTAAGTTCAATTAACTAAAATATCACCAAAATTTTCCGCCCCAAAAAAAAGGAAATAAAAATTCTATTTATGTTAATTACAGTAAATTGCAACATATTCTTAAAATAAAATAAAATTAGAGAAATACCATTTTTGCCTCATCATACTGCCTCACCATTTCGTGTGGCAAAAAACCGATTTATTGCCGCAGTCCACGGAAGGTATGGCAATAACTTCTTGTCACACAGTTTCTTGCCACATGGTGTGGCAAAAGGTTTTTGTGTGGCAAAATCCTTTTGCCACATTAAAAATGGGTTTTAGCCACAAAAATGAGGTGTTGCAATACACCAATTTTCTTGTAGTGAATTCAAGACTGAAACAATCCCATTCCTTCATCCATTCATCTCAGAAACAACCACCACTTCCTTGTAATCTCCAGCGTTACCACCTTCATCACCAGAATCAATCTATATCACCATTAACAGCACCATCTTCTCTTCTATCACTCAAATCTTCTATTAACTCCAACTTGAGCGTACCCTTGTCTAATTCAGCCTTCACTCGTCACAGTAAGAACTCGATTTCAAATTCGTCTCAATTTCAAAGAAACCCTATCTTCAATTTCATCCAACAGAAACGCCAAATTCCAATCATATTGCTGCCATTTACCATATCCATTTCAAACCCATTGTTCATATCTCCAACAGTAACAGCCATGGCAACTTGAGTTCATCTTCCTAGCCATCTCAGTTCCATACACTGAATCATTTGAATTCGTCTTCAAATCTCGGTTCAAACTCAAACCTGAGTTGAACCCATCTTCTCTTACTCATTATAGAACCATATTTCTTCTCCATATCCTCCGTTAATTCACAAGCAACAACATCAATTATAGAGCTCAAAACCCTCTCTTCACCTGAATCCGATTCACAGAACAATAGTCATCCCCATTTCTTCAATTTGTCATCTCTCATGAATTCGAGCGACAACTTGATTTCTCCCAAACTCTCTCAATTTGAAGCTGCCTCCTTCATCGATTTGTAACAGCGGCAGAGAGATAGAGATAAGAAAAATAAGAATTGGAGAAGAAATGGCTTTCTTGACCTAGTTATGTTGTTAGGTCATATAAAATGGGAACGAGGTGCCCCTAGTAACCGTTGTCTGTCTTTAACAAACCTCAGTGACTCCCCATAGCAATAGACCTAACTTCCTTTAGCGGTTCCGCTGAAATGTCTGCCCCTTAACAGAGTGACTGCCCCTTAACTTAGAGTGGGGTTGCCAATAGCACTTGTCCGACCATTTTGCTCTTTAAGCCTTCAAATTCTTGTTTTGCTCGTAACTTCTTCATACGAACTCAGAATGACTCCGTTCTTTCGCCATTGGCTTCATCTTTTCGTCGTCTCCAGGGTGATGAGAAGAAATCTTGAATTTGAGCGAGTTCCACTTCCTTTTACTCAAATGACTCCAGAACACCTATAAAACTCAAAAGCGAACATAAGATACATAATTCACACGAAAAATAGCAAAGAAAGCATAAACTCTAGATAGTAAATACGGTGTATTCTACACCTATCACTAAACCAAGAAATGGCCGTTCCAGACTTGCTTCGGTCACAAAGTGGAGGAGAAGGGTTGATTTGGGGAGGAAGCAAAGAAAGGTGTTGAGGAGAGTAGTATCTCGACTTGTATCGGAAAGTGAAAGCTTAGGAAGCTTGCAAGAGATAGAAGCTTTTGGGAGAGCTTGCAAAGTTTCCTTTCTGAGAGTGTAAGTGTAGTATATTTCTCCTGATCGAGACTTGTTGTCTGGTGGAAATAGGTAAGACCTATTTATACAAGTCGAGATTGAAACGTACCCTGGCCTCATGAAGGAAGAGAGTAAAGGGTGAAATAATGGGAGGAGGTGGTAACCGCATGGTTTAATGGGTGAAAACTTTTTTCACCATTATTTCCTCTTTTATTTGACCGCTTTATTCCTTTTCACGCTTTCTTAATGTGAGCGTTGGTTGCATCTTGAGTGCAAGTGGCGCTGCTAGTGGCGCGTGTGGCATGTGCCAATGGCATGTGCGGAATGCCTTGGTGGTAGGTTGCACGGTTTTCAAGTTAGGTTACCAGCGTGTGTGCTTGGCATGTGCCAATGGCATGTGCGGAATGCCTTGGTGGTAGGTTGCACGGTTTGCAAGTTAGGCTACCAGCGTGTGTGTTTGGCATGTGCGGAATGCCTTGGTGGTAGGTTGCACGGTTTGCAAGTTAGGCTACCAGCGTGTGTGTATGGCATGTGCCAATGGCATGTGCGAATGCTTTGTTGACCTAGTTGCAAGTCTTGCAAACCTAGGGCGCTATGTTTGGCGTGGGCCAAAGGCATAGCGGCTTAGAAATATGGCTTGCGGCACGTGTTGGCATGTGCCAATGGCACGTGCGGCCAGGTTGACCTAGTTGCAAGTCTTGCAAACCTAGGGCATTTGTGTTTGGCGTGGGCCAAAGGCATAGCGGCTTAGAAATATGGCTTTCGGCACGTGTTGGCATGTGCCAATGGCACGTGCGGCCATGTTGACCTAGTTGCAAGTCTTGCAAACCTAGGGCGCTATGTTTGGCGTGGGCCCAAGGCATAGCGGCTTAGAAATATGGCTTGCGGCACGTGTTGGCATGTGCCAATGGCACGTGCGGCCATGTTGACCTAGTTGCAAGTCTTGCAAACCTAGGGCGCTATGTTTGGCGTGGGCCAAAGGCATAGCGACTCGGAAATATGTCTTGCGGCACGTGTTGGCATGTGCCAATGGCACGTGCGGCCATGTTGACCTAGTTGCAAGTCTTGCAAACCTAGGGCGCTATGTTTGGCGTGGGCCAAAGGCATAGCGACTCGGAAATATGGCTTGCGGCACGTGTTGGCATGTGCCAATGGCACGTGCGGCCATGTTGACCTAGTTGCAAGTCTTACAAACCTAGGGCGCTATGTTGGGCGTGGGCCAAAGGCATAGCGGCTTGGAAATATGGCTTGCGACACGTGTTGGCATGTGCCAATGGCGCGTGCGGCCATGTTGACCTAGTTGCAAGTCTTGCAAACCTAGGGCGCTATGTTTAGCGTGGGCCAAAGGCATAGCGGTTTAGAAATATGGCTTGCGGCACGTGTTGGCATGTGCCAATGGCACGTGCGGCCATGTTGACCTAGTTGCAAGTCTTGCAAACCTAGGGCGCTATGTTTGGCGTGGGCCAAAGGCATAGCGTCTTAGAAATATGGCTTGCGGCACGTGTTGGCATGTGCCAATGGCACGTGCGGCCATGTTGACCTAGTTGCAAGTCTTGCAAACCTAAGGCGCTATGTTTGGCGTGGGCCCAAGGCATAGCGGCTTAGAAATATGGCTTGCGGCACGTGATGGCATGTGCCAATGGCACGTGCGGCCATGTTGACCTAGTTGCAAGTCTTGCAAACCTAGGGCGCTATGTTTGGCGTAGGCCCAAGGCATCGCGGCTTAGAAATATGGCTTGCGGCACGTGTTGGCATGTGCCAATGGCACGTGCGGCCATGTTGACCTAGTTGCAAGTCTTGCAAACCTAGGGCGCTATGTTTGGCGTGGGTCCAAGGCATAGCGGCTTAGAAATATGGCTTGCGGCACGTGTTGGCATGTGCCAATAGCACGTGCGGCCATGTTGACCTAGTTGCAAGTCTTGCAAATCTAGGGCGCTATGTTTGGCGTGGGCCAAAGGCATAGCGGCTCGGAAATATGGCTTACGGCACGTGTTGGCATGTGCCAACGGCACGTGCGGCCATGTTGACCTAGTTGCGAGTCTTGCAAACCTAGGGCGCTATGTTTGGCGTGGGCCAAAGGCATAGCGGCTCGGAAATATGGCTTGAGGCACGTGTTGGCATGTGCCAATGGCACGTGCGGCCATGTTGACCTAGTTGTAAGTCTTGCAAACCTAGGGCGCTATGTTTGGCGTGGGCCAAAGGCATAGCAGCTTGGAAGTATGGCGTTGTTGCCATGGTGCGCGGGGGTGCGGCTTGGTTTGGCATGGTTGCCATGGTGCGCGAGTGCGGCTTGGTTTGGCATGGTTGCCATGGTGCGCGGTATGCGGCTTGGTTTGGCATGGTTGCCATGGTGCGCGAGTGCGGCTTGGTTTGGCATGGTTGCCATGGTGCATGATATGCGGCTTGGTTTGGCATGGTTGCCATGGTGCGCGAGTGCGGCTTGGTTTGGCATGGTTGCCATGGTGCGCAAGATGCGGCTTGGTTTGGCATGGTTGCCATGATGCGCGAGTGCGGCTTGGTTTGGCATGGTTGCCATGGTGCGCAGTATGCGGCTTGGTTTGGCATGGTTGCCATGGTGCGCAGAGTGCGGCTTGGTTTGGCATGGTTGCCATGGTGCGCAGATGTGCGGCTTGGTTTGGCATGGTTGCCATGGTGCGCAGTATGCGGCTTGGTCTTGGAATTAGGGTTATGTGTTGAAAACCTAATCGGTATTTTGAAAAAATACCCCTATTAATTATTTACACCGAGTTAAATGCTCTTAGTTAATGTGTTGCGGGTAACACTAGGTCATGGGGTTTTACGATTTTACCCCTTGTCTAAAATCCACCATCGACAGCTGCATGCTGTGACCGCCAAACCAAAACCCTAAAGAAGCAACCCCCGGTTTGTGTTGATGTCTCGAGTGTTGGTTGCATCTTGAGTGCAAGTGGCGCTGGATAGTGGCGCGTGTGGCATGTGCCAATGGCATGTGCGGAATACCTTGGTGGTAGGTTGCACGGTTTGCAAGTTAGGCTACCGGCGTGTGTGTTTGGCATGTGCCAATGGCATGTGCGGAATGCCTTGGTGGTAGGTTGCACGGTTTGCAAGTTAGGTTACCGGCGTGTGTGTTTGGCATGTGCCAATGGCATGTACGGAATGCCTTGGTGGTAGGTTGCACGGTTTGCAAGTTAGGCTACCAGTGTGTGTGTTTGGCATGTGCCAATGGCATGTGCGGAATGCCTTGGTGGTAGGTTGCACGGTTTGCAAGTTAGGCTACCAGCGTGTGTGTTTGGAATGTGCCAATGGCATGTGCGGAATGTTGACCTAGTTGCAAGTCTTGCGAGCCTAGGGCGCTATATTTGGCGTGGGCCAATGGCATAGCGGCTTGGAAACATGGCTTGCGATACGTGTTGGCATGTGCCAATGGCACGTGCGGCCATGTTGACCTAGTTGCAAGTCTTGCAAGCCTAGGGCGCTATATTTGGCGTGGGCCAAAGGCATAGCGGCTTGGAAATATAGCTTGCGACACATGTTGGCGTGTGCCAATGGCACGTGCGGCCATGTTGACCTAGTTGCAAGTCTTGCAAGCCTAGGGCGCTATATTTGGCGTGGGCCAAAGGCATAGCGGCTTGGAAATATGGCTTGCGACACGTGTTGGCATGTGCCAATGGCACGTGTGGCCATGTTGACCTAGTTGCAAGTCTTGCAAGCCTAGGGCGCTATATTTGGCGTGGGCCAAAAGCATAGCGGCTTGGAAATATGGCTTGCGACACGTGTTGGCATGTGCCAATGGCACGTGCGGCCATGTTGACCTAGTTGCGAGTCTTGCAAGCCTAGGGCGCTATATTTGGCGTGGGCCAAAGGCATAGCGGCTTGGAAATATGGCTTGCGACACGTGTTGGCATGTGCCAATGGCACGTGCGGCCATGTTGACCTAGTTTCAAGTCTTGCAAGCCTAGGTCGCTATATTTGGCGTGGGCCAAAGGCATAGCGGCTTGGAAATATGGCTTGCGACACGTGTTGGCATGTGCCAATGGCACGTGCGGCCATGTTGACCTAGTTGCAAGTCTTGCAAGCCTAGGGCGCTATATTTGGCGTGGGGCAAAGGCATAGCGGCTTGGAAATATGGCTTGCGACACGTGTTGGCATGTGCCAATGGCACGTGCAGCCATGTTGACCTAGTTGCAAGTCTTGCAAGCCTAGGGCGCTATATTTGGCGTGGGCCAAAGGCATAGCGGCTTGGAAATATGGCTTGCGACACGTGTTGGCATGTGGCAATGGCACGTGCGGCCATGTTGACCTAGTTGCAAGTCTTGCAAGCCTAGGGCGCTATATTTGGCGTGGGCCAAAGGCATAGCGGCTTGGCATTGCTGCCATGGTGCGCAGGGTGCGTCTTGGTTTGGCATTGTTGCCATGGCGCGCAGTATGCGGCTTAGTTTGGCATTGTTGCCATGGTGCGCAGGGTGCGGCTTGGTTTGGCATTGTTGCCATGGTGCGCAGTATGTGGCTTGGTTTGGCATTGTTGCCATGGTGCGAAGGATGCGGCTTGGTTTGGCATTGTTGCCATGGTGCGCAGGGTGCGGCTTGGTTTGGCATTGTTGCCATGGTGCGCAGTATGCGGCTTGGTTTGGCATTGCTGCCATGATGCGCTGTATGCGGCTTGGTTTGGCATTGCTGCCATGATGCGCAGGGTGCGGCTTGGTTTGGCATTGTTGCCATGGTGCGCAGGGTGCGGCTTGGTTTGGCATTGTTGCCATGGTGCGTGTATGCGGCTTGGTTTGGCATTGCCGCCATGATGCGCAGGTGCGGCTTGGTTTTGGAATTAGGGTTACGTGTTGAAAACCCTAATCGATATTTTGAAAAAATACCCCTATTAATTATTTACACCCGAGTTAAATGCTCTTAGTTAATGTGTTGCGGGTAACACTAGGTCATGGGGTTTTACGATTTTACCCCTTGTCTAAAAACCACCATCAACATTAAGTCCCCGCTAGCTCGGAACAGGGGGGCTTTGTTGCGAGGTAAGCATAAGATGGTGACAAACTATTAACGAAAAACGTAAGGAAAATTGAAGGAGGCTTGTCTCGACCTTTTATAAATAGGATTTGGAATCCTTGCCTCGGTAGTTTTCGCACTAATCGGGAGGTCGGGCACAATTGGTGGGCCCGGTGCGGCTTGGGGCGACGTTGGGAAGTTGGCGTGAGTTGGGAAACTGAGTGTGCTAGCCTGGTGGGACCGGGCGCAAAGTGTAGAAGTCGTGCGTGCTTGCAGATTGGCGCAATTGGTGGGGCCGGTGCAGCTTGGGCGACATTGGGAGGTTGGCGTGAATGGGGAAACCGAGTGTGCTAGCTGGTGGGGCCGGCGCAAAGTGTAGAAACCGTGCGTGCTTGCAGGCGTGACTTGGGCGGCCATTGGGAGGTCGGCGCAATTGGTGGGGCCGGTCCAACTTGGAAACCATGCTTGCAGGCGTGACTTGGGCGACATTGGGCAGTCACACCCTTTGTGGGCCCGTTTCTTACACGCGTGATTTTGGTAAAAAGGAAAATCCTTCCCTATTTCAAAGTCTTTACGCATATATATATATATATATATATAAAGCCCCTTTCTCCCCATCCTGCGCTTTATTCTTTCCTTTCTTCATAGTAGCGGCAAAGAGAAACCGCTTCCGTGTATGTCTTCGAGTACTTTTCTCTCTTTTTTTTTTTTTTTTTTCACGTAGGTGTAAACCTTAAGAGTAGGCGTTTCCACAATCCTTGCGTATGATTTCTTGGCGTGCCTCTTGTAGAAAATATTGTATGTATGCAACCAAGGAAGTCTCGCATATATTGTTTGAACCCGTAGGAAATATTGCATATATGAATTTTCGGTCCTGAAAGAAATATTTGAACCCCGAAGAAAATACTGCGTGTGTATTTTGAACCCGTAGAGGATGCTCCGTATATAATTCTGAACCCGAAGAACGATACTGTAGGCGTATTTGAGCCCGTACGAAACACTGCATGTGTATTTCGAACCCGTAGAGAACCCCGTATGAATCCCAAAGAAGAATACTGTGTATACGCTTCATATGACTTCGAACCCGCAGGAAATATTGTATATATGATTTTTTGCTTCTTGAAAGAAGTACCACGCGCGCAGTTTTTGAACCAATAGAAAAATGCTCCATATATATTTTTGAACCCGAAGAAGGATACTGTAGACACACTTGTACCCGTATAGAATGCCGCGTATATAGTCTCGAACCCGAAGAAAATACTGTGTATATAGTCTTGAACTCGAATAAAATACGTCCTCCTTCCCCCCCTTTTTTTTTTTTTTTTTTTTTTTTTTTTTTTTTTTTTGGGTACGATTATGTGTCAGGGAGATAACTTCGCTTTTCTCCGTTTGTTTTGTGCAGATATCTTATTACCAAATTGTTATGAAGGAATTCGATAAGATGTTACCTGAACCAAATTTCACTTCGTCGAAGGATGCTCATAATTCCAAGACGAACATAGATGATGAATTCTTCACTAGAGCCCTCACCCTCGCTCGGAAGAATCACCCTGTTTCGTGCCGATTTTGATAACCGGTGGTGAGGATGACAGGAAGACACGTTCGGTTCGCCAGAGCACCATTCGGTTCTGTCTTCATAAAGGGTATATTCCTCTTCCAACATTGACTTCAGGATGTGTCAAACTCCATTGCGTTCTTTTGACGGATGGGTTGAGTTCATGGTGAGCAAGGAGCGTATAAATACCAACTTGACTCGAGCGCGGAGTCATTGATCTTTGTCAAGACTTGAGAAATCTCCAGATTAGGAAGGACATCCCAAAGCTTGGTTGCTTTCATCTCCGGATGGTGTTCGGACACCGATACAATCATATGTAGATGGGGTGAGATAACTTTCTCCTTGGAGAGTGTGGCTCTCTTGCTGAATCTTCCGGTAACTGGCACTACAAGAAAACTGGACTTTAGCGACTATCTGGATTCAGTTGGTACATGACTGTTTTTAGTGGATGGAGCTTTACAACAACCAACATGGCAACAGATATGCTCTGTGGTTGAAGGCTTATTTGCTAAAGACCTGTACTAACCATTTCGTTGGAATAGATATCATCCAACTACAACGAAGCGACTCAAGTCTTAGTCGGCACAACTTTCCAATAACAACTGACTATCGTTGGTAGAGACATAAAGCACTTGTTGTTGAAGCATTTAAACCACAAAATATTGGCTGCTGGAGACTTATACATTGTTGGTAGCGATGGACCTTATATATTTTATTAGTTGATACGGTATTTAACCCTCTCGATATTTAGTTGCTTCGTATGTTTGGCGGTGTGGGCGAAGAGTTTTAGCCGCTAAATGTTCGGATGGTTAAGAGTTTTATCCACACAATAATAGTTGGTTAATGGGTTTACCCATCATATATGTAGTTGCTTAACATTTGGTTAAGGGCTTTGGACATCCAAAAATCAACGCTCAAGGATTTGCCCAAAAGTGTTAGTCGTTGAAGTTATGTAGGCACCTAATGTATAGTGGGTGAAGATATGTTGCCTTCAAATGTTTACAAATCGAGTTGATTGAGCATTTCATCCGCTACCAGTTGCGCTGCTTGAGGTGTTGGTAAAGTCCATATAATAGGATAATTCAAAGAATAAAACAAATTTAGAAAATTTCTTTATAATCATTTTTTCAATCATTCAATTAATACAATTAGAAGATACACGAACAATAATAATTTACAAAGTCATTAAGTTTTACACAAAAAAAGCATTGAGAAAGTTAACTTCGCACTTGCACCGCACTTTATGGATGTTTTGGATAGACTGGCCACTCAATGGGCAAACAATTGATCTGCGGCCATCCCAATTTGACACTTTCAACTTTTGAACCCAGGGGTCTTCATCATTTAGAAAAGCATGAATCTTTGTCCTTGTTGATCTTCTTTATACTTTCAACATACCCAGACTGATCTCAAAACCTTACAAGTCTATCCCCTTTCACTACAAAAACAGGTCTTATTAGTGAGGGTTTTTGTTTAGGGGCGTCACAAATAGTCACTATTTGTGAGGGTGGTTTGACCAACCGTAGGAAATAATAGGATTAGTCAAAGGAGCAGTTTTATTTGGTCGGTTTCATGCTACCGACATAGTAAATGATTTCTGTTTTTATTCCATTTTTTCTCAGCCTTATCTGCTGAAACAGATCTTATTCACTTCCATTTTTTCTCCGCCATTTTTTCTCCGCTGAAGAACAAATAGCTAGGTTGATCTTGCCTCTTCTCTGTTACCATCTCTCTTTTCCATTATCATCTCATCCATGTCTTCTCTGTTGAGGGAGAGAGTTCTAAGAAAAAGGTGATGTTTTTACAGATAAGATTAAGGTTTCAATGAGAATCGATGATGGAGATAAAGATCATGTGTCTGAGATATAGAGAAGTGAAATGGAATCAGGGATAGTTGATGGTCATGGTTTCGATCCGTCTGTTGATTCAAACTCAACAGAAAGGTAAGTTGAATTTAGGGTTTCTTTAATTAACTTTGATTTTGTATGAAATTGATTTATAGATTGATTGATTAGTGATGGGTTTGCTTTTAATTGAAGTTTGGATGATGTACAGGGTTTAATTTCAGCTCCTATAATGAATCAATTGGGAATTAGGGTTCATCCCAAATATGATTTATTCTGCGTTCCTACTGTAGTTGGTTTAATATAACCAGAGAAAGTGCTTTGTCTTGCTCATCATCACATTAAGTAAGTAGCTCTTCTCAGAGTTTTTGGATTGACACTGTTCTATTTTTTTTAATATTAAAATGCGTAGATTAAAACTTGTTTGTGGAGATGGTAAGCATATATGCACTGTATTAAATTGTGAATATGTGCAGAGCATAATAGGAGAAAAAAATTTATCAAAGAAAATATATATATAATGATCGTGGTCATAGCTTTTTTATTTGAACTCTGCCCATTTTGTTTTCAGGTAAAGTGTGTGGAAGTTTTTAAGGAGTTATATCAGACAATACTCACTGGGTACTTGTAACGTTGTTGGGAAATTTCAAAAGAAACATATTGAACTTGTTGTGACCACTTATCAGGTAACTTTGATTTTAAGATGCACCGGATGTGGCTGGTTAAATTATGAATTAGAAGTCAAGTGTTTTTTTTTTTCTTGTTTCAGGCTTCTCTCGTTGTTGTTGTTCAATTGTCGAGATAAGTTAACTTACTCATAAATCTTGTCACAACCGAATTTGTCGGATGATGATGTTGTAAGGTCTGCTTCATTCCCTTTCATGTTCAAAATACAAGATCCTTGCGAAGGTACCTAACACGAAAAAATATCTCAAAAGGATAGTGATATGTTTAATGCCGAATTTATCGATAAAATGAGGAGGATCAAGGTTTGGGGGCTTACCTAGCACGTCATGTGTTTGTAATCTTCTTGTTTTCTTTCCTTCATTGCTGACTTAATCTTGACTTTCTAAAACTATAATAGGTCCCTTTGCTTGCCCCCTGTGGATGAAAAGAAGAAAGTGATTGAACATGTTGACAAGGACAGACGATATGCTATTGATGCTTCAATCGTTAGGATTATGAAGAGTCGTAAAGTTCTGCCTTATCATCAACTGTTGTCAGAATGTGTGGATCAGCTAAACAGAATGTTCAAGGTATTGTCTCTCTCCCTTTTTGTCTATTTTGTTGATATTTTCTGCAGAGATATGAAATATTCTGTCTTTCTAGAGGGTTACACATTTCCCATATATTGGGGATTGTTGGATAAACATTGGCTTGGAATATCCAACATTATGAACATCACGAACACCGGCAGTTCATATCCTACATTACTAATATAATGGCATGAGACCACCGCATCACGTATTTTTAAAGAGCGCATAGTTATTACATACTACAGTATTAAACGGGACTACAATCCAAACATGTTTTTCCATCAAGTTGGTTTCCATAGATGGTCCATTTGTACTTTTGCAGTTACTACAGTCTACAGATACACCCTTGTATCCTCAGTTCTCATTACCACTAGATGTAATATTTTCTTATATCTCCCATCCACTGCATGTTCCACCAAATTGCCATCGAACTGATTTTTTAGGTAGGTTGATCACGTTGATTGCAATTTGGTGGAACATGCAGTTAGATATTGGATGGTGATACTATATAGTTAGTAGAGAAAAGCTACAATCAAAGCTCAAATTTTAGCATGGGTTAAGGATTGTTGAACCAATCTGTGTTTGCATATGCAGTTGAATTATCTCTTCATTCCTTTTGCTCTTCGTCCTCTCTTGATTTGTTCTTGTAATATTACCTATTGTAGACATTTTGTGCATCGATAAATCTCCTCCTTCATCAAATAAAATCAAAAAGAAGATAGTCTTCTCCCGGAGCTATACTTTATACCGAGGATTGGATAGATAGTCTTTACCTAAATGAAAAAAATAAAATGGAGTCTCTCCCAAAGCTACAATCAGGTAAAAAAAAATGCAGTTATTTTTTTTTCGCTTCAATTTAGTTGAACTCACAGTTATTTATATCTGCCACTATGTTAATTAGTTAACCATCCTAATTGTATGCTGACAACTGCAACGGGTCTGAATGGCGAAATCAAATACATTTGGAGTTGCTTATAAGCTTAAGAAAAATAAGACTGACGAGCATACAAACTGCTGCACGCCAGCTTCCTAAGCTTAATTAAGAAAGCCTACTTTTGCTGCCATTCTTCAATCTAAAATTCAACAAGCAAGGTAATTGTGTGTAGGGTACTAGTATTCTCATCAGCATCTTATATTTTAATTTCAATTGTTATTTGGAATGTGATTTTGAGTTTTCACATGTAAACTTTGGTAGATTGTTGAAGTTTTTAATTTTTCTTGAAACTTCTAGCTTATGCAATCTATGAGTTTATAATTTAAAGTCCGCTTTCTGAATTTAAGGTTATCCTCTTCTAGGCTTATGCAATCTGACAATGCACAGCGTTTCTGTGGTTGCAGACTTTTGTAGCATTTATCATCCTTGTTGTAGCAGCTGTGCCGGCAGTATGTCTTTTTACTTGAAATTTCTTTTTTTTCTTAGACATCTAATGCATCTCAGGCTAGGAATGTATAAATCTTTAAACCTCATGGAATGATGGATGGTACTTTTCCTGTTTAATACTCTATATGTACATTTACTTTTCTTCCCATTGCCTCCAGATTAGCGTACCTCTTCATATTTGGTTACAGACTCCCTGCTGACTGAAACAAACAGATTTAAACTAGAATGCTTTAGGTTCCTGGTCAAACAAGGAGAGTATAAAAGCCAAAACAATTGTAGTTTGAGTTTAAACCTTGATATTAGCTACCTTTAAGTTTGTTCAGTAATTCAGTATAATATGTATGCTTTCAATTGTCTAAAACTATAAAGCCTTTGTATATTATTGTCATTTGCCTCTCATGTATTAGTGTTTCAGTAAAGTTAAAGGGTCGAATGCACACTTGTCGCAACACTTATGTTAGAAGAGTGAATGAGCTTAATTAGTTAGAAAGAAAGAAAGAATGAAAATTTGAACAAAAAAAGATGATATTTTCACATCACACGACACTTAGTTCAATATGAACTTCACCATCACCATTGCATTATTTCTACTGTTGTTAACTGAAACTCCATATGTGATGTTCTCATTATCATTCTTTTTTTTTGCTAATTAATGTCATCTAATGCTCGACACAAAGTGAAAATATTATTCATTTAGTATGATCTCTCTTAGTTATTGTGTATGATTGCATCTGCATTAGCTCCTTGCTGTTTATATGTTAAGCTCAGTTACTTATGTGTATCTGCATTTGTCTAGTTATGGTACATTTAGACTTGTTGTATGTTCTGCATCGGTAAGGTACCAAATATTCAAACTCATTGTCTTATTTGTCACAGGTAACGACATCGACGTATATTTGAGACCGTTAATACATGAGCTCAAGGAGTTATGGGAGGCAGGTTAAGATACATATGATTCCTCAAGAAATAAAATGTTCAATCGGCATGAGGAAGACTATGTACTATAAATGATTATCCCTGGACTTGCAACGCTCTTGGGATGGAGTAATAAAGGGAAATTGGCATATACTGGAGTTCTTGTTTCTTTGAATATAAGGGAATGGCATGATGCCTTTTTGTTTTCATGCCATCAGTGTGTTCGGTTTGTCCCAAACTTTGCACAGCACTTTAGTTGTTTTTAAGCTTAGTTACTACCTTTTGAACTCTCCGGGTGTTGTTCTCATGTTGCCCTGATTTTGTTTAGAAACAAAGTAGAACTCAACATGGAAAACTTTGTAAAACTTTGTTAGGAATTTAGTTTCTATAATTAAATTTAATTTCTTATTTTATATGAAATTGTGGAAGTTTATGTTCGAAAATCCAAGATTTACGAGAGTTCGTAGAATCTAAAATCCGCGCACGATGACAACCAAGAATCACACCGGCAATAAATCCGACAACGACAGGAAAATATTAGTGAGGGTTTGTAAACCGTCAAAAATACGAAAATCCGACACGGCAGTTGTTGCCGGAAAAGTTAGCAGGCGGTTAGATTGGTGACGGCCAAATAACCGTCACAGATAGAGGATCTATTAGTGAGGGTTGACCAACCGTCACAAAAAGAGAAAAACCGTCACAAATAACATTTGTGACGCCACTAGTCACGACGGTTGGTCATCCGTCACAAATGTTTATTTGTGACGGTTTATTTACTATTTGTGACGGTTATTTTCTATTTGTGACGGTTTATGGACCCTCACTAATAGGACCTGTTTTTTGTAGTGTTTTTAGACTAGATTTACCGCACGCGGTGGAGGCAACTATCTAAGAGATCCACTCCTGTTTGGTTAATGCTAATTAAGAGTTTAAGACTGCATCAGTGCTAACTGAATTGTTGTCTACAAAAGCATCCTATCCTCTATCTTTGCAGGTTAAAGAGGAACAAAAATAGGTAAATGGCGGTAAAGCAAAGTAAAAGAAAATGCACCTGATATTTAGTCAAGCATCTCCTGATAAAACTAATCTTCCTGGTCTTGTTTGCATCTTCCAAGTGCAGACTTCTAATTCTGAGAAATCAAAGCAAGCACTTGTGCAATTAATAGCCTAACCACCTTGCTGCATCCAAACATATAACAACCAAGTTAATTCACCTATCTTCCATTCTGTCTGTGTATAGAGGTTCATATGTGTAATGATCTTCAATAAACCATAAATACAGAAATTATTGTGCGGACCCATTCACTCTAAAACCACACATAAACAAAACCCACTAATCAAAATCCCTTTAGGATCTTAAAACTCCAACAAATTTCAAGGCACTTCTATAAGGCATTTTATCAAATAGTTGTTATGAGCATTGTACGAAAATGTATGTTTCTCAAAATAGGACAAATAAATTATAACCTAGAATGAATATCAGTAAACATTAGTTCATCAATCATGATTTTTATATGGATAAGCTATGCAAACAACTATACATGATCATCTCTATAATTACAGGTGGTTTTAGGTAAGATACACAAAAGATCAAAGTATATACACAATGGAAGATGGAGGTTAGATACACGAAATAATTTTAAAGATGAAGAACCCATACCACAAAGTATCACTGAAATTCGGGAGGAAGAATTCTGTAAATTTTGAAGCAAAATTAATTGTACAAAATTGTTATATCCTTCTGTTGGTGTTGGTAACCGGGTCAGTGCAAAACGCGTATCCAGACTGGTCATCTTCTAAAGCACAATAAGTCCAAAGCACATACAAGTGTTGCTCTGTTTGACAGGGGAAGAAACAAGTTGTTCAAACACAAATTTTGTTGAAATAGGCTAAAAGAATGAATCACTAAAGTAGAGACCCATATTATTGTTTTTGAATTTAATTGCGGAAAAATTACAATCGGCTCTCGGTCTTTCCTCCCTACTTACATGTACAAAAGCTATAAATCATAGTTTTTCATCAAAGGACACAAAACATATATATTAATCCTAGTTCTCTAACATGCTAGTGTTCTCGCCAACACGTCCCACACAATCGTGGTACCATATAATGAAATTTCTCTGGTCATCATTTATTACGTTAGCGATTAGCTTCTTCCTTATGCAAATCTCGGAAAAAACATAACGGTTTATTATTACGGCCATGTTGCCTTCAAACGACAAGAGCATCGATTATTCATATAATATATATTTGAAATTTGAAATACAAACCAATGCAAGACAATTAAGTTTGGACCAAACAGTACCCTCCGAGGCATTGATTTAGTTCCGATATGTGCTAGTGCAAGCAAAAATCCTCGTGGCCCGATTTGAGACGACTTCTCTGATGCTTGGATAATGCTTCGTTTTCAAAGGGCCTTCTATGCAGCCTCTACATTGAAAAAAAGCGTAAGAAACAGATGCTCCTTATATGAGATGACTATGATTTAAGAAACACGTATCTATGTAACTCAAGATAATCTAAGAGAACTTCACAACTTGGGTATTTAAAAGCTTACTTCATCTTTGCCTATCTTCATCTCCTCGCACAATTTTGCAAATTCCATCAATAACACTCAATCAGTTCTTATGAAACATCAAGCAAATAGTTAATATACTATACTGAAGTAATGAAAATTATATGAGAATGACTGGCAATAAGCTGAGCATAAACATGCTTGAGCAAGATGCCAGTTCCGATGTTGTATGTCAGTCGATCAATAAGAAACAGATGAAACAAAAATGAAATATTCCCTTCTTCAATGCCCTACAACATAAAATAAACCCAAATTCCTAATGACCTTTGAACAAATTAGAACTGAAAATGTGAGAAACAAATGTGTATTTCATTTCCGTTCTTGTCTTCTATTTTGCATTTGGATTTATATCTGGCAGATAATATTGTAAGGGATCTACTCGCCTACCAGATTTTTGTGATAATCCCCCTCTACTTTTTCACATCGTAATCACTACAGAAGAAACAAACATTGAAATTTGCTTTTTCAGTTCCCTACAACAATATTTGAAGCCCCAAATTCAAACAGATAAAATGAAAACCATAAAATTATTTACATGTTAAATCCCTAAAATATTTAACATTAGAATCAACCCCTAGGCCCTATTATCAAAACTAGATGAAAAGGAAACCCTGAAATTGAAAAAATGAAAGGGCTTCTTTAGAGATCAAATTGAAAAAAACACCAAAACTTGAAATCAAATACACCCTAAAACTTGAAATCAAATACAGCCTAAATTAACACAAACAAACAAAAATTCTTATATTTCAATACTTCGTATTCCAATCAAAAACACAAAAACCTAGAATCTAAGACGAAAAATAAGGAAAAACAAGAACAGATTTGACTAAAAAAAAATTGAAAGAGAAACAAAAACACGGACGATGATGTTATCAATATCATATGGATCCAACTTGAGGGATGCGTCCGCTTAGTCTCATCTTTTCACCGAGCTTCTTCGATCATAAATGACGCATGGGAAATACAAAAACCAAAATCAAAATCAAACTATTGAATCTTCGAAGTAGAACCAAAAACCGTAGATTAAGTGACAAAGTAAAAAGGAAAGAAGAAAAGTTGAAGAGTTACCATTTTCATATCTAGTTCAGATGTCGAAAACTTAGAATACGAGAGAAAGCATTCCAGATCAAGGGAATCGGAAAACATAGATGGGTTTTTGGGTTGGGGTTTCTCGATCTCGTTTGAGAGTAACCAAAGAGAAATGAAAAGCGAGAGATGGAGGCGGCGGCGAAGGGAGCGAAGGACAGAGAAATGAAATTAGGTTTAGCAAACAAAGTTCTGTGGTAGTGATAGAAAGTGAAGTGGATAAGGATAAGGATAGCTAGCCATACGGATGAGGATACCCAAAACAAAAAAACAAAAAAAAACAAAAAAACAATGCGCTCCAGGAGGTCCCAGGTTCGAGTCCCCAATGGCGTAATATTGCAGGAATTAACATGGAAGGTAGTGTTAATTTGCCCCCCTTGTGACACAATCTCGCCCCCCTCCCGCCGTTTCGGCTCCCCTTGGCAAGGTTACCCATGAGGCCCCGGTAGACTAGCACATCAACCTGTTCAATTAATGTAGTAGTATGTCGTTGGAGCTTAGCTTGTTAGGCTTCCAACTAGTTTCATGTAATAATTATAATATAAGTAATATTATAGCAAGTAGTAAATAAAAAAATAAAAAAAATAAAAAAAAAAACGGATTACTAAAAAAATTTGGACGGTGAAGACTTTGTTTGAGATTCTCATAAGGATTGAGAAAGTCTTTTTATGCTAAAATGAATTCCTGCATTCGGTTTATTTATCACCCTTCAATGCGGAAAAACTACAAGGAATATTATATAAATTGAAATAATATATTGTTATCATCCATCAACTATAAATAAATTCGAATATATACACAAGAAAGATTTAGAAAAATGAGAAATGTATTCGATGATTGTCTCCGACTTTCGTCTAGACAAAGTTTTGAAGTCTAATGATGGTAGATTTCGGGTTCACGAGATCCGACTTAGGTAAGATTTCATTAAGGATAAACGACGAAAATCTGTAAGTACAATGTCTCAGTGAAGATTCTGACACGGTTTTGGGGTAAGAATTTAGAGGGAATTGAGTAAGAAACTGGAAATTGATTATGAAATTAGAGTTTCTGAGGCTGATTAAGCGTTAGAAGATGAAGATTTAGAGTGGGGAAAGGGGAGAAATTAGGGTTTGCAGAGAGACGGAGATGAGAGGCGGGGGAGAATGAGTAGAGGTTTTCTCTCTCTCTCTCTCATTTTGTGTAGATAAGTTAAAAATACTCTGGACCGTAGATAAGGAGGTCATACGGATTGCATAAATTATGGGACGGTGTAGATTCACTTTAAGATGCTCATACGGATTGAGAAACTTGTGTGTTTCTTTTTGTGCTAGTTCAAACTCGTGTATTCGGTTTAATTATCAACTTTCGATATGAAAAAAAATCGAAAAAAAATATTAATAAATTTAGGACATTGTTGTCGACATTCTGATATAAAAAAATCCAAAAAATATATAAGAATGAATGTGGTTCATAAGAAGTGAATTCGATAATTGGTGTGTGTTTCTTTGTGCTTTCTCTTTGTGCTTCCGGTTTGAATTTCGACTAGTCACATAGGTCACGAAGTAATTTCGACTATTCATACAGGTCATGAAGTAGCCTTAGTTCACACTCGTAGATTCAAAAAGCATAAAAACTATGAACCAAGAAGCTCCAGGAGGTTTCAGACTCCAAACTTAGCATGATACATCAACGAAATCGATAAATATGAATCTCAATGTCAATTCGAACTTCAAATGTGGTATAATGGCATAAAAACTATGAACCAAGAAGCTCTGGGAGGGTTCTGTCTTCAAACTAAGAAGGATACATCACCGAAACCAATATATATGAAACTTAGGTATTGATTCGAACTTCAAATATGGTATAACGGCAGACAAACTATGAACCGAGAAGCTCCAGGAGGGTTCAGACTTCAAACTTAGCATGACACATCATTGAAATCGATAAATATGAAGCTCAGTGTCGGTTCGAACTTCAAATGTGGTATAACGACATACAAACTATGAACCAAGAAGCTCAGTGTCGATTCTATCGGAATATTCTCCGATACCTTAAACAAACCATTTTCAGGCAACTTCGGGAAAGAAAGTGGCTCTGAGCTCGAAACCTGGCCGGGAGTTGACTACTATAACTCGAAAACTTCGTTAGAACGATGAATCTAACCATTCATAGGTAAGATTTCATGGAATATTCTTTGAAACCTTAAACAAACCTTTTTCTAGCGACTTCGAGAAAGAAAGTGGCTCTGAGCTCGAAACCTGGCCGGGAGTTGACTATTATAAGTCGGAAACTTCGTTAGAACGATGAATCTAACCATTCATAGGTAAGATTCCATGGAATATTCTCTGAAACCTTAAACAAACCCTATTCTGGCATAATGTACGCATACCTTGGGTCCGAGATCGAAACATGTCCGGGATTGGACTACTATAAGTCTGAAACTTGGTAAAAACGATGAATCCATCCATTTACAGGTAAGATTGCTTCATAATATCCCTGAAACCTTATACAAAGCCTATTCTGGCATAATGTACGCATACCTTGGGTCCGAGGTCGAAACCTGGCCGGGAGTGGACTATTATAGGTCGGAAACTTGGTAAGAACGATGAATCCATCCATTTACAGATAAGATTGCTTTAGAATATTCCCTGAAACCTTAAACAAACCCTATCCTGGAATATTGTATGCATACACTGGCTCCGAGATCGAAACCTAGATGGGAGTGGACTACTATAAGTCGAAATCTTGGTAAGAATGATGATCCATCCATTTACATGTAAGATTCCTTTAGAATATTCCCTGAAACCTTAAACAAACCATATTCTAGCCTATTGTATGCATACCGTGGCTCCGAGATCGAAACCCGGCCGGGAGTGGACTACTATAAGTCTGAAACTTGGTAAAAACGATGCATCCATCCATTTACAGGTAAGATTCCTTCATAATATCCCCGAAACCTTAAACAAACCATATTCTGGCCTATTGTACGCATACCTTGGGTCCGAGATCGAAACCTGTCTGGGAGTGGACTACTATAAGTCGGAAACTTGGTATGAACGATGCATCCATCCATTTACAGGTAAGATTCCTTCATAATATCCCCGAAACCTTAAACAAACCCTATTCTGGCATAATGTACACGCATACCTTGGGTCCGAGATCGAAACCTGTCCGGAAGTGGACTACTATAAGTCTGAAACTTGGTAAAAACGATGAATCCATCAATTTACAGGTAAGATTGCTCATAATATCCCCGAAACCTTAAACAAACCCTATTCTGGCATAATGTACGCATACCTTGGGTCCGAGATCGAAACCTGACCGGAGTGGACTACTATAAGTCTGAAACTTGGTAAGAACGATGGATCCATCCATTTACAGGTAAGATTCCTTCATAATATCCCCGAAATCTTAAACAAACCATATTCTGGCATAATGTACGCATACCTTGGCTCCAAGATCGAAACCTGGCCGGGAGTGGACTACTATAAGGAGTGGACTACTATAAGTCCGAAACTTGGTAAGAACGATGAATCCATCCATTTATTTACAGGTAAGATTGCTTCAAATATTCCCGAAACCTTAAACAAACCCTATTCTGACATATTGTATGCATACCCTGGATCCGAAATCGAAACCTGGTCGTGAGTGGACTACCATAAGCAGAAAACTTGGTAAGAACGATGAATCCATCCATTTATAGGTAAGATTGCTTCATAATATCCCCGAAACCTTAAACAAACCATATTCTGGCATAATGTACGCATACCTTGGCTCCAAGATCGAAACCTGGCGGGAGTGGACTACTATAAGTCCGAAACTTGGTAAGAACGATGAATCCATCCATTTACATGTAAGATTGCTTCGAAATATTCCCCGAAACCTTAAACAAACCCTATTCTGACATATTGTATGCATACCCTGGATCCGAGATCGAAACCTGGTCGTGAGTGGACTACCATAAGCAGAAAACTTGGTAAGAATGATGAATCCATCCATTTATAGGTAAGATTCCTTCGGAATATTCCCCGAAACCTTAAACAAACCATATTCTGGCATAATGTACGCATACCTTGGCTCCAAGATCGAAACCTGGCCGGGAGTGGACTACTATAAGTCTGAAACTTGGTAACAACGATGAATCCATCCATTTACAGGTAAGATTGTTTCATAATATCCCCGAAACCTTAAACAAACCCTATTCTGGCATAATGTACGCATACCTTGGGTCCGAGATCGAAACCTGGCCGGGATTGGACTACTATAGGTCGGAAACTTGGTAAGAACGATGAATCCATCCATTTACAGGTAAGATTCCTTTAGAATATTCCCTGAAACCTTAAACAAACCCTATCCTGGCATATTGTATGCATACACTGGCTCCGAGATCGAAACCTGGATGGGAGTGGACTACTATAAGTCGAAATCTTGGTAAGAATGATGAATCCATCCATTTACATGTAAGATTCCTTTGGAATATTCCCTGAAACCTTAAACTTGGTAAGAATGATTAATCCATCCATTTACTAGAGTTAGACATGAGTTTCTTTTTTGGATGAATTGGAGACGAAATATTTCAGAATTAAACATCACAGGTTCAAAGATTACTAGATCTAGTTAGACCTGAGTTTCTCTTTCGGATGAACTGAAGACTAAATATATCAGAATTGAACATCGCGGGTTCAAAAAGTACTAGAATTAAACCTGAGTTTCTCGTTCGGATGAACCGGAGACGAAATATATCAGAAATAAGTAAAGTAATTCTTACAGACTGTGAAAATGACCATATTACCCTTATTGGAAAAAAGTGGAATGAATATTATGGAGACATTGAAATTGACCATACTACCCTTATCGGAAATAAGTAAGTAAATGTTACAGACTGTGAAAATGACCATATTTCCCTTATTGGAAAAGTGCAATAAATATTATGAAGACTGTGAAAATGACCATACCACCTTATCGGAAATAAGTAAATTAAGTAAATGTTACAGACTGTGAAAATGACCATATTACCCTTATTGGACAAAGTGTAATAAATATTATGGAGACAGTGAAAATGACCATACTACCCTTATCGGAAATAAGTAAAGTAATTCTTATCGATTGTGAAAATGACCATATTACCCTTATTTGAAAAAGTGCAATAAATATTATGGAGACTGTGATAATGACCATACTACCCTTATCAGAAATAAGTAAAGTAATTCTTATAGACTGTGAAATTGACCATATTACCCTTATTGGAAAAAGTGCAATAAATATTGTGGAAATTGTGAAAATGACCAAACTACCCTTATCGGAAATAAGTAAAGTAATTCTTACATACTGTGAAAATGACCATATTACCCTTATTGGAAAAAAGTGGAATAAATATTATGGAGACAATGAAAATGACCATTCTACCCTTATCAGAAATAAGTAAAGTAATTCTTACAGACTGTGAAATTGACCATATTACCCTTATTGGAAAAAAGTGCAATAATTATTATGGAGACTGTGAAAATGATCATACTACCCTTATCAGAAATAAGTAAAGTAATTATTACAGATTGTGAAAATGACCATATTACCCTTTTTGGAAAAAGTGCAATAATTATTATGGAGACTGTGAAAATGATCATACTACCCTTATCAGAAATAAGTAAAGTAATTCTAACAGATTGTGAAAATGACCATATTACCCTTTTTGGAAAAAAAGTGCAATAAATATTATGGAGACCGTGAAAAATGACCAGACTACCCTTATCGAAAATCGAGAAATTAAATATTACTGACTGTGAAAATGACCATATTACCCTTATTGGAAATAAGTGCAATAAATATTGTGGAGAATGTGAAAATGACCAAACTATCCTTATCCTTATTGAAAATAAATAAAGTAAAGGTTAATATTCTTCTAAGTTTGGTTTGTTTTGTTATATTGTCACTCTAGAATGTAGATTTAAATCACTCTATATATTACATTCTATACTTTGGTTTGCTATGCTATGTTGTTTAACCATGTCTATATTTAACAATGCCTTGTATGTTTCAGGAAAAGTGGCGCATTTGTTGGTCTTTTTTTAAGGCTCAGTTTGAAATTTTCTTATATATAAAAGTAGATGTAAAATATAATCATATATTTAAATGTGAAAGGATGGTTGAATACCTCACTCCTCATTTTTTTTTCAAGTTTTTTTTTACAACTCTTATAAGGGTTGTGATAGTAATAATAAAAAAATAGGACAAAACTACCAATATTGAGAGGAAGGAAGGATTGTTCGGGGCTTGTGCTAACACCTAGTTGGCTTGTGTTCGAATCTCTCAAACACCATTATTCCAAATGATATTTTTTTTTTATCTTCAACAACCCTTATAAGTGTTGTCGTATAGTTATTCACTACCTTAACGAGATGAGTTGTTAAAGTCTAAAGGTGGTCACTACTCTTTTCACAAAAACGTTGTGATTTTGATTCTCGTCACGACTCTTTGTTCCTCTTTGGTCCTAAGAGTTGGACGTTTTTGTACTTTGACAACTTTTGTTTGACAAAAGTTGTCAAACATACTACCTTTCACAACCTTAAATATACGAGTTGTGAAGTTACAGTTGTAGATTACTATTTTTCCCGTAGTGATAACTACTCATGGAAAACCATCAAACCATGCATATAGTCGGAGTAGTCTCCTACTACTGATTGATCAGCTGTCGATCTAGTTGCAGTGGCTAGAGGTTTTTGACTTCTGGTAAACTTTACAGTTGCCAAATCGTAAACACGAAAGCTAAATAGTAACGCCATGTATTTGATAACTGGAATAATTGTCGACCAATGGATGGTAATGGTGGCTAAACCTATTGGGTAGAAGTATTCAACCTCTAAAGCAATTTTTAGTGCCTAAAACTAGTGGTTGAATGTTGATAGCAACGTTTACAATCTGCTGGTTGGTACAAGTGTTTAGCAAGCTAATATTTTGGTGGCTCAGACCAGTGACCAAAAGTGTATAGCTTCTGGTGTAAATTTTGGTTGGCGGGACATGGTTGTTGAAAGCTAATAGTTGCACATAGTGATTCTTGAGTTGTTGAAACATTGTCGCCAAAGGATTGAACCCACGATTGTTGCTAAAAACTGGTGGGTAGAATTTTCTAGCCACCATAGTTATTTTAAGTTACCAGAAATAGTTAGTAAAGTATTTTTGCAACTACGGTTGGTAAGAATATAGTCGCTAAAGCCAAGTTTTCTTGTAGTGTGGGAATCTTAGAATCCAATTATTTGAAAGTGAGGTGAAGATGCGGGATGACCTGGCCGCTAAGTTGGGGGATTTTGCTCGGAAAGACTCCATTGCGAAGTCGAAGGATTCTGCCCGGAAAGAGGATGAAAGGTGCCCTTACGGTTGGTGGATATCTCAATGGTTTCCGGACGAGTTGGAGCCCGAACGGAACGGTGATCTTCATGTCGCAGCATTTTTGGCTCTCCGTTGTCCGGAGACATTTTTGATGACGGTTCTAGAAAGAAAGGAATAAGACAGGAGTTGCTAGAGATTTCTCGTGAAGTTGGCAAAGGGTGAAGTTCTTCCCATTGGCAAGTTTTTCCACAGTTCCCCAGTATGTGCATACGGATCACCTAGTTGCGAACATGCAAGTTTCGAATGATTTCATGAAAGTGGATTCATATGTGCACGTTGCTTTTCCCGCAAGTCGGCTATGTGGAGCACTTCGAGAAGTATGCTCAAACCGCTCGCCTTCGCTTCCCGTGAGTTGGGGGGCTCTCGAATTCTTCGATGGGTGAACAAAGCGTCAAGAGTTGGCGTGAGCTTGGTTAGTTTTCTTGATAAGTTGCATGAAATCAATTTTCGTCCATGGGGGCCGGTCCATAAGTCAGTGACTCAAATGGACACCTTTGCTTCTGCTCCGCTCACGTCTTTGTCTTATGATGACGATTTGAGTGTTGGTGAAAACCTGTTCATTCAGAGCTGCTCGCTTAGGTTATATACCGTCTTTCTTCGTGGGGTCTTTCCAGATAGCTGCTTATAATATTGACCGTGCTGCTCGTCACATGGGTTTCGATCAAGGGTTTCCTCTTGTTTACCGGCCGGTGATCCCTAAGGATTCATTGCGTGTCGCCCTTGACGCCAGTGCCCTTGAGTAGGGTATCCGTCTTCCCTTCTTTCAAATGGGCGAGTAACCCGACGACCTTCGGCTATAATGAGTTTTGGTGCGACGAGTTTATTATGATCCGAGATTTTGTGAATAACGTGGTGGAAAACGTTCGTTGCAAACCTTCCCCGGCAGTTTGAAGAAGTATCCAATGTTGAGAGATCCCAAGCGAAAGTTGCCTAGCACCGAAGAATTCGGAAAGTCCCAGTGCCAAGGAACGGAGAACGAAGAATTGTCTTTGGCGGGTTCGGACGGTTTCACAAGATCCTCCCACGGCTCTTGTGTCTTTCGGTTCTTCCAATAACCGGTATGTGTCGCCTCTTCATTGGTTTGTCTCAAAACACGTGAATTTCTACCGAGAACATGTGTCTTGTTTCCTTCAGGGCTTCGGTAGTGTTAATGCTTTCGCTGCCCTTGCACGTTGCCGGGAGACGCAGTTTTCTTCAAGGAATTCCGGCGGCACCGAGCCTACTCATAGCGGTGATGAGTCGGAGAAAGAAGAAAGTTCAACAAGTGAGAGTGATTCCTCTGGCAAAGACTGGTTCTTCTTCGGGAAGTGGTTCGGTGAGTTTCGCGCTTCTTTTCTTTCTTCTTCTTCTGTTTCTTCTTTTGAAAATGTCTAACTCAAGTTTGCGGGAGGAATTCGGTTCGGAGGACGATTCCGGGGTGGAGTCACACGAAAACTTGCCTTTGGTGACCACCGCACGTGACTTGGAGATGGGAATTAGCCAATTGTCGGGCACGAGACGTGGTTCAAATGGTGGATGATTCTCGATGGTTGTTGCCGTAGACATGGAAGAAGACCCTTTGCGAGTCGTAAGGCCACTTACGGCGCCATTTTGATCCCCCGTACTTGGTTCCTTATCCAGGTCATGTCTTTGGTTGGCGGCTTTAGCGTCACGGCTAAGCATGAGGCGTTGTACACGGGAGAACGGGAGAAGCACGGACATATGGCTACGACCAAGAAAGTCACTAGTCGATTTGCGTTGGTTAAGCGTGTGGAAGAGGCTTTATCTTCCATCGAGGATATGCGTGAGGTGATTTGGTCACACCGTTTCAAGACGTTATTGCCGGGCGGGAGCACCATCGCGACGTGTGCGTAGAAAAGGAGTTCAACACTTTGTGGTTTGTCGAAGGCCTTCCGAGATCCAAAAGTTGAAAGATGCAAGCAATCGAAAGCCTTTCGCCGAGGAGATTGCCCGACGGGAGATGGAACTCGAAAAGCTTTCCAAGATGTTGACTATGAAGAGAGCGGCTCTTGAAGACGCAAAGTTGACTTTCTCCAAGAAGAGAAGACTTCTGTTGGACGATTTTCCTTGAACGTTTCTCTGTTAAACTTTCATTTAGGTTCTTTTTTTTTTCTTTTTTCGAAAGACATATTGGATGTCTGGTTCAAAACTTGATCTTTGATAGACAATTGGTAGCTTTTTGGGTATTGGATTATTTACGGGATGAATGGTTTTGATAATATGACTCGATTATGTTTTGGGAAAAGAATATTGCTTTTATGAAAGTGTGTGCTAGCAATAGGCACAAGACTCGGTAGTATGACGGTTTTACTAAGAACCTAAAAATGGATTGTATATCTTGCCCGATCTGGAATTTACTCACTTCATAGGTTTTGCGAACACGCCCCTCTCCATGTAAAAAGGCGGTTTTGATGGCGTTTTTTCCGGTAGCATCGCCAAACAAGTCCCCGATTCTTTGGTAGCATCTTCGACGATTGAGTAATATCATCTTCGGCAAGTCCCAGAGTTTTCTTGTGTAGTTTTTACAACTAGAAACAAGGTCGTTTCAGTAGTTGAGTCGGATTGAGTCGCCTTCCCTACCATCTTGACATCCGGGTCGAAGAACGAGATCGACAATATGATATTGTAGCCGATAGATCAATCCTCCCTTGTGGTCGCCAATTGTTTATGAGTAAAAATCGTTTCGCCGATTTGGTGAATTCGATAGGTGAGTGAGAAACGGGTTCAAACCCTAAACAAATGTCCGCACGTGAGCACTTTATAGGTTCGAGAGATAAAATGCAGACAAGTCCGGCCTAAACCAAGAAATGGCCGTTCCGGACTTGCTTTGGTCACAAAGTGGAGGAGAAGGGTTGATTTGGGGAGGGGAAGCAAAGAAAGGTGTTTAGGAGAGTAGTATCTCAACTTGTATTTAAAGTGAAAGCTTAGAAGCTTGCAAGGGATGAAAGCTTTTGGGAGAGCTTGCAAAGTTGCCTTTACGAGAGTGTAGTAATTTTCTCCCACCGAGACTTGTTGTCAGTGGAAATAGGTAAGACCTATTTATACAAGTCGAGATTGAAATGTACCACGGCCTCATGAAGGAAGAGAGTAAAGGGTGAAATAATGGGAGGAGGTGGTAATCAGTATGGTTTAATGGGTGAAAACGTTTTTCACCATTATTTCCTCTTTTATTTGACCGCTTTATTCCTTTTCACGCTTTCTTAATGTGAGCGTAGTGTACGCAGTACGCATGTTGTGACCGCCAAACCAAAACCCTAAAGAAGCATCCCCAGTTTGTGTTGATGTCTCGAGTGTTGGTTGCATCTTGAGTGCAAGTGGCGCCTGCTAGTGGCGCGTGTGGCATGTGCCAATGGCATGTGCGGAATGCCTTGGTGGTAGGTTGCACGGTTTGCAAGTTAGGCTACCAGCGTGTGTGTTTGGCATGTGCCAATGGCATGTGCGGAATGCCTTGGTGGTAGGTTGCACGGTTTGCAAGTTAGGTTACCAGCGTGTGTGTTTGGCATGTGCCAATGGCATGTGCGGAATGCCTTGGTGGTAGGTTGCACGGTTTGCAAGTTAGGCTACCGTGTGTGTTTGGCATGTGCGGAATGTTGACCTAGTTGCAAGTCTTGCGAGCCTAGGGCGCTATATTTGGCGTAGGCCAATGGCATAGCGGCTTGGAAACATGGCTTGCGATACGTGTTGGCATGTGCCAATGGCACGTGCGGCCATGTTGACCTAGTTGCAAGTCTTGCAAGCCTAGGGCGCTATATTTGGCGGGGGCTAAGGGCATAGCGGCCTTGAAATATGGCTTGCGACACGTGTTGGCGTGTGCCAATAGCACGTGCAGCCATGTTGACCTAGTTGCAAGTATTGCAAGCCTAGGGCGCTATATTTGGCGTGGACCAAAGGCATAGCGGCTTGGAAATATGGCTTGCGACACGTGTTGGCATGTGCCAATGGCACGTGCGGCCATGTTGACCTAGTTGCAAGTCTTGCAAGCCTAGGGCGCTATATTTGGCGTGGGCCAAAGGCATAGCGGCTTGGAAATATGGCTTGCGACACGTGTTGGCATGTGCCAATGGCACGTGCATCCATGTTGACCTAGTTGCGAGTCTTGCAAGCCTAGGGCGCTATATTTGGCGTGGGCCAAAGGCATAGCGGCTTGGAAATATGTCTTGCGACACGTGTTGGCATGTACCAATGGCACGTGCGGCCATGTTGACCTAGTTGCAAGTCTTGCAAGCCTAGGGCGCTATATTTGGCGTGGGCCAAAGGCATAGCGGCTTGGAAATATGGCTTGCGACACGTGTTGGCATGTGCCAATGGCACGTGCGGCCATGTTGACCTAATTGCAAGTCTTGCAAGCCTAGGGCGCTATATTTGGCGTGGGCCAAAGGCATAGCGGCTTGGAAATATGGCTTGCGACACGTGTTGGCATGTGCCAATGGCACGTGCGGCCATGTTGACCTAGTTGCAAGTCTTGCAAGCCTAGGCGCTATATTTGGCGTGGGCCAAAGGCATAGCGGCTTGGAAATATGGCTTGCGACACGTGTTGGCATGTGCCAATGGCACGTGCGGCCATGTTGACCTAGTTGCAAGTCTTGCAAGCCTAGGGGGCGCTATATTTGGCGTGGGCCAAGGCATAGCGGCTTGGCATTCTTGCCATGGTGCGCAGGGTGCGGCTTGGTTTGGCATTGTTGCCATGGCGCGCTGTATGCGGCTTGGTTTGGCATTGTTGCCATGGTGCGCAGGGTGTGGCTTGGTTTGGCATTGTTGCCATGGTGCGCAGGATGCGGCTTGGTTTGGCATTGTTGCCATGGTGTGTAGGGTGCGGCTTGGTTTGGCATTGTTGCCATGGTGCGCGAGATGCGGCTTGGTTTGGCATTCACGCCATGATGCGCATGATATGCGGCTTGGTTTGGCATTCTTCGCCATGATGCGTGAGGGTGCGGCTTGGTTTGGCATTGTTGCCATGGTGCTGGAGGTGCGGCTTGGGTTGGCATTGTTGCCATGGTGTGCGATATGCGGCTTGGTTTGGCATTCTTTGCCATGATGCGCGCGGGTGCGGCATGGTTTTGGAATTAGGGTTCCGTGTTGAAAACCTAATGCGGTATTTTGAAAAAATACCCCTATTAATTATTTACACCTGAGTTAAATGCTCTTAGTTAATGTGTTGCGGGTAACACTAGATCATGGGGTTTTACGATTTTACCCCTTGTCTAAAAACCACCATCAACAGCAGTGATGCAAATAAGTTTTGTTTGGTTTCAAACAAAACATATGTGCCCCCTGATATGGTTTTGTCCTCTAGATTACATGTTTTTAAAAAACCTTGGTTGGATCTCCAGATGATCCCCTCATTGCTAAATGTAGTGTTGTAGATTGATTTAATTTGGTTCCAAATAAAATCAATTTGGCCCCTTGATGTGGTACTGTTGTTTGGGAACTCTGAAATAGTTGACGGGTCTGTTAGGATTGGTTTGATGGTCAAGAACTGGTGGAAATAATTTAATCTTGTTGATTGTAAGATGAATTTGAACAAACGCTGTAACAATTCCGTTATATTCAAATCGGCTTTATCAATGTATGTTTGAGTACGCCTCTTTAACGAAAAAAATAAATAAATAAAAACGCTTTAAAGCGTATGTAAATAATAAAAAAAAGGGTATTTTAATTATATGTCCCTAGTTTTAACACCCTACAAATATGTCCTTATACAACAATAAATATGTTCATACTTTTTAATAACCTTATCCATTTAAAATTAGATTCCCTAAATACCCTCACCCATATAATATTTTTCTTTATCTCAAAATGCAACAAATTTCTTCCTCTACCACTTCACCACCACCACTAGCACCACCACCACCAACATTCAACTACCATTCCACCACCACCGTTCAACAACCACCACCTACCAACCGCCACCACCACTAATATTCTACCACCACCATTACACCACCAGTCCACCACCACCACTAGTACGCCGCCGCCGCCGCCGCCACCGTCACCGTCACCGTCACCGCCGCCTCCACCACCATCACCGGTTTAGATATTTTTGTATTAACAACAATAGTTGATCCAAATAAAAATAGAACCAACAAGAGAGGTTGATCCAATTTAAGGGATCAACAATGGTAGTTGATCAAAAAAAAAAGGATCAACAGTAGAAGTTGATCCAATTTAGGGGATCAACCACCATTGTTGATCCACTAAAATAGGATCATTGATCCATATAAATGGAGTGAACTTGGCATGAGTCGAACACGCATCATCTGACATGGAGTCAGTCATGCTACCATTGCACCACAAGTTCAACATTGGAAGAATGATTATACTAATCCAAGAAAATGTTGTTGAAAGGATCAACAACAGTAGTTGATCCATTAAAAAATTGGATCATCAACAGGAGTTTATCCCATAAATTGATCAACAACAGTAGTTGATCCCATAAATGGATCAACAACAGTTGTTGATCCCATAAAAAATTGGGTCAACAACAACAATTGATCCCGTAAAAACATATAAACAACAACAATTTATCATCACCTATAGCCTCATAAACAACAACAGATTCAAGACCATATTCACCACCACCACCACCATAAAAAAACCAAATCCACCACTATCTTCATCAACAATTTCAATACTCCAACCTCACCACAACCATCATTCCAAACTTAACCACCACAATATCCATCATCAATTACATCGCTTTAACCTTCTTCCATCTACATCATCAAATACAACCAGAACCATCACAAAAATCTAATTCGCTTTAAACCCCTATTACCATTCATTAAGTTAAGTTAATCAAACTATTAAAAACTGAAATCTGAGAGAAAAGACGAACCTCAACAAACAGATCCAAGGGCAGGGAAATCATTAGTTAAATCACCCTCAAACATATCAGCGATACAATCTTCCTTAATCCAGTTGAAATCGAAATAAATCTAAGCTCTGGAAAATTAGGTTTACACACATCGTTTGTCACTAGATTTATATTTGTAGCTGAAGCAAGTAGCAATCATTCTAAATCGACTGTTTAGGAGGAGATGGTGGTGGGATTATGTTGATTTTTGATGGTGGTAGAGGTGGAGACGAGATTGAGATATGGTGGTGGAGTCTCGTTCAATAGATTTTTCGTGATTGAAGACGGTGATGGTGGAGCTGGAGGAGGAGAGCGGAACTTTTTTAGATCTGAAACTGAGAAGAAACGATGAATTGCTTATTATACAGGGAGCGTAAATAAGGAAAAAACAAAAACGTTGATGGACCCATAATGGGCTTATAGATGGAGAGGGACATTTTTATTGTGTGATAAGGATATTTGTATAGGTCATCAAAAGTAGGGACAAATATTCAATTACCACAAAAATTAAATAAAAATAGATTATTAATTTGTTGCTCTTCGAATAAAAAATCCTGGCGAGATTGGGGTATACCCAAACTAATTAGGGTACAACCAATAAGACAAAATAGGGTCATTTTGAAGTAAAACCAAGCCACCCCTTAACTTTGTATTTTCAAAATGGAAAAATTGCCCTCGTTTAATTAACACTAAAATTTTGATTAGATTAATTAATTAAGTTTAAATTGATTGAATAAATTAAAACTTATGAATTTTAAGTTATGAAATTTTGTTTTTGATTGAACCTTTGTGGGATGATTTTTGATGATTTTTTTTTTTTTTTTTTTTTGAGAATATCTCTTGCAACGGAAAATGAAGCACACAACCGAAATATCTTTTGCTAAAAAGGGGATTGCAAATCTGTTATATGAAATCATACTCAAAATCAAAGAATAAATCAACACTTTCAGTTCTAAAAGTATGAAAAGTTGGCAAGCTTCATCGTCGACCTCGCCGGCCAAAAGTGGCCGACATGATCTTCATCGTCGACCTTGCTGACTTTTGTTTTCTGACATACAGGAGATGACATAAAAAATTTATTGGCCGACAAGGTATTCAAAAAAATACCCTTCTGGATGTTTTTGGCCGGCAAGGTATTCAAAAAATACCCTTCCGGCTGTATTTGGCCGACAAGGTATTCAAAAAATACCCTGTCGGCTGTTGAAAAATTTACAGTCGCCGCCATGGCTGTTATGAAAAGTCGGCAAAATATGACAACCTAATATAACAATCAAATCACATAACATAATGATGGGTTTGAGTTTAAACATCATTTATAGTCTTCTTTTCGCTGGTAGAGTCAACAATTTTTTTGGAAAATCAAAGTTGAAGATTTTTATAAGGCTTTGGTTGATGGAAGATGGAGATGAAGATGAAGAAGAAGAGAAGAAGATGAAATGAAGAGAGTAAAGACTGATTTAGGGTAATTAAGATTATTAATGGGTAAGGGTAGTTTTGTAACTTACCCATTAGGACTCCCCCTAAAACCCACAAAAAGTATCCCTTTAAATTGGGTATACCCCAATCTCGCCAGGTAAAAAATTCCGATATACTATTGATATTTCGTATGCAAATTTGTCGATTCAAGATGTTGTGATGTCATAGGCATTTTGGATAGTTTATGTTATCTTAGCCTAATGCTTCCAAAAAAAAAAATATTAGCCTAATTAATAATAACGCCACTTGAATACTTCACACAAAAAATAATACTTTAATAGTGTCAAACCCCAAAACTCAAATCTGGATCTTGCTTCCTCGTCAAATTAATCACCCAAACTCCATCTTTTCAATCAGACCTTAGCTAGGATAGTCAACTCAGATAAATAAGAACTGAAAAAGAGTATATTCATGGAAGATGACTAGCTAAACTGCAAGTATTCCGATCAAAATGGGTTACAAGTAGCTTACGATCAAACTGATTGGAGCGGTGATTTTTCACGACGCGTTCAAATAGCTTTTTAATGGACTCGATTTTAAAGCATTATGTACAACTTTTCTCAATGGGAAAACACGATTCCTTTTCTCGTAATCCCCCTTAGTCGGCGCCAATGTTTGCACCCTGAAATTTTTCCAGGCACTAAACACGATGATTTTGGTGTAGTTGATGAAAACAGGGTTAAAAACATGAAATAGCATAAATATGAGAGACACGAATTTAACGTGGTTCGGTAGAATTTTCCTACATTTACGGACGAATCCCCTTGGGAGTGATTTTTTTATTGATAATATAATTACATACTATTTTTTCTCTACCAGCTACCTCCCCTTTTTTCAGAATTCACTTTCCTCTGTTTATACAATCTTGAATATAAATGGTATTTACTTCCCTTGCATTAATTCTGCATGAAACTCCTCATTCATGCCTTCATGTTAAATTCTGCATGAAACTTCTCATTCATGCATCTCTGTTTAATTCTCGTATGTTGCTCATTCATGCCTCTGAATTAATTCCCATGAAACTGCTCATTGATGCCTCCACGTTTAATTATGCATGAAACTGCTCAATGAATTGTTGACATTTGTCACTTTTCTACTCGGATCATCTGCTTTTGTATATATATATATATATTAATCTTATCCAATATCGCTCAACCTTACTCGATGTCTCTTAGATTCCATGGGTTTAAGTATATGCATGGTTACCTATTAATTCAAGTCGAAATTCCGTCCACTTCACTTAGTTTTGTTTGCTATCCATCAATCTTACCAATTTCGGTCTCCTCACTCAGTTTGAATCGGATTTCATTTGTTTTTCCAGCTATCCATTATTTAAACCGAATATATTCGCACAATGCAGAAGAAAAAAAACATGCTTATCCAAAGTGATGGAGAATTGCCGCCCAACTCAATGCAATCGCCTCAATTCAAAATGATAAATTTTCAATTTCTCCACTTTTACTCGAATTTGTTCCCACTTCATTACAACTCCACTCAAATTGGTCCGATTTGGCATAGTTTGGTTAACACAACTAGATTTAGGGTTCTTGTATAAATATTCAAATCAATTATAGACAAGATGTGGCATATTTTGATCAATGGAATAAGAAAACAATAAGTAAATTTTGTCGTTCATTTATAGATTTGAAGTTTCGGTATAGATATAAAATTCGTAATCTAACAATTATTAATGCAATTACAAGAATCACATGGATTCCAAGTCTATCCAATGATCAAAAATATGTTCCGAGGATCTCTTTATTATCAAATTTCGGCCTGTTTCATTCAATTTCTCTTTGATTCCGTCAGTTCCTACATTTATCCATCATTTTAACTGAATGTTTATTAAACTATGCCAAAGCTTGTTGGTACCTTACTTTCATTGACCAATCAGGTTGCTCCAAACCTACCACGGTCTCAAAAGAGGCTAGCTTCCCAAAACCGCGCCAACATGCCGCACGCGCATACCAAAAAGCCATGCCATCCATGCCACCATGACACAGGCGTGGCTATGCCACCTCGGGCCCGCAACATCCCTCATGAATTCTTCCTAAGTTTTACTATCGGGCGTGGATACCACACCGGTTTCAACAGCTCTTTTTCGGTATGCATACTAGGTATGCATCCCATTCCATGTTCACGAATCCAGAGACTTTTTGTGGTATGGAAAACGGGTATGCGTACCCCTAAGTTGTTGCTTAGAACTATAGCTATGCCTGGGACGTATCTGGGTACATGTAATGCGGCTCCGAACCTATAAAAGTTTTTCCATTTTGTGAAACCGGTATGCATACTATCTTGTATCCAGATTTACAATATTTCTATATTTCTCTCTAAATCTATTCGAAACATTCCCAAATAATATCAATGACACATATCACTGTTCCAGGCTATTTTCGATTGATAATATTGAATCACAATTTAAATTATGAACAATAAAGTGTCCTTAACCGAAATTCATCAAGTATAAACAAATGTTCATCATGCTTAGTCATATATATTTCGAGAACTAATTACCAAGATAAACTTGACTCGAAATTCTTGATATGCTTGCAATAGTCCAATTAGTCATGCGACATCGTCTTATAGATAAAAGGATGAATATAACTTTAGAAATAGGTGGTTCAGTCTTCACTTACCTTTTATTGAAGAAATTTTCCAAATGTTTCGGTTGATCTTTGACCTCAAACGGTAGAACGCAGTGATGTCCGATTCTCAACTACATACTTCTATCCTAATCCGATACTTAACTAATTGTAGACTAGAAATTAATATATATAGTTTTGATCAACAAATTTGACAACAAGCTTGATATAGCAACACTTGTGAGTTCCAGAGTACACAACCAAGTTCCAGAGTACACAGAACTCTTTTGGTATGCGTACTGGTATGTATACCATTAAAACATTCGAGTTCCGGAGTTCACAAAACTTTTTTGGTATGTGTACATGTATGTATGCCAAACCGGTTCCATGACCAACAGTTCTTTTCTAGTATGCAAATGGGTATGCGTCATCGATCATGTGATTCTTATGTTTTCTCTAATTCTTGTCTTATACGAGCTACGCAACTCCTTAAAACATATATATGGTCGTTGGATGAAGTGGTAATCCATGTGATTCATGTGTTTGCTCTAATTCTCTCCTAACGCTCGAGCTCCTTGGAACACATTTATGGTCACTTTGAATGGAGTTGGAATCCATGTGATTCATGAGATTCTTGTGTTTTTCCGAAATTCATGAATTTATTCTACATTAGGCGATCTCTTTCACGAAATTTTGATAGAACATGAGGGTAAAATGGTCATTTTACACTTCCCAAAATACTTGTTATTGTAATTATGGTAAGTATAATTTAAATATATATTGAAACCAAAAAGTATACCGTAGATCAATTTATAGCAGTGATGATCAAAATATGCTCTTCCGATCTCAAGTTACTCAGAATATCTATATGGAAACCCTAAATCTAGCAATAAATCACAAATCTAATTTGTTCCATATCACGTTGATCAAAATGCATACCGAAGGTTAATAATTATCAGTGTGGAGCAAAGTACGCTTCAACCGATCTCTGATTAGTCGAAACATTTATATTGAAACTCTAAATATAGCAATGAACCAAAAAATCTGCTTTACTCTATATCCGGTTGATCGAAATATATAACGAAGGTCGATATTTATCAGTGTGAACCAAATTATGCCTCGTCCGATCTTTGATCAGTCAGAACACTTATACAGAAACTTTAAATCCATCAACAAACCGCAAAATTTGCTTTATTTCAGATCCACTTTAGCTAGTCGGAATTTGTTTTAACTAGAATCTACTTCATAATATCCTTCGAACTTTAACTAGAATCTAAATTTTGATCACACCAAACTATTTTTAATCTTTTTATCAAATTGCATATTTGCGTTAGTCTACATTTTACAAAAATTGGCCATAAAAAGGAATCCTTCCCTTTGGGCCCTCTGGTCGGTCAGCCCAATTAATCTTTTATAATATCGGGAAGCCTCACTCGAATTCTCAAGGGTTAAATGGGTATATAATATGGTTACCTATTAATCAAAACTGAATTTCAATCGGCTTCATTAAGTTCGCTTGTTATTCATCAATCTTACCAATTTTGGTCACCTCACCCAGTTTTAATTGGATTTCCTCGGTTTTTTCCATTTATCCATCATTTAAACTAAATGTCCATTAAGTTTGGTCAGTTTCACTTATTAATCAATTTATCCAATACCGCTCGACCTCACTAGATTTTTTGTGGATTCTATGGGTATGAATGGTTACCAATTAATTCAGACTGAATTTCCATCTGCTTCACTTAATTTCACATGTTATGTGTCAATATTACTCAATGTCAGTCGACCTCACTCAATTTATCACAGATTCCGTCGGTTTTTCTCGTTATCCATCATTCTAACCGAACGCTTATCGACCTTAGTCAATTTCATGTGTTATTAGTCAATCTTGTCAAATATGCTCGACCTCATGTTCGGAGATTTTGGTCCAAGAAACAAATTTTGATTCACCAAATAATCCGTAACAATTTTATCTGATAATTTAATTAGCATTAAAAGTATTAATTATACACGATAAAGTTAAATTACACATAGGAAGAAAATTTTTGATTATTACACATATTAACGAAATTATCACGAATTTTTTAGATTTAATTACATACTTGATGGATAAAAATAAACAAAAATATGCTTTAAAGATAACAATCATAATCCGTAACCAACCAGAAATAATTCAGTTCGACAACGATTCAACTCTCATGTATAGATTAGATGTTCGAATCCCACGAAGGTCCTATCAAAAAAAACAAAAAAATCATAATCCGTATGAAATTATTTTGAAACGGGCACCTAGCTCAGCTGGTCATCCCCGTTTTTCAAAGATTCATGCGCTTTAGGAGGTCCAAGGTTCGAGCCCCCAATGGCGTAATATTGCAGGAATTAACATGGAAGGTAGACCTAGCTTGCCCCCCTTGTGACACAATCTCAGCCCCCATCCGCTTCGGCTCCCTTGGCTAGGTTACCCATGAGGCTCGCTGGTAAGCTAGCACATCAACCTGTTCAATTAATGTAGTAGTATGTTGTTGGATCTTAGCTTGTTAGGCTTCCAACTAGTTAATGTAATATTCTTAGGCCTCTTCCTATGGGTATGCCAAACACTGATATTTGGCATATATGCACCCACTATGGGTATTCCAAACTGCCAAACTCATATGCCAATATGTTTTTTCTGGCATATAGGCATACGCGACAAAGTTTCCATCGAGCGATAGAGATTCTATCGCTTTGCTGAGCGATAAAGTCTTTATCGCTGGCGATATTCTCTTTATCTCCAGCGATATTCATTTTATCTCCGAGTAATTATATATATATAAATTCTCCTTCTCTCTTACTTTTTCATTATTCTAATATATTTTTATATTTAAAGGGTGCCACTAAATATATTATAACACTAAAACTTTTATAAATACCCCACCACACAAACACAAATATATTTTTTATTCATTAGGGCCCCACCCAACACAATTAAATATATATTTTTAATCAAGTTTGGCATATCTACCATAGTGGGGAAACTCATTTGCCATGCCACATGGCATGCCAAACAACATTTTTTTGCCATACCCATAGGAAGAAGCCTTACAAACAATTAATAATAATAATATTTATTTAAAAAAATAAAAAACTAAAATGTTAATCGGACGGATATATTTACGCAAAAGTAAAACTCATGCGAATTGTCATTTTATCCAACGACCAAAAATTATGATCCGAATGACATTAATCTGGCCAATAGAGAATTAAGATTTATAATCCAACGAATATTAACGCAAGAATAAAACTCATAAGGATTGCCACTTTATCCAACGACCGCGAATTCGTTTGAAATCGGAACAACATTTTAGAGGATCTCTTTGGAGGCAAAAATTCCCACCACTTTTTTCACAAGAATAAAATTCAGACTGAATTTCCATCTTCTTCACTTAATTTCACATGTTATGTGTCAATATTACTCAATGTCAGTCGACCTCACTCAATTTATCACAGATTCCGTCGGTTTTTTCTGTTATCCATCATTCTAACCGAACGCTTATCGACCTTAGTCAATTTCATGTGTTATTAGTCAATCTTGTCAAATATGCTCGACCTCATGTTCAGGAGATTTTGGTCCAAGAAACAAATTTTGATTCACCAAATAATCCATAACAATTTTATCTGATAATTTAATTAGCATTAAAAGTATTAATTATACACGATAAAGTTAAATTACACATAGGAAGAAATTTTTTGATTACTACACATATTAACGAAATTATCACGAATTATTTAGATTTAATTACATACTTGATGGATAAAAATAAACAAAAATATGCTTTAAAGATAACAATCATAATCCGTAACCAACCGGAAATAATTCAGTTCGATAAATGATTCAACTCCCATGTATAGATTAGATGTTCGAATCCCACGACGGTCCTATCAAAAAAAACAAAAAAATCATAATCCGTATGAAATTATTTTGAAACGGGCACCTAGCTCAGCTGGTCATCCCCGTTTTTCAAAGATTCATGCGCTTTAGGAGGTCCAAGGTTCGAGCCCCCAATGGCGTAATATTGCAGAATTAACATGGAAGGTAGAGCTAGCTTGCCCCCTTGTGACACAATCTCGGCCCCCATCCGCTTCGGCTCCCTTGGCTAGGTTACCCATGAGGCTCGCTGGTAAGCTAGCACATCAACCTGTTCGATTAATGTAGTAGTATGTTGTTGGAGCTTAGCTTCTTAGGCTTCCAACTAGTTAATGTAATATTCTTAGTCCTCTTCCTATGGGTATGCCAAACATCGATATTTGGCATATATGCACCACTATGGGTATGCTAAACCATCAAACTCATATGCCAATATGTTTTTTTCTCGCATATAGGCATACGCGACAAAGTTTCCATCGAGCGATAGAGATTCTATCGCTTTCTTTGACGATAAAGTCTTTATCATTTGGCGATATTCTCTTTATCTCAGTGATATTCATTTTATCTCCGAGTAATTTTATATATATAAATTCTCCTTCTCTCCTACTTTTTCATTATTCTAATATATTTTTATATTTAAAGGGTGCCACTAAATATATTATAACACTAAAATTTTTATAAATACCCCACCACACAAACACAAATATATTTTTTATTCATTAGGGCCCCACCCAACACAATTAAATATATGTTTTTAATCAAGTTTGGCATATCTACCATAGTGGGGAAACTCATTTGCCATGCCACATGGCATGCCAAACAACATTTTTTTGCCATACCCATAGGAAGAAGCCTTACAAACAATTAATAATAATAATATTTATTTAAAAAATAAAAAACTAAAATGTTAATCGGACGGATATATTTACGCAAAAGTAAAACTCATGCGAATTGTCATTTTATCCAACGACCAAAAATTATGATCCGAATGACATTAATCCGCCAATAGAGAATTAAGATTTATAATCCAACGAATATTAACGCAAGAATAAAACTCATACGGATTGCCACTTTATCCAACGACCCGATGAATTCGTTTGAAATTTCAGAGGATCTCTTTGGAGGCAAAAATTCCCACCACTTTTTTCACAAGAATAAAATTCAGATGAATTTCCATCTGCTTCACTTAATTTCACATGTTATGTGTCAATATTACTCAATGTCACGACCTCACTCAATTTATCACAGATTAGTCGTTTTTTTCATGTTATCCATCATTCTAACCGAACGCTTATCGACCTTAGTCAATTTCATGTGTTATTAGTCAATCTTGTCAAATATGCTCGACCTCATGTTCGGGAGATTTTGGTCCGAGAAACAAATTTTGATTCACCAAATAATCCGTAACAATTTTATCTGATAATTTAATTAGCATTAAAAGTATTAATTATACACGATAAAGTTAAATTACACATAGGAAGAAAATTTTTGATTACTACACATATTAACGAAATTATCACGAATTATTTAGATTTAATTACATACTTGATGGATAAAAATAAACAAAAATATGCTTTAAAGATAACAATCATAATCCGTAACCAACCGGAAATAATTCAGTTCGACAGCGATTCAACTCTCATGTATAGATTAGATGTTCGAATCCCACGACGGTCCTATCAAAAAAAACAAAAAAATCATAATCCGTATGAAATTATTTTGAAACGGGCACCTAGCTCAGCTGGTCATCCCCGATTTTCAAAGATTCATGCGCTTTAGGAGGTCCAAGGTTCGAGCCCCCAATGGCGTAATATTGCAGGAATTAACATGGAAGGTAGAGCTAGCTTGCCCCCCTTGTGACACAATCTCAGCCCCCATCCGCTCGGCTCCCTTGGCTAGGTTACCCATGAGGCTCTGGGTAAGCTAGCACATCAACCTGTTCAATTAATGTAGTAATATGTTGTTGGAGCTTAGCTTCTTAGGCTTCCAACTAGTTAATGTAATATTCTTAGGCCTCTTCCTATGGGTATGCCAAACACTGATATTTGGCATATATGCACCCACTATGGGTATGCCAAACTGTCAAACTCATATGCCAATATGTTTTTTCGGCATATAGGCATACGCGATAAAAAGTTTCCATCGAGCGACAGAGATTCTATCGCTTTCTTTGACGATAAAGTCTTTATCATTTGGCGATATTCTCTTTATCTCCAAGTGATATTCACTTTATCTCCAGTAATTTTATATATATAAATTCTCCTTCTCTCCTACTTTTTCATTATTCTAATATATTTTTATATTTAAAGGGTCCCACTAAATATATTATAACACTAAAACTTTTATAAATACCCCACCACATAAACACAAATATATTTTTTATTCATTAGGGCCCCACCCAACATAATTAAATATATGTTTTTAATCAAGTTTGGCATATCTACCATAGTGGGGAAACTCATTTGCCATGCCACATGGCATGCCAAACAACATTTTTTTTGCCATACCCATAGGAAGAAGCCTTACAAACAATTAATAATAATAATATTTATTTAAAAAAAATAAAAAACTAAAATGTTAATCGGACGGATATATTTACGCAAAAGTAAAACTCATGCGAATTGTCATTTTATCCAACGACCAAAAATTATGATCTGAATGACATTAATCTGGCCAATAGAGAATTAAGATTTATAATCCAATGAATATTAACGCAAGAATAAAACTCATACGGATTGCCACTTTATCCAACGACCGCGAATTCGTTTGAAATCGGAACAACATTTTAGAGGATCTCTTTGGAGGCAAAAATTCCCACCACTTTTTTAAGATGTCAAAATAAGAGCCACTTTTATGTCGGTCCAATAAGGAGCTGGTTGTTGTTGACTCTTTTCCTTCACGTGTTTGCTGGGAAGATTGTTTACTGAAGTGATTCAAGTGACACCAATCCATGGAAGATATTCCGCCACGTGTTGACTGCTTGAAACCACTCAATAAAAATTAAAATCCCAGATTCTCTCTAACGGTCGGGCGGTGGCTAAATTTAATCGCTCAAACAGGTTCGAGTCGTTCGACCAACCAAATACATTTTGAGTCGCTGGTCCTCCTATCTTAAAGTAAGTAGCTACTTACCCTAAAAAAGTGGTTGCTATATATATATAGCTGGAAAAATGTTTTACGGACAAAACAACTATTGTGGTCGCTAAAATTAGTGGACAAAACAAAAGATATTCCGGTAGTCGCAGCTTTAGTTGCTTGAAACATTGAAGCGACCAAATTTTAAGCAGTCGGAAAATTTTTAATCGCTTAAACTAGTTTTTCTTGTAGTGAAGGTTCAACCAGCCAACCATTACACCAAGACACCAAATAAAAAATGCCTTCTATTACCGCTCTGCTTCCAAATCTGTTGGCTTTACTTGTAAAAATCGTAGCTGGTAGCGCAAACAAAGAGACTTGACCAAATGTGTTTCTCATTTGGTCTCATTCAGTATTCTTCGGTAACAAGACTCAGTATATATATAACATCCAGGCCTTGATAGTTGATACCACCAACATATATCACATTGTCATCGAGGCCTTTATACAACCAACATACATCACATTGTTCAGACTCGAAAATGGAAATAGCAGTAGCCAAGAGACCTATTAAATACTCTGTGGTAATATATAATTAATTTAGCGGTAGCGTAACAGCATTTTTTCTGTTTTCTAAAGTAGTTCAAAGATTAAAATAAGTGTTGTTTCGATGTCAAATTGCAGGTGGATGCATTCACAGATAGACCGTTTAAAGGTAATCCGGCAGCCGTCTGTTTGTTGGAAGGAGAACATAAAAAAGACGATGAGTGGTTAGTAGGAGTTGCCAGGGAATTTAATGTTCCGATAACATGCTACTTGACTCGAGTTGTTTATCATGATGGCGATAGTGATGACGATAATTGTGATAAATCTGAGTATGACAAGAAGTACAATCCTGTTTTTAACATTAGGTGGTTCACTACTGTTGCAGAGGTAAATCCTAAACGCTGGTGTTCTTAGTTTATGGGTATATATATATGTTTTTAAGCACCAGTTTCATATATAACCCGTTCTTTTCTATATACAGGTTGACATATGTGGACATGCAACCATGGCAGCTGCAAAATTTCTATTTACATCTGGTTTAGTAAAATCAAACCTAATTGAATTTATCGGACTATCCGGAAGTCTAACTGCTAAGAAATGTCCTGTCCGGAAAAGTGAGGATGTATTAGATGGAACAAAGATTTTCAGCAATGGTAGTATTTACTGTGAGGATGATAATTGTTGTCGTCCGGATCCAGCAGACTTCTTCATCGAATTAGACTTTCCTACCACTACTCTGGTGGAATGTGATCCATCGGAGATACCTTCCGTACCACAAACTCTAAATGGTGCATCTGTTCTTAATATAAAGAAAACAGCTACCTTCGGCGACCTAATTGTATGTAAATCAAATCACTACAACTAACACATTTCTTGGTTTTTTAGAATCCGGTAACATGTAACATTTTATATATGGTAGCTCATGTTCTTCAGGTCCTTGTTGTAATTAAATGGCTTACTTCATTTTGCTTCTTTGGTAGATTGAGGTCTCATCGGGACAAAACGTCATAGACTTGAAACCAAACTATGACGAATTAAGAGGGTGGAAGGGAGGAAGAGGAGTCGTTTTTACAGGCAAAGCTCCCCATGGATCTGGTTTGGATTTCATCTCTCGATTGTTCTCTCCAAATCTTGGTGTCGACGAGGTAATCAAATGACAACAATAATATCAAGATGTGCCGTTTCATTTTCATCATACACCAGCGTTAAAACCATTTTTCTTTTTCCCTGACCTCCAGGATGCTGTTTGTGGGAGTGCTCACTGTGCCTTGGCACCTTACTGGAGCAAAAAGTTGGGAAAATCTGATTTTCTTGCTTACATGGTAAATTCTCTCTATCTTTCTATTTCTCCATCTGTCCAGACCGTACATTCACATATAAAATGACAATGCAAGGTACATTTTTGCGTTAATTTGTGCAGGCATCTCCAAGAGGAGGGGTATTGGATCTCCATTTAGATGAGGAAACTCAAAGAATAAAGATTAGAGGGAAAGCTTTTATTGTCATGGAAGGAGCTCTATTTGCTTGATCAGGCCCTTCAATACACTTATTGTCTCATTCTCCTTTCGGATTGATGGTCATAAACCTTAATTACTGTTTGCGGCCATAGCTAGATTTGCTTAAGAGGACAAGCTGGACTTGTTATCTAATAAACCACCATAAGGTTGATAATATTGGTGCTTGTGTAATTTGAGTTGTTTCAAATGTATTAAAACGATTTAGTATAGGTACTTGCATATTAATAAAATGAGTGATGGTTGTGTTTTGCTATAAGGATGTGCTTAAATACGGCAACCCAAAAGCTTATATAATACCTTTTCATTGCGGTGGTTTGATATGGGCAGAACCCATTATTTTTACAGTCTATGAACCGAATTCACCTCGAAAACCGGCTTGAAAGGTTAGGGGTTGTAGGTGCGGAAAATCCCACAACTACACCCGTTTTAATGATAATAACACAAAGCTTAAGTCATATGGATCAACTCAAACACGAATAATATTATACACCACTTTGACACTAAAATGATCTTCTCAAACACTTTGTATTGATTCTATGAAGTTCTTACAAATGACCACTAGTGAAGTTTGTATACAACAATGGAGAAATATAAGATGGAAGCTAAGTTCTAATGGCTATTTTCTATTTTTCTTGATGATTTCCTTAGTATTTCTATCTCAACTGATCCCTCTCTCTCTGCCATTTTTGGGTCCTTATATAGGCAAATAATCAGTAGAGGACAACTATGATTCACATGCAAGATTTATGTTGACCAATACTCTTACGGTTTGTCTTATTCGTCAGAATTTTTGAAGATGTCACTGTCCTTCGCGCCATCTGTTATGTCTTACGCACTTTGATTCCTTTTGAGCTAGTCTTCGTTTCCATTTTTCCTCGCATAATTGTTTCTTCGCACTCTTTTCTGATTGTCGCGCAACTATTCTTCGCCTTGATCTTTGATTATCGTAGTATCTTCGTGTTGAGAGTCGTTTTGTCTGGGACGAAGTTAAGTTATGTCTTGTGTGCGATATTTCACCTCTACATTTTGCCTCTTCTCGTGTTGTTCTTCTAATAGTGGGATAATGCGAGAATCCTAGCTTCGCATCTATGAATTTTTCGTTTTCTTTAACCCGACATCTCTCCGGTTTTTCCATATGATTATTTCCACATGCAGTAACTTACCTTTTATTGATTGACACATCAATGCTTCTATACTTCACTACAGTTCTTTGCTACATCCGGTTTTCCTTCTTCAATATAATTACTTTTGCAGAGAGAGAGAGAATCATCTTCTTTACTTTATCGCTTCTTTTTCTCCTTTATTCCGAAAAAATTTGTTTTCATAGAAGCCTGTTTGTTTGAAAAGATTTATCGTTATGTCGAGCCAATCTATGGGCAAATGCTTAGAATCAAAGAAACGCTATAAACAACAGAAAAGCTCAATTCCTCTTTCTCTTCTCTTTCCTCTCTCTCCTCTCTTTCCTGTTTCTCTCCATAGGAGCGGATCTGACCAAACCCAAATCATCCAAAACCCTTCTAGCCTATTTCTTCTTCTTATTTGCATATGTTTTTAAATTTTTATGCTATTCTGTTTTTGTTTTTCGAAATTGTTTCTCTTAGGGTTTGTGAGATTTAAATCTGGTGATGTTTGTGTTTCCCCAAAGTTGATGATTTTCAAGATAAGGGTGTTTGTTCTTGTCAAAAAAAATAACATCTACTGCAACTACAAGTCTTACTTCAACTACATCAACAAAAACAACAACAGGTTCAAGACCTAGTTCATCAACAAGTTCTTTAACTGCTACAAGTGTTACTAAGACTCCATTGCCGATTCAGCCGATTTGCCCGACTCGGACAGATTCCGACCCGATTCGGAAGACCCATGTTACTTCGGATGTTGTTTCTTTGATTTTTTTAACTCATGTTACTTAGATTTACATGTATTAGACAAAACTTGGTTGGATCTTTTCAAGATCCCATCATTGCTATGTGCGATTGTTTATGGGTAAAAATCGTTTCCGCCGATTTCCCGGTAAATTCGGTAGGAGAGTGAGAAACGGTTCAAACCCTAAACAAATGTGCCGCACGTGAGCACTTTATAGGTTCGAGAGATCAATCTGCACAAGTCCGGCCTAAACCAAGAAATGGCCGTTCCGGACTTGCTTCATCACAAAAAGTGGAGGAGAAGGGTTGATTTGGGGAGGGAAGCAAAGAAAGGTGTTGAGGAGAGTAGTATCTCGACTTGTATCGTAAAGTGAAAGCTTAGGAAGCTTGCAAGGGATGAAAGCTTTTGGGAGAGCTTGCAAAGTTGCCTTTTCGAGAGTGTAGTATTTTCTCCGACCGAGACTTGTTGTCCGGTGAAATAGGTAAAACCTATTTATACAAGTCGAGATTGAAACGTACCCTGGCCTCATGAAGGAAGAGAGTAAAGGGTGAAATAATGGGAGGAGGTGGTAACCGTATGGTTTAATGGGTGAAAATGTTTTTCACCATGATTTCCTCTTTTATTTGACCGCTTTATTCCTTTTCACGCTTTCTTAATGTGAGCGTAGTGTACGCTGCATGTTGTGACCGCCAAAACAAAACCCTAAAGAAGCATCCCCCAGTTTGTGTTGATGTCTCGAGTGTTGGTTGCATCTTGAGTGCAAGTGGCGCTACTAGTGGCGCGTGTGGCATGTGCCAATGGCATGTGCGGAATGCCTTGGTGGTAGGTTGCACGGTTTGCAAGTTACGCTACCAGCGTGTGTGTTTGGCATGTGCCAATGGCATGTGCGGAATGCCTTGGTGGTAGGTTGCAAGGTTTGCAAGTTAGGTTACCAGCGTGTGTGTTTGGCATGTGCCAATGGCATGTGCGGAATGCCTTGGTGGTAGGTTGCACGGTTTGCAAGTTAGGCTACCCGGCGTGTGTGTTTGGCATGTGCCAATGGCAAGTCGGAATGCCTTGGTGGTAGGTTGCACGGTTTGCAAGTTAGGCTACCAGCGTGTGTGTTTGGCATGTGCCAATGGCATGTGCGGAATGTTGACCTAGTTGCAAGTCTTGCGAGCCTAGGCGCTATATTTAGCGTGGGCCAATGGCATAGCGGCTTGGAAACATGGCTTGCGATACGTGTTGGCATGTGCCAATGGCACGTGCGGCCATGTTGACCTAGTTGCAAGTCTTGCAAGCCTAGGGCGCTATATTTGGCGTGGGCCAAAGGCATAGGGGCTTGGAAATATGGCTTGCGACACGTGTTGGCATGTGCCAATGGCACGTGCGGCCATGTTGACCTAGTTGCAAGCCTTGCAAGCCTAGGGCGCTATATTTGGCGTGGGCCAAAGGCATAGCGGCTTGGAAATATGGCTTGCGACACGTGTTGGCATGTGCCAATGGCACGTGCGGCCATGTTGACCTAGTTGCAAGTCTTGCAAGCCTAGGGCACCATATTTGGCGTTGGCCAAAGGCATAGCGGCTTGGAAATATGGCTTGTGACACGTGTTGGCATGTGCCAATGGCACATGCGGCCATGTTGACCTAGTTGCGAGTCTTGCAATCCTAGGGCGATATATTTGGCGTGGGCCAAAGGCATAGCGGCATGGAAATATGGCTTGCGACACGTGTTGGCATGTGCCAATGGCACGTGCGACCATGTTGACCTAGTTGCAAGTCTTGCAAGCCTAGGGCGCTATATTTGGCATGGGCCAAAGGCATAGCGGCTTGAAATATTGCTTGCGACACGTCTTTGCATGTGCCAATGGCACGTGCGTCCATGTTGACCTAGTTGCAAGTCTTGCAAGCCTAGGGCGCTATATTTGGCGTGGGCCAAAGGCATAGCGGCTTGGAAATATGGCTTGCGACACGTGTTGGCATGTGCGAATGGCACGTGCGGCCATGTTGACCTAGTTGCAAGTCTTGCAAGCCTAGGGCTATATTTGGCGTGGGCCAAAGGCATATCGGCTTGGAAATATGGCTTGCGACATGTGTTGGCATGTGCCAATGGCACGTGCGGCCATGTTGACCTAGTTGCAAGTCTTGCAAGCCTAGGGCGCTATATTTGGCGTGGGCTAAAGGCATAGCGGCTTGGCATTGCTTTGCCATGGTGCGCGTGAGGGTGCGGCTTGGTTTGGCATTGTTGCCATGGTGCGCAGGGTGCGGCTTGGTTTGGCATTGTTGCCATGGTGCGCAGTATGTGGCTTGGTTTGGAATTGTTGCCATGGTGCGAAGGGTGCGGCTTGGTTTGGCATTGTTGCCATGGTGCGCAGGTGCGGCTTGGTTTGGCATTGTTGCCATGGCGCGCAGATGCGGCTTGGTTTGGCATTTGTTGCCATGATGACGCTGTGAGATGCGGCTTGGTTTGGCATTCTTTTGCCATGATGCGCAGGGTGCGGCTTGGTTTGGCATTGTTGCCATGGTGCGCAGTGGTGCGTCTTGGTTTGGCATTGTTGCCATGGTGCGCAAGATGCGGCTTGGTTTGGCATTCTTTGCCATGATCGTGAGGTGCGGCTTGGTTTTGGTATTAAGGTTCGTGGTTGAAAACCCTAATATGGTATTTTTGAAAAAATACCCCTATTAATTATTCACACTGAGTTAAATGCTCTTAGTTAATGTGTCACGGGTAATACTAGGTCATGGGGTTTACGATTTTACCCCTTGTCTAAAAACCACCATCAACATTAAGTCCCGCTTAGCTTTCTAAGCAGGGCTTTGTTGAGAGTAAGCATAAGATGGTGACAAACTATTAACAGCAAAACGTAAGGAAAATTGAAGGAGGCTTGTCCGACCTTTTATAAATAGGATTTGGAATCCTTGCCTCTTGTAGTTCTGCACAAATCGGGAGGCTGGCACATTGGTGGGCTTAGGTGCAGCTTGGGCGCGTTGGAAAGTTGGCGTGAGTTGGGAAGCTGAGTGTGCTAGCTGGTGGGACCGCGCAAAGTGTAGATTCCGTGCGTGCTTGCAGGTTGGCGCAACCGGTGGGGACGGTGCATCTTGGGCGACATTGGGAGGTTGGCATGAATGGGAAAGCGAGTGTGCTATTTGGTGGGCCGGCGCAAAGTGTAGAAACCGTGCGTGCTTGCAAGGCGTGACAGGCGGCCATTGGGAGGTCGGCGCAATTGGTGGGGCCGGTCCAACTTGGAAACCATGCTTGCGGGCGTGACTTGGGCGACAGTGGCGATCGCACCCTTTGTGGGCCGTTTCTTACACTCGTGATTTTGGAAAAAGGAAAATCCTTCCCTATTTCAAAGTTTTTACGCCTATATATATAAAGCCCCTTTCTCCCCATCCTGCGCTTTATTCTTTCCTCTCTTCATACTAGCGGCAAAGAGAAACCGGCTTGTGTATGTCTTCGAGTACTTTTTCTCTTTTTTTTTTTTTTTTTTTTTTTTTTTTTTTTTTCACGTAGGTGTAAACCTTAAGAGTAGGCGTTTCCACAATCCTTGCGTATGATTTCTTGGCGTGCCTCTTGTAGAAAATATTGTATGTATGCAACCAAGGGAAGTCTTTGCATATATTGTTTGAACCCGTAGGAAATATTGCATATATGAATTTTCGGTCCCGAAAAGAAATATTTGAACTGAAGAAAATCTTTGCGTGTGTATTTTGAACCCGTAGAGGATGCTCCGTATATAATTCTGAACCTGAAGAACGATACTGTAGGTGTATTTGAGCCCGTACGAAACACTGCATGTGTATTTCGAACCCGTAGAGAACCCCGTATGAATCCCAAAGAAGAATACTGTGTGTACGCTTCATATGACTTCGAACCCGCAGGAAATATTGTATATATGATTTTTTGCTTCTTGAAAGAAGTACCACGCGCGCAGTTTTTGAACCAATAGAAAAATGCTCCATATATATTTTTGAACCCGAAGAAGGATACTGTAGACACACTTGTACCGTATAGAATGCCGCGTATATAGTCTCGAACCTCAAGAAGAAAATACTGCGTATATAGTCTTGAACTCGAATAAAATACGTCCTCCTTCCCCTTTCTTTTATTTATTTATTTTTTTTTTTTTTTGGGTACGATTATGTGTCAGGGAGATAACTTCGCTTTTCTCCGTTTGTTTTGTGCAGATATCTTATTACCAAATTGTTATGAAGGAATTCGATAAGATGTTACGAACCAAATTTCACTTCGTCGAAGGATGCTCATAATTCCAAGCCGAACATAGATGATGAATTCTTCACTAGAGCCCTCGCCCCCTGCTCGGAAGAATCACCCGGGTTTCGTGCCGATTTTGCTAACCGGTGGTGAGGATGACATGAAGACACGTTCGGTTCTCCGAGAGAGCACCATTCGGTTCGTCTTCATAAAGGGGTATATTCCTATTCCAACATTGACTTCGGGATGTGTCAAAGTCCATTGCGTTCTTTTTTGAGATGGGTTGAGTTCATGGTGAGCAAGGAGCGTATAAATACCAACTTGACTCGAGCGCAGTCATTGATCTTTGTCAAGACTTCAAGAAATCTCCAGATTAGGAAGGACATCCCAAAGCTTGGTTGCTTTCATCTCCGGATGGTGTTCGGACACCGATACAATCATATGTAGATGGCGTGAGATAACTTTCTCCTTGGAGAGTGTGGCTCTCTTGCTGAATCTTCGTGAATCGGGAATCTTAGAATCCAATTATTTGAAAGTGAGGTGAAGATGCGGGATGACCTAGCCGCTAAGTTGGGGATTTTGCTCGGAAAGACTCCATTGCGAAGTCGAAGGATTTCACGGAAAGAGGATGAAAGGTGCCCTTACGGTTGGTGGATATCTCAATGGTTTCGGACGAGTTGGAGCTTTGAACGAGAAAGAAGTGATCTTCATGTCGCAGCATTTTTGGCTCTCAGTTTGTCCAGGAGACATTTTTGATGACGGTTCTGGCAAGAAAGGAATAAGACCGGAGTTGCTAGAGATTCTTTGTGAAGTTGGCGAAGGGGTGAAGTTCTTCCCATTGGCAAGTCTGTTCACAGGTTCCCCTGTATGTGCATACGGATCACCTAGTTGCGAACATGCAAGTTTCGAATGGTTTCATGAAAGTGGATTCATATGTGCACGTTGCTTTTCGCAAGTCCGGCTATGGGAGAACTTCGAGAAGTATGCTCCGAAACCGCCGCCTTCGCTTCCCGTGAGTTGGGGGGCTCGAATTCTTCGATGGGTGAACAAAGCGCCCAAGAGTTGGCGTGAGCTTGGTTAGTTTTCTTGATAAGTTGCATGAAATCAATTTTCGTCCATGGGGGCCGGTCCATAAGTCAATGACTCAAATGGACACCTTTGCTTCTGCTCCGCTCACGTCTTTGTCTTATGATGACGATTTGAGTGTTGGTGAAACCCTGTTCATTCGAGAGCTGCTCGCCGGTTATATACCGTCTTTCTTCGTGGGGTCTTTCCGGATAGCCGCTTATAATATTGACCGTGCCGCTCGTCACATGGGTTTCGATCAAGGGGTGCCTCTTGTTTGGCAGGCCGGTGATCTCTAAGGATTCATTGCGTGTCGCCCTTGACTGAGTGCCCTTGAGCGGGTATCCGTCTTCCCTCTTCTTTCAAATGGGAAGAGTAACCGACGACCTTCGGCTATAATGAGTTTTGGTGCGACGAGTTTATTATGATCCGAGATTTTGTGAATAACGTGGTGGAAAACGTTTCGTTGCAAACCTTCCCTGACAGTTTTGAAGAAGTATCCAATGTTGAGAGATCCCAAGAGAAAGTTGTCTAGCAATTCGGAAAGTCCCGAGGCCAAAGAACGGAGAACGAAGAATTGTCTTTGGCGGGTTCGGGACGGTTTCACAAGATCCTCCCCGGCTCTTGTGTCTTTCAGTTCTTCCAATAACCAGGTATGTGTCGCCTCTTCATTGGTTTGTCTCAAAACACGTGAATTTCTTGGTGAGAACATGTGTCTTGTTTCCTTGGGGCTTCGGTAGTGTTAATGATTTGTTGCCCTTGCACGTTGCCGGAGACGGCAGTTTCTTCAAGGAATTCAGGCACCGAGCCTACTCATAGCGGTGATGAGTCATAGAAAGAAGAAAGTTCAACAAGTGAGAGTGATTCCTCCGGCAAAGACTTTGGTTCTTCTTCTGGGAAGTGGTTCTAGTGAGTTTCGCTTCTTTTCTTTCTTCTTCTTCTCGTTTTTCTTCTTTTGAAAAATGTCTAACTCAAGTTTGCGGGAGGAATCCGGTTCGGAGGACGATTCTCGGGGTGGAGTCACACGAAAACTTGCCTTTGGTGACCACCGCTTTGTGACTTGGAGATGGGAATTAGCCAATTGTCGGGCTGAGACGTGGTTCAAACGGTGGATGATTCTCTCGATGGTTGTTGCCGTAGACATGGAAGAAGACCCTTTGCGAGTCGTGAGGCCACTTGCAGGCGCCATTTTTGATCCGTACTTGGTTCCTTATCCGGTCATGTCTTTGGTTGGCGGCTTTCCCAAGCGTGTAGGCTAAGCATGAGGCGTTGTACACCGAACTGGGAGAAGCACGGACATATGGCTACGACCAAGAAAGTCACTAGTCGATTTGCGCTGGTTAAGCGTGTGGAAGAGGCTTTATCTTCGATCGAGGATATACGTGAGGTGACTGGTCACAGTTTTCAAGACGACGTTATTGCCGATCGGGAGCACCATCGCGACATGTGCGTAGAAAAGGAGTTCAACACTTCGTGGTTTGTCGAAGGCCTTGCTTTGAGATCCAAAAGTTGAAAGATGCGGCAATCGAAAGCCTTTCCGCCGAGGAGATTGCCTGACAGGGAGATGGAACCGAAAAGCTTTCCAAGATGTTGACTATGAAGAGAGCGGCTCTTGAAGACGCAAAGTTGACTTTCTCCAAGAAGAGAAGACTTCTGTTGGATGATTTTCCTTGAACGTTTCTCTGTTAAACTTTCATTTAGGTTCTTTTTTTTTTTTTTTTCGAAAGACATATTGGATGTCTGGTTCAAAACTTGATCTTTGATAGACCAGTGGTAGCTTTTTAGGGTATTGGATTATTTCGGGATGAATGGTTTTGATAATATGACTCGATTATGTTTTGGGAAAAGAATATTACTTTTATGAAAGTGTGTGCTAGCAATAGGCACAAGACTCAGTAGTATGACGGTTTTACTAAGAACCCAGAAATGGATTGTATATCTTGCCCACCAATTTACTCACTTCATAGGTTTTGCGAACACGTCCCTCTCCATGTAAAATGCGGTTTTGATGGCGGTTTCTTTGGTAGCATCGCCAAACAAGTCCCCCGATTCTTTGGTAGCATCTTCGGCGATTGAGTAATATCATCTTGAAGAAGTCCCCAATTTTCTTGTGTAGTTTTTACAACTAGTAACCGGGTCGTTCGGGTAGTTGAGTCGGATTGAGTCGCCTTCCCTACCATCTTGACATCTGGGTCGAAAGAACGAGATCGACAACTGATATTGAGCCGATAGATCAATCCTCATTTTGTGGTCGCCAATTGTTTATGGGTAAAAATCGTTGCCGATTTCGGTAAATTCGGTAGGTGAGTGAGAAACTGGTTCAAACCCTAAACAAATGTGCTTGCACGTGAGCACTTTATAGGTTCGAGAGATCAATCCGTACAAGTCAGGCCTAAACCAAGAAATGGGTTTCCGGACTTGCTTCGGTCACAAAGTGGAGGAGAAGGGTTGATTTGGGGAGGGAAGCAAAGAAAGGTGTTGAGGAGAGTAGTATCTCGACTTGTATCAGAAAGTGAAAGCTTAGGAAGCTTGCAAGGGATGAAAGCTTTTGGGAGATCTTGCAAAGTTGCCTTTCTGAGAGTGTAGTAATTTTCTCCTGACCGAGACTTGTTGTCTGGTGGAAATAGGTAAGACCTATTTATACAAGTCGAGATTGAAACGTACCCTGGCCTCATGAAGGAAGAGAGTAAAGGGTGAAATAATGGGAGGAGGTGGTAACAGTATGGTTTAATGGGTGAAAACGTTTTCACCATTATTTCCTCTTTTATTTGACCGCTTTATTCCTTTTCACGCTTTCTTAATGTGAGCGTAGTGTCCTGCATCTTTGTGACCGCCAAACCAAAACCCTAAAGAAGCATCCCCGGTTTGTGTTGATGTCTCGAGTGTTGGTTGCATCTTGAGTGCAAGTGGCGCTGGTAGTGGAGCGTGTGGCATGTGCCAATGGCATGTGCGGAATGCCTTGTTGGTAGGTTGCACGGTTTGCAAGTTAGGCTACCAGCGTGTGTGCGGAATGCCTTGGTGGTAGGTTGCACGGTTTGCAAGTTAGGTTACCGAGCGTGTGTGTTTGGCATGTGCCAATGGCATGTGCGGAATGCCTTGGTGGTAGGTTGCACGGTTTGCAAGTTAGGCTACCAGCGTGTGTGTTTGGCATGTGCCAATGGCATGTGCGGAATGCCTTGGTGGTAGGTTGCACCGTTTGCAAGTTAGGCTACCAGCGTGTGTGTTTGGCATGTGCCAATGGCATGTGCGGAATGTTGACCTAGTTGCAAGTCTTGCGAGCCTAGGACGCTATATTTGGCGTGGGCCAATGGCATAGCGGCTTGGAAACATGGCTTGCGATACGTGTTGGCATGTGCCAATGGCACGTGCGGCCATGTTGACCTAGTTGCAAGTCTTGCAAGCCTAGGGCGCTATATTTGGCGTGGGCCAAAGGCATAGCGACCTTGAAATATGGCTTGCGATACGTGTTGGCGTGTGCAAATGGCACGTGCGGCCATGTTGACCTAGTTGCAAGTATTGCAAGCCTAGGGCGCTATATTTGGCGTGGACTAAAGGCATAGCGGCTTGGAAATATGGCTTGCGACACGTGTTGGCATGTGCCAATGGCACGTGCGGCCATGTTGACCTAGTTGCAAGTCTTGCAATCCTAGGGCGCTATATTTGGCGTGGGCCAAAGGTATAGCGGCTTGGAAATATGGCTTGCGACACGTGATGGCATGTGCCAATGGCACGTGCGGCCATGTTGACCTAGTTGCGAGTCTTGCAAGCCTAGGGCGCTATATTTGGCGTGGGCCAAAGGCATAGTGGCTTGGAAATATGGCTTGCGACACGTGTTGGCATGTGCCAATGGCACGTCTTGACCATGTTGACCTAGTTGCAAGTCTTGCAAGCCTAGGGCGCTATATTTGGCATGGGCCAAAGGCATAGCGGCTTGGAAATATGGCTTGCGACACGTGTTGGCATGTGCCAATGGCACGTGCGGCCATGTTGACCTAGTTGCAAGTCTTGCAAGCCTAGGGTGCTATATTTGGCGTGGGCCAAAGGCATAGCGGCAGCATTGCTGCCATGGTACACGTGGTGCGGTTTGGTTTGGCATTGTTGCCATGGCGCATGATATGCGGCTTGGTTTGGCATTGTTTCCATGGTGCGCGAGGGTGCGGCTTGGTTTGGCATTGTTTCCATGGTGCATGAGATGTGGCTTGGTTTGGCATTGTTGCCATGGTGCGCAGTGTGCGGCTTGGTTTGGCATTGTTTCCATGGTGCGCGGTGCGGCTTGATTTGGCATTGTTGCCATGGTGCATGAGAGATGCGGCTTGGTTTTGGCATTGCTGCCATGATCTGTGAGATCATGTGCTTGGTTTGGCATTCTGCCATGATCAGTGGTGCGGCTTGGTTTGGCATTGTTGTCATGGTGCGAAGGTGCGGCTTGGTTTGGCATTGTTGCCATGGTGCGCAGGGTGCGGCTTGGTTTGGCATTGTTTCCATGGTGGCGCGCAGGTGCGGCTTGATTTGGCATTGTTGCCATAGTGCTGAAGATGCGTCTTGGTTTTGGCATTCTTGCCATGATCGTGATATGCGGCTTGGTTTGGCATTCTTGCCATGATCTGTGGTGCGGCTTGGTTTGGCATTGTTGTCATGGGTGCGCATGGTGCTTGGTTTGGCATTGTTGCCATGGTCGAAAGATATGCGGCTTGGTTTGGCATTGTGCCATGATGCGCAGGTGCGGCTTGGTTTTGGAATTAGGGTTCTGTGTTGAAAACCTAATCTGGTATTTGAAAAAAATACCCCTATTAATTATTTACACCCGAGTTAAATGCTCTTAGTTAATGTGTTGCGGGTAACACTAGGTCATGGGGTTTTACTGATTTTACCCCTTGTCTAAAAACCACCATCAACAAAGTAGTGATGCAAATAAGTTTTGTTTGGTTTCAAACAAAACATATGTGGCCCTTGATATGGTTTTGTCCTCTAGATTACATGTTTTTAAAAACCTTGGTTGGATCTCCAGGATGATCCCTCATTGCTAAATGTAGTGTTGTAGATTGATTTAATTTGGTTCCAAATAAAATCAATTTGGCCCCTTGATGTGGTACTGTTGTTTGGGAACTCTGAAATAGTTGATGGGTCTGTTAGGATTGGTTTGATGGTCAAGAACTGGTGGAAATAATTTAATCTTGTTGATTGTAAGATGAATTTGAACAAACGCTGTAACAATTCCGATATATTCAAATCGGCTTTATCAATGTATGTTTGAGTACGCCTCTTTAACGAAAAAAATAAATAAATAAATACGCTTTAAAGCGTATGTAAATAATAAAAAAAAAAGTGTATATTAATTATATGTCCCTAGTTTTAACACCCTACAAATATGTCCTTATACAACAATAAATATGTTCATACTTTTTAATAACCTTATCCATTTAAAATTAGATTCCCTAAATACCCTCACCCATATAATATTTTTCTTTATCTGAAAATGCAACAAATTTCTTCCTCTACCACTTCACCACCACCACTAGCACCACCACCACCAACATTCAACTACCATTCCACCACCACCGTTCAACAACCACCACCTACCAACCGCCACCACCACTAATATTCTACCACCACCATTACACCACCAGTCCTCCACCACCACTAGTACGCCGCCGCCGCCACCACCACTGTAGTAGCAGGAAATCCCACACTACACCCCTTACTCAATTTTGCTTAATTAATCCATTGTAAGATGTAAGATCAAGAATATTTATTGATTGAATCTATGAAATGTTTACACAGGATAATAGAATTACACTTAGAAATTAAAACACTCTTAAACTTTCTCTCTCCTATTGACTTGCTTAACAATTCCAAAAGATCCCCTCCCTCTTACAGACTCATTTAGCCCTTTATATAGGGTAATACATAGTGGATGACAGCTATGCTACCCTTTATTTTCGGGAATGTCTCGCGAAGTGTCGCAGATGCACAAACATTCACTCTCGCGACACTTCTTAACCCTCGCCAGTCTCACGTCTTCTTTATGTTTTGCTTGGGTCGTTATTCATTGCGTCGTTTATTTTAGCTCCTGCGACTCCTTCGCGATCTTTGTCGTTTATTAATCCCTTGAACCTTTTTTGTTGCGATATTACGATCCTACATCTTGCCTCTTTTTCCTTGAATATTGCTTGACAAGCGATCTTTAAGGAAAAAATCTATTGTGGTAACGATCTTTGATTTTTGTTGATGAAGGAACAGGCAAAGAATACTTTCCTTGAAAAGTACGTACTTGCCTCTATTCTTTTGCTAAGTTCCGAAGCTTCTTTAAGATATATACGAAGTATCGTCTCCTATCTCTTCTCATATTTCTCCTGCGAAGGGAAGAATATCATGAGATTTTTACAATATTGTTGCCATGTTCGCTTATCTTTATCTGTTTTAGTTTTGTACTTTTACACGGATTTTGATTATTAATGTCTTTTCTTGACACGTCTCTTTCAACCGCTTATTCTTGACCATTCGTGTCTCTTCTCGCATTAAATGACCTCGTTTTTCTCGAGGATCTTTTTCCCTATATATAGTTTTCTTTTCCCCTCCTTTTCATCCTTTAGTTTCTTCTCTGCAACTTTTCTTTGACTCTCTCCTTCCGCAATTTGCGCTCCCTGCTCTTTGCAAATCTTTCCTTCGTCCTTTCTAGCACTGATCCTAACCTTTAACCTCCCATCCATTCCCATACTGATAATGGCTTCCATTAGTCGTGCATACAAAGCTTCTTTTGATGAAGTTCAACAGAAGTTGCTCGAGAAGGGTTTCACTCTATCAACCATTCCCGATCAAGAACCTTCATCTATTCTTTCTGCAAAGTTATTTTCTGATCATCAATGTGATGATCAAAAGATTATAGTCTCGCTAGGTCGACTTCTCAGGACTTCCCATTCCTTGTACAATCCCGAGATGCCTTTATTTTATGAAATCTTGGCCCATGAAAAAATTCTCTCGGGCTGTTTATCAATTGAGTGGCGATTGCATTCGCCTAATGCTTTGAGTTCGCGAATCGTGGTCTTTGGAAAAGGATCTTTATACCCTCTATCATGTTAGACACCCTGATTTCGCATGAGACTTGGAAATAGTTGCTTACGAAGTACACTCAGTAGAGAACTTTTTGAAAATTATTCAAAGTGATAAAGATGAGGAATGCGAAATCTCATTTGGGGCATTCGCACGAAAAAGAAGGATAATGTCCACGAGGATAAATTGCTCATGCGAGGATATTGACCGGCACCGGGCAATAATACTACTCTCGCCACTCCAAAGATGAGAAGTGGTGGGTTGTACCCTTGATTTTAAATGGCCCTTATATCGCGGGCTCGCACGTTCTTCCTGCGAATCTCGCAGGATATCATCCTTGGGAATTCAAATGGCCTAATAAGGCAAAAGAGGTATGTTTTCTACTTCAAATCTTGCTTTCGCAATTTTCTTTTTATTTTTCTTTGAGTTTGTGAAATTTTTCGATCACCAAATTGAGAAGAAAATACAAGGATAATCCAGTTGGAGAGTACCGACGATACTTCGATCGCTACGGATGAAGTAAGAAATATTTCCTTTGTTATTTGAAACAATATTGTTGCCTCTGTTTCTTATCTTTAACCGTATGCGAAGGTTGGAGTTGAAGAAGCTGTAGCCGCATGAAGATTAAAAGTAAGGGTAAAACCGTCGTTTGCAAAGATAAATCTTCTGCTCCATTAACTAAGAAGCGAAAGATTCAATTTTCTTCTCGCCTTAACTCAAGCTCCGAATCTTCTGATGAAGATGACCATGATTCGAATCTCTCTCTCTCTAAAGAGATTCCATCGTGGGATTCTCCTATGGATCGGTTATCTAGCATCTTCTCAGACTCTTTCCAAGGAATGGGAGATGCTCCCCTAGCTTCCCTTTGCGGGACTCTCGCAAATGTGTGTAATGCTACCTTACTAGAAGGCAATGATTCTTTCAATGGAGCCTCTAGAATCGTGTCTCCTGACTTCTTGAATGCACTTGGATCTTTGGTACGCATGCAGTCATATTTCCCTGCTGATTTTAAATTTTTAAGTATATATATTAATGAATCTTCTATCTTCTTTTATAGGTTGGAAGAACTTCTTTTGTAGTTGCCTCAGATCTCGAGAGAAGACGCAACAATCTTGAAAAGAAGAATTTGCAATTGAACAAGAAGATTCGAGAATTAGAAATTGAAGCTGCGTCATCTCGCGATAAAGACGAGAGAATTCAAAAAGTTAAATACCGAACTTGACTCCCAAAGGGACAGGGTGTCCACTCTTTAACGCTAGCTCAAGAACTTTATGGTATAAGATTTTTCTTCTTTTATTATTTCTATTTTATCGGTCGCGTATTGCTACCTAACTTATCACCTTCGCAGATGTATATAATCTCTCCGATGAGGCTATTCTTCTCCATACATTTCCTGAACCTATGGATAATGACCTTCTTCTCGCTCACCTCAATCAATCTCTAAGTAGTTCCTCAAATAAAACTAACCTCCTTTCCTTAAAGGATCTTCAATCCAAATATCATCTCTTAGAGATCGATCTGAGATCTAGTTTAAATTTAACTAATCGCTTTAAACAAATGTACCTTGATTGAGAAGAAAATTAAGATTTTAAGGAAGAAAATTAGTGATCTCATAGATGAGAACGATCGCATTACTAATGAGGTGCACGGGCGTTAGCGTAATTCCACAAATCTCTTCTCGGTGTGCAAGTTGAACGCGATGAACTCCTTCATCGAATACCATGCTTAGCAAAATGAAAGAGCAAGTTCGTTTCTCTTCTTGTTATTAATAGTGATGATGAGTTCGCACTGGCTCGAAAGTTTTAGATAATGCCGGGGAATAACCTAGGTGTTGATGTTAGTCTTCACGCTGAGCATACTTCCTTGATTAAAGATATGATATCGATAGAGAAGGTTACTTATTATACCTTATCGCTTCTTACTACGTAGTATTGCTTGTAAATTATTAACTTGTTGTTACTTATTTGCAGAATCGAGAAGAGGCTTCAGGTTAGAATTAGAGAGCTTGATTACGAGAAAGAACAACTCACGGGAATTTTCCGGCGAGAATTGAAGAACTCAAAACGGAAAAAAACATTGCCAAGAGAGTCTCTCCTTAAGTAATAACAAGTATTCCAAGTTGAAGAAACAATTTGAAACGACAGTGGCGAATTTTAGTAATGATGCGATTCGTTTTCGCAATGGAGCCATGGAGTATGTTTGTAATGACCACAAAATCCCTCTTCATTCATATCCCCGGCTCCTCGAAAAGGTTCCGAGAATCTCATCTGTCTCGGATGTTTCGATAGTGAGGCTAGCGAAGGAGAAAATTCTCAGCGATGAAAATAATAGAATCGAAGAATCGGATGAAGGAGAAGAATCACCAAAGAGATAACTCTTTTTGTTTCTTTATTTTGTAATATCTCAGATATTTCGTATCTTTATTATAGTGTACTTCTTGGATTTTTCCCCCACAATTCAGTCTTCACCCCTTTTTTGGTAGTTCTTCCTTGTAATATAATTGGCTAACCTTATTGATGTATAACTCTTTCATCAGAAGATGAATAACAATATTCCATCTTTTCCATTCCCATACTTGCCTCTGTTATTTATCTTCAGATGGAAGATTTTAGATGTCATCATGTATGTGGTTGAATAATAATTTTATTGTTATTGAAATGTATTGTTGCGACGAGGTCGCAGGTATCTTCATAAATCAAGAATTCTACTTGCCTCGCCTTATCTTCATAAATGTATTTTATCTCTCTTCTCATTGCGACAAGGTCGCAAGTCGCCTACATTTTCAAGTAAGGGCCCATTGTCCCCTGCCTTATCATTTTTTGTGGTCTAGGAGTTAGACCTCCCTAATTAGAGGTCTTCCCCACCACCTTTTATTGCGACAAAATCGCGGGACGTCTTTACACTTGCATGTAAAGACCCATTGATCTTGCCTTATCATTTTCCAAGTATTTTTGCCTCTGCAGGATGTTTTAGTTTGCGACAATATGACAGGCTATATATCCTTGCGCGAACACATAGCCCCATGACATTGCCGTACGTGCAAATAAATCGCGGGACGTCCAGTACACTTTCGTGTAAAGACCCGTTGATCTCGCCTTACCCTCGCGTTAGTATTATTGCCTCTGCAAGGATCATTGCACAAATATGACGATCCTAAATTCTCTTTTGAAAACATAGCCTTATGACATTTGCGTCTGCTTTTGACACTCCCCCAATGGAGAGCGCGCCCTTATCATCTCCCGGTTGCCCCTTCAAGGAGGCGAAACATCGGCCATACAAGACTAGCTCCTCCCATCCGGTCTTAACAACAACCAAGTTGTTTTCGCAGCCTCTTATCCCTTATACCTATATGGTTTATGGTTACGAGACTGCACCCTAAGTGGAGTTTTCTTGAGCGAGTGCAACATATGCCAAGACTTGCCAAGAATGGCCAGGGTAGGTTCATCCATCCGGGCACTCTGTTCAGCTCAACCGTGTACCTCGGCGCCTTGAGCATACACCGACTCCTTGGAAGAGACCTCGGCCGCCCAACCGGTATAACTACATATATAGTTGGGAATCAAGGTATCTCCCAGGATAGGCTTTCATGGGCCCCAAATTTCCATGACTCGGGCTTGGGGAGGTGTAACCTTCCCCCGAGCCATGTCGAGAGATACCCCTTATATGACGCACTTTAGGTCTTACATTTGCCTCTTACGAAATGTTATTCGCGAACTAGGGTGTACGCCATAAAGGTTCGTCCCATTCTTTTACTCATTCATATTTGTTAAATCATTCAATCATTCATGTTTCATTATTTTGCGATACTTGTTTACGAAGTATTCGCTGGTCAGTATTTTCATTTTTCTTTCTTAACCGAATTCCCATATAGTCACAGATTCTCGCACATCATTACTTCAATTGCTACTTTTTCTCCTGTTTTTGTTGGTTATTCACTTCTTATGCCTTTTGTTCCTCATATCCTTTGCTTCTTTATTACCATAATATTCGCCCTGTCTCTAGGCATTTGCGAGGTATGTTCAGTCCCTTACTTCTATAGCATCCACCATCAATTTTTCTTTTCTCTGCTCATCTCTCACATGTTGCTTCCAACCTTTTCTTTTGGTATTCCTTTCTTCGCAGCTTTCTATATCGACTTCATGACATCGTTGCGACTCCTTCCAATCTCCCTGTATGATACCAATGCCATTTGGATGTGGAAATTTTATACATTGATGATATGTTGATGCGACTCCCAAGATTTCATGAAGCCATGGCCTCCCAATCAGCGCATTATATGGAGATTCCACGTCAACCACACGGAATAAAATATCAGTTGATAATCCTTGTAGAGGTATTCTCATGCGAACCTCTCCCTTTGGTTTGTTTGCAGTGCCATTAAAGCCATATATCTTGTATGTGGAGGGGATCAAATCCTCATCTTTTTCCTCCCATCGTCTTGTAAGTATGGTAGAAGAGAATATTCTAGAACTTCAGGTGTCGATTAAGATTCGGTTGATCGCCTGCCAAGCACGCCTCATCATCTTCTCCATCGATTTGGTTTGGGTTAATCTCTAGTTTCACAACCAACGGGCTATCATGTGTTTCTCTTCCTTTTGGCACTTCATCTGCAGAGAAAGAAATGGTCTTCCGCTGCCACTTTTCTAAGCTGTCGTTCGTTCTCATGAGGCTCATTATTTCTTTATCATTAGCATCTCTCGCAAAGACTCTACTCGAGCACGTTGTCATGAAAATCTTCGATTGTGCGATAGTAGAGTGGACGATAGAGTTGCAATTCAAATTTTTAGCTTTTGTTCCAACTACTATAACAAATGTTTTCCTTTTCTTTCGCCGACATTATGCCATTGCATCTCTCGGTGGTGGTGGTATTGTCGCCTGTTTCTTCTCCTTTAGAAAGTGATTTAACTTCCCCCGATCAATCATCCACGAGAATAATTCTCTTTATGTTTCTACAATCGTTTGTTTGATGCCCATGGAAGCGATGGTAAGAACAAAACTCATGACTTCTATCGCTTTGGCGGTGGTTCCATTCCACGTTCCAAGGTGCTGGTACATTTTCCATCACAAGTATAGCTTCCCGGATCTTTTCCACACTAGCATTCAGTGGAGGCATCTTAATCTCTTCCCATACTATTTCTGACTTCTCCGCCCTCCACGGTTATTTTGCCTTCGTCCACCGTATGTTTCTTGCACATGATCTAGCCTCCGAATCTTATTATTCATTATTTACGGTTTGTAATAGTTCCTTTCTCGTTCAAATTCCTCTTGATCGTGGCTTCCCATGGCTACCATCTTCTGCTGTCCCTCATCAGCTTTCCTTGCTTGTCTGTCTTGCGAAGTACTCGCCAGCTGTATTTATGAATTGAGGCAACAAACTTGCGTTCGCAGCATTCGAGCTTGTGTTCGCGATTTGGATAAGAATTCATTTCATTAAATCTTTCTTCTAAGGCAATATATTCTTTCCTGTAACTGCAGATTCTGCCATCGTGATTGTATTTTTGATTCTAAAAATTTGAATGTATAACAAGTTAGTAAAGAGAGCATTCACAAATGAGAGGATGAGATATCTTTCCTCAACCCGTCTCGCCATTTCGCTACACATGGTTCTCCATCTTATTGTCAATTGCCTTAAGCTCTCACCAACCCTTTGTTTCAACCCGAATACATCTTCAATATTTCGCAAGATTTATTTATGTATGCTCCCGGAATGTGGCTTGTAAATGGTTAAATGATGTGATTGTGTTCCTTGTGCAGACCTTCAAACCATTTAGTGCTTCTCCTATTAGGCTTGATGCGAAATATTTGCATAGTATAGCATCATGATTCTCCCACTTGTAACATACATCTCATATAAGCCTTGATATGTTGTCTGCATTACAGTTGTTCCATCAAAGATGTTGGTTAACGTTGGTAGATTGCACTTAGGAGGTATTCCTCCCATCCGCCTTCTAGCGTGAAGGATTCTTCGCGGCGTCTGCGATGGCTTCGTCCTAACCTGTCTCCTTCCTCCTTCCCTTCTACTATTCAAGTAATCCTCTCATTTTGCCGCTTCTCTTAAGATTTGTTCATTTGCCTCGTAGTTTGATCCCCATGGTCTTTTTAACTCGCTTCTCTCCTTCTTCGCTCGTGCCTATTTTGACCTTCCCGTCGTTATTTTCTCCTCTTCTTTCCCTGCGACGCTCTTCTTCGTTTCTTTCACAATTCGCACGCCGTTATATCGGTTGTTCTCTCTTCTTGGTCTGTCTCTCATTCTCTCATCCGCACCCTCTCATATTCTTCATTAATATTTCTATTGGTACGATTTTGTTCCTTTCTTCTTTCGCGGTTTGTCATGGTTATTTACTGGGATTGCCTCTTCCATCTCTTGATTTTCCATTTCTTCTCTTATCCTTTCTCTCGCGAGCTAGCCGCGCTTGTTCAATGTAGTGTCTCTCAATGTCATCCTCAATCTCTCGGTTTCTTCTCAGTTCTTCTCTCCCATGCAAGATTGTTCTCCATCAAAGATTTGGTCATTCGGTTCTTGGAGTTGCATGTTTCCTTGATTTTCCTATTCCGCTCATTTTGAAGATTTCGGGGTGAGAATATAACGATCTTCTATTTCCTCTTTCTCGCCATGCTGCTCGTACTCGGATCTTGTGTTTCTTCCTCGGTACTTTTTGGTAAAACTCTCCTTCTTTCTTCCCTATTCGATCTTGAACTTGATCTCACGCTACTTCTAGATCTCTATTTTGCAACCTCATATTTTCCATCCTCAATTCATGATTTGTCTTGTCAAGTTTGCTCGTTCCTCTGCCTCTAGCCGTCTCTCTTCGTGTATTGTTTGTCTCAATCTTTCTAACGTTTGCCATTTCTTCGTTTCCCCGGATTCATTTTTCTTCTCTCCTTGTCCATTGTTCACCCATTTCTTTGCTCCTCTCTCTCTCGTCTTCGTAATCGGACCTCCAGTATGTACACTTACTCTATCATAATCCAGTAGCGTTTGCTACCGGGGAGATCGGTGGTTGGTTTTGATCTTCTCCATCGTAAGAT
>JAJJWW010000479.1:0-78490 GCA_023531295.1 Papaver armeniacum
AGAAAATAAAAGAAACACAAAGACTGCTCTACAAAGGGTTACTTCAGTTTCGAAGGGGCGATGAGGAGTGTTTTTTTACACATACCTTTAAGACACTTTTAAAAGAACCTAAAAGAATTTAAAGAAAGACAAAACTCATAATATTGTCCTAGCAACCTTTTACACCCAGTGTCCAAGAAACATACCTCAAGCCATAAGCAGTAAGTGTGTATTTTAACAATGCACCTCAAGACATAAACAGTAAGTATGTATTTCAACAAATGCAGTAAAGATCCAGTGTCATCCCATCAGAGCTATTATGTGGCCAACCATGTGACATGGGGTTTAAGTGGTATAACTAAGAATAATACATACATTTATGCTTCGAATTAGTCTCTCTTCACCTAAACCACCCGTTCTTCAAATTAGTCTCTCTTCACCTACAAAATCAAAACAAAAATAAATTATAAACATATACTCCACATTAAAAAGAGAAAAAATCAAACAAAAACCAAGGATCTAAGGTTTGTGTGGGAGAGAGGAAAAGGAATTACATAGGTATCAAGAAACAGAAGAATTACTTTTCAACGGAAAATACAATTTGTTAACCTCAAACAGATAAACGCTATCAAAATTAATTAAATACATGAAAGGATAACAATTAAAGAAATATTGTAAATATCAATTCCATCCAAATCACCCATTCTTGGAATCAGTCTCTCTTCACCTACAAAATCAAACAAAATAAATCATTAACAAATTAAAAGAGAAAACAGTCATTGCTTTTAAAAAACTTGATTTTATGATGAATGAAAAGAAGTGGCATATAACAAATCCACATATATATCAAAAGGTTAAGAAATAAAAAATGCCACTTATTCAAGACCAACGTATAAATTACCGAAGAAGAATTCAGCAAGAACTAAATAGTTATATCATATTTTAACAACCCATGTCATGTGCATTTCCAATAGAAACACCCACAAGATAATTCTGACTCAAATTATCCAGACGATGGGTGCTTCAAATATCTGTATGATAACTTTTCATGTTAAATTATGCGCGCCATACATCTTATTGATAAAGGAGTATCTGGGTGAATTCAATATACATTTTACAAAGTTTAAATTCTTTATTTTTAAATAGCTTTACTCCGCTCATGTTCAAGAATAAATTGGCAATGTTTTCCATGTTGCACTTGAGTGATAATCGAAAGTCGATTGAATGGTAACAATATAATCACTAACACTAACATTATTGTTTCGAATCAAAACTGTGATACCTCCATAGAAAGACAAAGCAGTTGACGCAGATATCATTGAATTTCATAAGGCATTACATACCACCGGTTGCCTTTGGTCTAAAGTCGCCACTTATTTTTGCCGGAGAATCAAAAAGCGTAAGAAAAAATCGGTTACTATACGTGCTAATACCGTTTGTATGTTCTCAAACTGCAAGTATACATCTTATCTTATCTTATATACTAATATAAAGAAAGAGCTCTTTTTTGGTAGGAGACCCCTAAATTACTTAGTTGTCCCCATTTTTTACATATTTACATAAATACCATTGTTTTAAAAATAGATCAAATTTTTTAAAAACTTAATATCTTTCAAAATATATACTAGGATTTTTTTTTTTTAAAAATTTATATATTTGAAAAGCTCTTTCAATTATCTATGTAACGAAATAAGAATAGTAAATTTTTGTTTTAGGAAAAAAATCCATTGCTTACAAATTTAGTATTGTTAGATGAGTAAAAATTCAAGCATGTGCATCGCACATGTGTCCTTGCTAGTGTAATATAGATAGAACTGCCAGAGAAAGTGAAGTCATGTTTCATATACTTAGTTTCCGGGTAATCGATGAGGATATTCTAAGAACAATGTAAAATATTGGCGGCCATTGTAATGGGTTTTCGTATGTTCTCAAACAAATAAGTAAACTTGTAGCATAGATAGATCTTCCAGAAAGTCAAACCATGTCTCTTGAGCATACTAAGTTTCCAGGAAATCCAGCATATCAGATAGTCAACATCAATGTAAAATATTGGTAGTAGATGTAACTGGGTTTTCTTGACATGGTACTTTAATTTTAGATAATATACCACCAAAACACGAACATAGTGAGGGGAAAAATGCTAACATCGTTAAAAAAAATACTATTTGAAATTTCAAGAAGATAAACTCTTAGCTCACGAAAACCTTAACATCTTGGTCTCCGATTATAATCGTTCATCTATTAAGATGCTTCTCATGACAATACGCCAACGCAAATATCAACGTGGGATGTAAATATCAGTGTTATCATGGGGACATATGTTCTACCATAGTTGCACCCTCCTCTATCTGCTCGAGTTACAATCATATGTTGCTTGTAAAGATCATTGAACCAAGATAAACTGCAAATACACCGATCCAAGTTAGCATGCGTGAACCAATATAACCTCCACATATACCAATTCAAAGTATCTTTTTAACTATGCACTACACCACGCGTCTAAAAACGGCAAAACTTTAAACACTGGATGGGAAATTAGCAAGAATCTTGAAAACTTAGGGTAGTTAATTGATCATCTAGATATCACATCAATGTACAATTAGGTGGTCAAAAATTCATGGGTGTGTATAGTCGGAGTTAGTGATACACCTACAAAACAAAGAAGGTAAATTAGAGGAACTTTTTTTTAACAAAACCTCTAAAGAATAACATATCGAAATCTCCAAAACAAAACCCAACCAACCGAATTCCTTGGTAAGCATTCAATTGAAATATCTTTGAGCACCTTAGGTCTAATAGTGTAGGCATGGAAAATCACCTCCTATACTAACAAATTTCATGCACAAACAACGCGGTCATAAATTAACCATTAGTCCATGATTACCCATCCCATATGGATAGGCCAACTTCGCGATTAATTTATTATTATTCATCTTCATCATTTTGGTCTATGAAAACCCTTAAGCTATACCATTAGGGGTGAGTTTGATAATAAAAGTTTAGTTTCCGGGTATTCGAAGTTGGGTGCCGTGCACGGGCTATTTCACATTTTCATGAAAACCCTTTAGATATACCATCATTTTCCTTGGTGGGGCTTTAATCAGTCTTTAAGAGTTTGACGTCTTCTTTTTTTTAATCTTTTGTTTAGGTGAAAAAAGCCAAAATTATGTGTTTTTAAGGGAGACTAATAATATTTGTCATATCGGTTCCATAAAGTTTCTTCTTTTACAAAGTTTCTACCAATTTTTTTCTTTTGAGTTCCTCGTATCCAATTTCTTTTACTTTTTACATTTTCTGCAATGATTTTTAAGTATAATTAGATCTCAAAAGAAGATTTTGGTCCAATTAAAAAGTAATTTTAAATAAAATTTTGAAACTTTGGGAAGAAGTTGTCGGGGTAGTGGTGGTGGTATAGTGGTGGAGGTTGCTAGTAGTAAAGTAAAGGGTGTTCTATATGGATTATTGGTTTTTCGTCTTCAATAAGTTTATTGAGGAACTTGAAAATGCCATGTCTACTGGCTACCTCTGAAGGTGGTGGGATTGGGGGTCTTTCACTGGTCCGGTATCCAAAGGTATGTATGTATAGATTGCGTACTAAGGATATGAATTCCAAACAAATTACAAAACAGAAAGTATGTGGAATAATCAAAATAGAAGAGGCATCAAGAGCAGTGACTGTAGTGTTCCACTTAAAGAATGCCCTCATCTCATTTGTTGGCGGAGTGGAACTTGAGCTATAGTCAAATGTAACATTTTGGTAGAGGACAAACCACCATCTTGGATCTGCTTATCGAACTTCAAGATAATATTGTTTGGAATTACGGCATGTAATCCTCTCCCCATATCAGCAATGCATTGCAATCACCATCAAGTAACAGTCTAACAAAACGTCAATGTTCGTTTGGATGTATACACATTATAAAGTGCGTTGTGTGTTAAGAGTGAATTGAAATCTTGAAATCTTAATAAAGAATATATAGAGAGATATACGCTCTTACGACAAAAGCACACGATATCGATTTGGTATGTACAACAAAAGATAAACAACTTAGCGCCTTATAGGGCGTATAACCAAATTAACTGCTTAGCCTTATAGGGAAGATGCATTTGAGTGAAGTAGGAGGAATGCCATATTTTCTAAGTCAGCGGAGCTAAATGTGACAGTCAAAACTAAATAAAACCATGCCATATTTCTAGGCTTCAAGTACAATCAAACTAAATCTTTGACTACATAAAGATAAGCACCTGACTTGAATGTAGGTATGTGAATGTCATAACCTCTCTCATAAAACTAAGATAAGGGCGTTTACCCCGATATGGGGCATGGGCTTCTCAACTTTTATTTCACATTTACCGCACTGGATGAAAAGTTTTTGAGGTTCCAACCATTTTCTTAAATTCGCATCACCAATAACTTTCTTGCTACACATGATAGGCAAGATAAGTTCCAACCATTTTCAAACAATACCTTGGTGGTGGTGGCATTACACACGATCACGTCAGGTGATCCGTATGTTCAATGTTCAACGTTAGTGGGGAAATCTGGAAAGAGTCAAAGGGATAAAAAGGATATATACCTATATGAAAGATGGGTGTAAACCTGACCTGGTTGGCTGGATCCCATTTGGCAGAAATAAGCTGGGAGATGGGATTTCCAATTTTTAGCATCAAAAATAGGATATGGCGATTTATCTTTCTTAATGGGTACTGTAATATGTCGTGGGGGTCTTGCATATATGTACCTGGAAACAATAAAAACTTCAGTTGGGGTACATCATGGCAGATATATGCATGGTGTCGGTGGGTTCATGGATAAGCATCTCAATTAAGGATCAAAACTAAATACCTACATGACAATTCGAAAAAACTGAAGTACTGGGAAAGAACAAAAAATAATATACTGAATTGACGGACCACAATCTTCCAAATAATCGAATGCAATACAGAATTGAGGGACAAACTAAAGTGTCGCATTACACTGAAATTTTTCTAACTGGGAAATGTACCCTCGAACAAACTGAGTTATGAATGGGAAAGAACAAAAATAATATGCTAAATTGACGGACCACAATCTCGCTAATAATGGAAAATTATATTGAATTGACGGACAAACTAAAGTATAGTATTAAACTAAATTGACGGGGAAAAAATATCGACCCAAAAAAGTTTAACTACACAACACATGCATTTATGAACAGGGTTAAACTAACATTTTGCTACACTATACTATACAGAAAAAGAAGAGAAACGTAGAAAACGAAAAAGAGAAGTGGATAACACACCTTTCCTTCATTGTTACGAAAGCTGGTATGTCGATGTTGAGGTAGACTTTGGTAGCATTTGTGGAGGATCAGTGCATTTCCCCTGCAATAATGGCATAACATGTTGGACAATATCATTACCATGTACCTACATTGCAAAATATAACTATGATAAATAGGGTAATACCTAGTTTTTCATGAAAGTGCCTTTGTAATCAATGTAGTATTCAAAGATTCACTTTGCACTTGTGTACTCATGGCTGCAAGGGCTTTAGTTAACAGGAAACAGACCCTAGTGGGATGTTTCCTTGCATTTCCTGCAACAACGATAGCTTCTTTACGATGTTAGCTTCTTTGGTAGCATTTGTGGAGGATCAGGTGCGTTTCCCTGCAATAATGACATAACATGTTGGACAATATCATTACCATGTACCCTACATTGCAAAATATAACTATGATAAATAGGGTAATACCTAGTTTTTCATGAAAGTGCCTTTGTAATCAATGTAGTATTCAAAGATTCACTTTGCACGTGTGTACTCATGGTTGCAAGGGCTTTAGTTAACAGGAAACAGACCCTAGTGGGATGTTTTCTTGCATTTCCTGCAACAACGATAGCTTCTTTACGATGTTTTCTCGAATGATGCATGCACTATTCTACATAATTTTGCTTCAAGTACCTATAAAATAATCTGATTGAGCATACCTCTATAAATCATAAATCATCCAAAGCAGTGAAGCCATATTAAAGTAAAGAGTAACCATGATAAAGTAGTTTTTGGGCTTGCCAGTTGATCATTTCAATAAAAGCCAACAAAGATTTATTTCATGTCAAGAGTAAACCTTTTAGGCACAGTGCAACAATTACCTCTTGTGTGACTTCGAATGTGCCTTATCTGATTTCTTAGCTTTAGGATCAGTGTGATTGGAAGTACATTCTAGTACCACTTTCACACCATCAACCACATTTTTTTTTTCTTTTTTGTTTTTTTGATGAACTGACTAAAATTTGTTTGGCACTTTCAGGTCATCCGGCTAATTCTGCGAGTATTAAAACCAATAAGCGAGATAAGGTAAAAGGAAGATGAGTCTGCAATTTAATATATTACTCATTGCTTAGAAGAAAAACTTTGAAATTTAAGTTCCGACGCTAATGTATGTAGCAACCTTTCCGCATAATATGCATTTACGGTTAATGTCTATATGTAATTACCTATTTTTCTTTGAAACCGGCGTATCTCTAGACACTTTGTGGTATATTAAATCCACTATCCAATGCTCCCCAATAACAATAATGTATATATGCCAGCATACTGAATGGTGCAAAAAAAAAAAAAACACAACCGGGACGCAAGCTTATTGTTTTAGTAATTTTGTAGGGGACTATAATGCTAGCATCCTTTTTTGAGAAGATAAGTAGCAAGCTATTAATATCAGCACTCCCTGAGGGTATCTGACTTAGGTGTCTTCTGAATTTTTGGATGACAATAAAAGATATAGACATCACCTTTCAGGGATGGCACACTCACACAAAGCAGCTTGTGAAGCCTCGAAGTTTGCACTATTCAAGGCAATCACTTTCAAGGACAGCGAGAAGATTGATTCGACGTTGCAGACATTCGAGAAAGACAATTCCCATCAAATTTGTAGCTGTCCATCATACCCTTATGATGTCATTTGTCTGCAGCATATGCAGCCATGTGTTTATGAATCTCCCCACAGTTGTCTATCTTTAAAATTGGAAGTTCAGAAATAAGCAAAACCTAGGAGCCCACCATATGTTTCCACTTTCCCTACATAATTAAAACTTTCAACATCAAAGTGACATTCATTATACAACCAAGCCTAAGCACAAAAATTACATCCATTGTCCGAAACTTCAAAAAAATCCTCAAATTCAAGGGACAAAATAAAATCCAGTATTGTTATGATAGTTCAGGATAAGAACCTAAAATTTGACGGTAGAGGTATAGATATCAATCTAGAGTTCCAAGAAGAAAGAGTAGACCGAGAAAAATTACCTGAAATTGTCCAACAGGGAAAGTGTCGTATTGAATTTCTTCAATCATGTTCTTTTGTTGCTGCTTCATCACTCCAAAATCTATCAATCCTGAAACTCAGAGGAAATAAAATTGAGGTTCTTCTTACTTTTATCAGAAATGGAGACTGTGAGTGAGAGGCAACAACGCAGTTTCCTGACTGAATCAATAGTGAACTTCATAGTTTCAACAAAAGATATTGAACAGGAAATAAGTAAAGATTAATGGGAAGTGGAACAGTTTAATTCAGATTATCATAGAGAAAACCCATTGAGTAAATCCTAATATCGCAATCAAATGAATTGAATTGAATAACATTAAACCCCGCACACGATCTCATTAAAAGGCATTACAGAAGAAAACGAAGTCGAAGAGAAATTAGGAATTTAATGGAATTGTGAGCAAAGTAATAAGCACAACTGTTCGATCATATCATATGAGATGAGACTGAGAGGGAGAGGGAAGATCCTAGCCTCCAATTAGAAAAATAGATGTATCTAAGCCGCTGTGTGACACACCAATCACTCCTATTTTGTAAGCATAGATATATCTTAAGACTTAAGGGACCATCAACTTTGGAGGCTCTTGAGAATTTTCTACACTTTTTTTTTACCTGGTGTAATGCCTGCTTCATGCACATGAATAAAATCCAGGTGATACTGAGGTCAGAAAAATCCAATACTCGTTCTATTGCAATCACTGTTGCATTGGCCCTACTATTTAGCAGTTGATCTTGTACAACATTTAAACTTTCACACTTTTAAGATGCGATCTTCAATAATCAGTATATAAATCTAATTCAATTATCAGTATCTAATTCTAATTCTAGTTTACATAAAATTGTAGAACGGAAAAAAAATGTTTGAGCATAACACACACCTTGACCTCAAAAAGTAGTAGAAAGTATTGGTGATCAAACTGAGAAACTGGCTATTTTAGAATGTCCCTGTTGTGAATGGAGACTTACTATGAGCCAATCCTGAACTCATCGGTCGTCTCCTAATTAGATTTACTGTGGCCTCGGTAAAAAGTGGTGCGATATCTTGTCAAAGACAACTGGATAACATCCATAGTTTCCCATGTCATTTGCTGTTATTGTTAAAACTGCCCCATATCCTTCACCCTGTACAAATAATAATAATTCAGTTTACCATAATGGGTTGAAACTTGAAATATTCTGTGAAAAGAGAGATGAATTCACTCACTTGATATAGCGATTCTTTGCATGGCATTGTTGCGGTGTTCCACGAAATCTAACACCTTTAGCAAGTAGGGTAAAATGTTAGAAATAGAGACAAACGTCTGAAGGGGTTTCCATTGGTAGCCATTATTAAGCTTGATGGTAGACTGGTTATCAGAATCCCATCACTGACTTCCGGTGTGATCATAAAGTGAGACTCACTTACTTTGAAAGAAGAAACTCAATGTATACGATTCGATAGCAATATAGTGAACGATGCATCACGGAAACCCACTCCTCAAACTTGCCTCTCTTTTCATCAAAGTTACGCGAACTGTGTGTACTGATTTTCCCTGATATTATTATAGTTTCGGGAACATGGATGAATGGTGGTTCATTTACGGGTTCTACAAAAATAGAAACATAGGTGTCATGCATTCCATTTTTGTTCGTCATCGAGCCTTTGATGGCATCATCTCCGCAAAAGTTCTCATTTCGCAATTAGAAAAGATGGATGTGTTTTACTGAAAGTTTGTAAGTGATTTTCAGGCATGAATAATGTGACTCAATACAAATTACCCAAGATATTGAATCAACTGCAAGGCGGAATTAATTGCTTCGACACAACCTATTAACACCAAAGCCTTCTCTTCATTTCCTCTGCAGCCCACTACCAGTCTACTCCAAGCAGGCTGCCAAAAGCGCATCAACATGGGGAGAGAAAGACGATCCCGCATTTCGCACTAAGAGTGGAAATGTTCTCCAAAGAATCGAATACTTTATATTAAACCTAAAAAACTACCGCAAAACACGTGAAATGCATTTAAACGCGGCAATAATATATATGCAAGACATTTTTGTAGCAAATGAATCATTGCCAAAGAAACCTTTATCGTGTGTGGATCTGAACAAACTTTGTAAAATGTTATGCATAGGGTCGACAAACTTTGATTAAGTAGCATACATCAAATTATGAAAAGGTTTCGGTGAATCTCAAGTCTTTGGCAACTTATATGAACCTTTTTCTATACCAAAGTTAGGACAGTTCAAACATGTTTCGGTGAATCTCTTTAATTGGAGAAATCTTCCAAATTTCTTAAAAAGAAGTTTCCGAGCATCTTAATTGATGCAGTCGTCTAGGAATTCCATTGCCATCAAATGCATTCAGAAAAATAATGAACCATATCAACAATAATGCACATCTAAGTCACCAACATTTTGCATCTCAAACACATACAGAGAAAAATTGACACACACAATCGGCACATGTCTGGAATACACAGGGTCAAACCTCACACAATTGTTCTATTCTATAAAAACCACGTTCCTATATAAACCGCATTTCTCAAACGAAACCGTGTATCCATGGTAACTTCAGCCAGAAACCAAATGAACATGGAAGCGGATAACACACATTTCTTCGGAGATGCTTACACAATAGTCATGAGTAACAATCAATTAACATGCAGAAAAATAAATGAACCACTGAAAATACCTGGATATGCGTCGCCAGCAGGTAGATTCCCCAGTTAAAACCTGAAAATCAAGAGTATGTTATAAGAAGCTTTGACAATCAGATTGACATAGAAAACCCTACAGACGTTACAACACCTGTGCGGTATACCACGGAACAATCCTAAAACTTTAAAGTAGTGACCAAAAGACGACACGACTACATCGGGCTTGCAATCTCTGTAATCCAAGAACTACTGGTTTCATACTTCATTTTGAAGCATATCACTTACAATAATTATGTATCATAGAGCCTTTAATATACACAACTCAAGGAAAAAAGTTTCACATTAGTAGTATAAGAGACTTATCTAATTTTCAATAGAGAAGAGATCACCACATAACGAATCAAACCTGATTAAACACCCATTGTTCGAGAAGTACAATTAAACTCATACAATGGTGAATTTACAAATCATTATACTTTTGGAATTTTGAGTTTCCCATTTGATTTTTTTTTTTCTTAATCATAAAAATTGAATTTTTTTTTATTTCCTACAGAGCTTTTACAAACCTGCCATTACTCTTATCTCAATCTCCAACTAATTAAGGCCAATCCATTAGGGTTCTAGAAACAACCAATAGGAAATTAAATCTTAAATCTGAATCGATTTGATTGAAAAGAAAAGAAAATCATACCCCCATAATAAATTGAAACCCTATAATCGACTGGAGATAGAGAGAAAAAATTCAAAAGTTTCTTTAAAATAATAAGCAGGGAATATGTTACCTGTGAAATCATAATCGAAACAGAAAAATCATCTTCGCCTCCCTGGAAACCCAAGATTTTATTATAAACTTATGAGAGATCGACCTCCATCAAGCCAAACAATATAGTGAAGGAAATTTTTGGCAGGAGACGTTTTTATGGTATAAACTTTGGAGTGAATTCCGTTTTTATGGTAGTCTTTCCTCGCCGTCCATGCAAAAACCCAATCCGTAGCTTCCCGACCTTCGGATCACGATCCCCATTAAATGTTGTCCGTCTGATAGCCCTGGCTATCATGGACATAAACCTCATACCTTTTTATAACTATGATTCATGGGAAAGGGAAGTTCGGAGGCGTGTCTCCGGATTCTTGCACAGGAGCCTTGCCCGCTCCCTTTCGAGATGAAGTCGTTATGCTGCTGCGCGGTCTTTGCCACGCGAACGCAGAGGCGGTTGTTCCGTTGCTGACGCTTTCCTCTTTCCTCCTTCACTCACCACGCTCACAGAAAGACCTGTATTATATTGCTTGTTGATGATGCGCCTGCTTCCTCGGTTTTCACGCGCATCTTCGTTCCGAACGATCTTAGTTCTTTCCAACTTATTTGGGCTGTTGTGGCCGATCGCTAGCGGCTTCATGGAGCTCGAGAAAATGTTTGAAAGCCCAGATTCTCTAACAAAGCACGGTATATGGGAATCATTCCGTTAATGCATAACTCCACCAAGCGGCGTTCGGTGACATTCGGATCATGAAAATCCAACGCTTGAGTCCTAAACCTCTTGACGAAGTCGTTCGGATGTTCGTTGCTCGTTAAAGATTCTTCCCAAGTCGAGAAGGTGACCTGCTCGAGACACGAAGAAATACTTCTGTAGAAGGCACTTGACCATCTCACTCCAATTGGATACACTTTGTTAGGTGCGATGTTGTTGTACCAAGTGTATGCTCTTGTAAGTGACTTCGAGAACTCTTTCAGGCGGAGAACATGCTTGTATTTGTGTTCCCCTAAAGACTCCAAAACTCGAGAGACATGTTCACGAGCGTTACCAGTACCATCTAAGGGTGCACATGGTATGGTTCGGCTCGGTTCTTGCCAATACCGAGTACCTGTACCTCCCTAGGCTCGGTTCCAAAATTTTGGACCGGTACATGTACCCACTGTGCCTCGGTTAGGTCGTTCGGGACGATGCGGTGCAGTGCGGTTAGGTATTATACCTCGGTTCCGGACAAAAAAATCCTGTTAATAAGTAAGGACTGTTTTACTAAGCATGTATTGTTATTTGTTAACAATTAACAACAAGAAGTAACAATATTACTAATACTAGCAAAGAAAACTATCAAATTAATACCAAGTCTTAAAAAAACTGAAAAAGTAACAAGTACCATAAGAGTCAAAGACTGATAGACAGTCACTCACATATTCACGCTCACACAATTAAACAGTAGTAAGAAGTAAGAACTAAGAAGTAGTAAAATAGTCCAAGTAACAAGTAGCAAGACTAGCGATGTGAGTGTAGCTTCGAGTGGCAATGGAAAATACAAAGCCTTGAATATCTATTCCATGGAAGCAAGATTTGGCGGTGGCATTAATGTTGATAGGACCAAGTAACGCTGCAAAAACAAGTAATAGAAGTTAGTAACTAAGCATTAAGCATAAGTTCCAACTTGTAACTTCTAAGCATTAATTATGTGAGGCGAGCTTTCTGTTATGATTAGGATTGTAGGGGCATCTCTTAAAGTGCTTCCACAAGCCAGCAGTTCCATTTTTGAAGTTGTTAGCCCTAAATGTCCTTCCACAATAATTACAAGTGGCTTCTTCAACATTTCTCCTAGTGAAATGGCGCCATATTATGTTATGAATTGATGCATCCATCACTGACAAAAAATTCCATATAACCTCAGTAAACTAAGCAACAATTAACCCATCAATCTAAGTTGTAAAAGAATCAGAACAAATTGATTAACAACAATTACTAAGCAACAATTACTAACAGTCTAACACCCTAATTTCATTAACAAAAAGGAAGAGATTTACTCATACAATTCCATCAAAATGAAATTTTAAAAACAAGACAAGAAACTGTTTACCTTTGCTATTTTTTCGCCATTACAAGCACAATTTGTTACTCCTAAAACTTTAAGCAACACAAATCCTATTCACATTAACTTCTCAGTACCTATTGATTCTTCATTTCAATAAAATCCATTTTATTTAGACAAGCAGGGAGGTGATGAAACATAAGAAGATTCATGAAACATAAGAACTAACTACTTGTCATTCTTGTCACGCTTCTAACATGTAATTGCGGTTAAATACTTGGTACTTATATCATCATCATCAAATTCTAACGTAGTAGATAATGAACCAAATCGTAATCACAGCAAGTAAATGATTGAGTAAATTTAGAAAATCAAAAACCCATCAATCTAAGTTGTAAAAGAAATCAGAACTAAGCAACAATTACCAACACCCTAATTAGCAACAACATAATCCAAAACAATAACACCATCCAACAAATCTCTAACCTTTTCCTTCTTTTTCTCCACTCCCTTAGATAATCTGATTGATGGGTTAATCCAGTTCAGTTCCTTGAATCTTTTTCCTTTGTCTTACCCTGTGAAAGTGAAACCCTAAAATAATCAGACATAGCTTTCAAGATCAAACAGATCACACAGATTCATTTGGAGTAAAACTTACTACTTTGATTAATTCATTCGAATTATTCCAACAACAAAAAAAATTAAGAAAAAATCAGATAGATTTGGAGAAAAAAAAACAAAGAAAATTGAAAAATTGAAAGAAAAAAATGACAGCGAACTGAGACAATTAAGAAATTGAAAGAAGATGCGGAGTAGAAGAAACGTTAACCTCAATCCAGTATACTGAAGAAAAAAAAAATCAAAATCTGCAACATCTGATTACCTCTTAGTAAGAACTGAGACATAAACCAATAAAATCTACCAGCCAATACTCGAAAAACATCTACTCACCTTTACGATTTATCAATCAAAGAGATTGAGAGGAGTAATCCAACGGAGTTCTTCACTTCTTCTCCTTCTCAGAGACAGAGGAGAGGAGACGGAAAGAAAAAAAGAAACGAAATTGAGAATAGAAACCCTAGCCCTATAATGTTTGCTTATATACCACCACTTAATCCAACGGTTATTATTGATCTATCATCCCCTAAATCTAACGGCTACTACTAATAAAGACAGACGATGCACGGTTCGAGCACGAGACTAGGTCGGGGACCGTGTACCTGTACCTCCCTAGCCTCGGTTCCTATTTTTTGGACCGGTACCTGTACCTCGTTCCTCGGTTCGGTACAAAACCAGGTACGGTTCCATCGGTTCCGGGACGGTCCGTCGGTCCGGCTCGGTTCCTGTGCACCCTTAGTACCATCATAAAGGGAGAATTGAGGAGAGGTGTAGCCTCTTGGAAGGGGAATCCGTTGCACATCTTGAGGGTATGGGGGCTGATCTTTGGTGCATGTCATTTGGATTTCCTTTGCCCCGTTTTGGAGGAGTCGCTCCGTGTCCTCACGCGTAATGAAGTTGGATGGTTGGTCCCTTTCTATTGGACGTTCGGGAGCGTCACGAGCTTCTTCATCCATGTGGGCTGCGCCGCTAAAGTGCTTGCTCCGAGCATATTGATTGCGCTCCTTGCCGGCTCCGGGGTGTCATGACTCTGTGGCACCGCTCGCCAATGTCTTGAGAAAAGTGAGTACCTCTTTCGAGTTGCAACCATGTCCGTTTGGGCTCTAGAAGAACTTCCCGCCTTTCTATCAAATCCACAATGGTAATAGGGGTTGTCCTCCCCAGTTCCTCCGGCCCTCGTCTGACGGGGAGTAGCGATTGCCCCAGTGACGACCGGGAGGCGTTACACTTGAAGAAATACCGGATTTACGGCTTCTCGGCTCTGGGGTGATGGGAGGTGTCACGCCACTGGAATATCCCTTGCTCCGCTGGTGTTGGTGGTAGAGGATACGGCTCCACGAGATGTATTGATCACATTCTCGCACTGACTCGGCTCCGACAGTGAGACATCGATACCAAGAGTATGGTCGCGCTAGTTCCATCGGAATTGATCGCTGATCGACCTAAGTTCTACCATCTTGCAATTTGAGCAGATTGAAATGAAATTGAAATTTGATCTTGCAACCTGGTTTCGGTAATTTTGGGTGTGTGTGGATGAGAAATGAATCTAAACCCTAAAAAAATGCACTGCACGTGAGTGATTCGAGAGATCAATCTATACAATTCTGGCCTAAACCAAGAAATGGTCGTTCCATACTTGCTTCGGTCACAAAGTGAAGGAGATGGGGTTGATCTTAGGGAGGGAAGCGAAGAAGGTGTTGAGATTGTGAAGGTGTTGGTTGTTTATGACTTGTATCGTAAAAGAGGAACGGCTCGCAATGATGTAAGCTATCGTTCCGGTGTTTTCGGATACGAATGACAACACTTGGTTTTCTGTGCTTGTCTGTGTTGTTTGGAAATAGGCAAAGGACCTATTTATACAAGTCATTGAGCGCAAACCCTCATCTCGTAGGAAGTGGAGGAAGTTGAGTGATGGAGTAGTGGGGTCGTGTGGGTGATTGCACGATCACGTATTAGCCCACTTCCCTCATCATCGCTAACCGTCCATGCCTCCTGACACGTTCTTGTGATGGCGCGTTGCACGCTGCACACTTTAAACCGCCAGACCAATACCCCAGTAAGTATCCCCCAGTTTGTGACATGTTTGATGTCTCGAATGAGTGGATCGTGGGACCCATTGTAGAAAGTAGCATGTGATGCTAAAATAACTAAGGATTTGATATTTATGAAATATCCTGTATGCTCAATACATGTAATGCATCGCAAACCATCAGCATGTATGAAGCATCGATGTTTTAAAGCCTGACCGAATAAGTTGCGGACCAAGCGTCTTAAAATAGCATCACGTCCAAACATCTTCGAGTGATCGTTTGGAGGCTGCATGGGCGAGCCATCTCCTGGCCGATCACTCCCTGTGGAAGAGTGGCGGGTGGTAATCATCGGGATTCCTTCATCGGTCGTCTAGCTTTCAACCTAGGGCTGTCAGACCAAGCTAGCGAAATTGGACGGACGAGATGGTTTAAGACCCTCATATGCGACCGTTGATGGATTTTTAGGGTTTTAGAAGTACGCGAGCATCACTCATATGCTTTACCGAATACGAGTTTGGGCACAAGTTTTGGTGGGGCCGACCGGGCATGCGTGTAGACGGCATGCCGGTGTATATGCCCATACCTCTTTGTCTCATGAAGGTGCGATCTACGTCACTTAATTTGACCAAGCAAAGGTGAGTGGTCGAGATCGATTTGCGGCAGAAATCCATTGCCACAAAGGATTTGGAAGCCGCTCAGCATGCCACTTTCGGGCGCGCATTTCGAGGTCATCGAGTCCTAGTCTGCCTAGGCCGACCAGCTCCACGTAAAGGTAGGCCCACGGTGATCATGTTGACATGCTTTGGGACCTTTTAAGTCTATATCTATACCCTCCATCCAAGCTTGCGAAGATGGATGGTCGTGATCGAACTGCGAAAGTTATGCAGCGCCGCGAACCCTAATTAGGGTTTTGAAAACAAAGACGTACACACGATTTTGGCCAAACGGTTTGGCAAGTTATGCTCCTCTTTTGGGTAGGCCGACCATGTGGGGCCCACGTTGGGTCGATGGTGAACGTATCCATACCTATCTCATGGTCCTATGCATGATCTAAGCCATCCCATCATGCTTGTGAAGTTGGATGATCGTGATCAATTTAAGACATTAGTGGAATTTTCGTGATGCTTGCAAAGCATCATACCAGCCATGTTTCGGGCATGCGATCGTGGATGCATGTCCACGTCGTGAATAAACCGATCATGTAGGGATAAAGTGGCCCCGCTAATATGCGTGCTAGCGCCTCCTCCATCTTTCATGGTGCTATCTGAGCCGTCCAATCAGGCTAGTGAAGTTGGATGATCACGATCATTTTGAGACTGTCTTAAGCAGTCTTGCTCATTCGAGCTTCTTCCAAAGCAAATACACCTTGGCCACCTTATTTTGGGGCTGGCGTTTTGGCACGCTGGGAAGTGAAGCGTAATGTTCGACTGTCCAGGGAATAAATAGGCCCGTTGGTGCTCATCACGGCGATAGCATGCTCCTGCTAGGGCTCGTCTAGGTTGGTTACAGGAAATACAAGGCAATTCATGCATTATAAATAATGCTAAAAATTCACAGGGTATTTGGGATTGTTGCTACATGCTCCATCCTGGATGAATTTTGTGTATTTTAATTGACAGAATATTTGGGATTGTTGCTACATGCTCCATTCTAGGTGAATTAATAAAGAGAAGAGGTACTCATCACTTATCAAACAACTTTATCCTCTGCAGGATGTTAGCGCATTAAATTTGGCTTTACAATTTTAGCCTTTGAACCAAAATCCACCATCAACAACTGTGTAAATAGAAGTTACACATGCAAAATATCACCTATGACTGTATTGTGTTTAAATAATAGTTACACATCAAAAAATGATGTCTGTAAACCTTCATATGCATGTGTAAGTTAAGGTTACACAACACATAATAGAATGATTCAGTTTGTGTACTTGGAAAATACACATAGTTTGTAACATTATTTTGATTTTGCAGTTAAAAAGGAGTGTATTTGATAAGTACACAACATACTGACTCATGCTATTTTTGTGTGTGATGTGTACAGGAAAATTAAGGTAATCGTTGAATGCAGTTAAGGATTTGGTAAAGGTGATAAAACCTATAGGACTGACTGCTAGGGCTCAAAACTATCTTAGGAGAGCTGCTTACGGTAAACTCGTAATGATGTATTACGATGAATATAATGCAGCCCAACCAAGTACAACAAGACAAATCAGTACCAACAAACACGTCGTCTTGAAGCTTTTGAATTGCTTTGATATGGATTGTGAGACACCGTGTTCGTTCAAGTTTGTTGATGATAAGTTTATAGAGTCTACATCGGCAAAGTCGGCTGGTATATTTTGCATGCAAAGGATTGGAAGTAGAAAGGGTCAAAAGCTGTTAAAGTGTTTTAATCATCGTGATCTGATTGATAATGTTTTATACAACAAGTTCTTCACTGATATCAAGTCTACAACACATCGACGACAATGACTAAGAAAAACATTTTAGAGAAGATAAAAAAACTTATGACCAAACCTGGGAGAAGAAAGAAAGTTGATGAGAAGAATCTAGTTTGTTTGATAGGTTTTTATCTTTCTTTGTGTATTATTTTTTGGCGACGTAAATGCTAATGGAGTGAATGTGAAATATCTTAGTATCATTGAAACTTATGAGACGGTGCTCAAGGTGTCGTGGCCTCGATTTAATACACGAGCACTTGTTTGAAGAGATTCATACTAATGTTGAGTGTATGTCAAATATGAAGGCTTGTGTGCAATACCTCTTTGGTAAAGCTTGTGTGTAATTTCTATTCCAGTTTCTTTATCACGTTGTGGATATTTTAGTTCAATCGACTAATTAAAATTTATATGTTACGAGATATTGTTTGCTGAACACACACCATAAGGCTTAATCCGTAAAGTTGCGAACCACGAACAAGATATCCCAAGGGTTGGAAGGTGGGATCTATACCAGATTTGATTACATTTCTAGAACAAACATGACAGAGTTTTCGGTAAGTGTTATATGTTAGTTGGTTTATGTTTTGTAAATTTATGGTACTATAATTTAGATATAAGTTGGATGTAATCAAAATTGTCATGTGTAGCTATAAGTTACACATTTAAATGTGCTTGTGTAACTATAAGTTACACATGCAATCGAAAATTTGTATATTTAGATTGTTTAACTGTTTTTGCTATCTCTTTTTAACCTCTGCATCGCTTTAATTGCAGCCAACTCCTAGCTTTGTCGATGAGTTTTCACATCTTGAAAAGCAGCTTGGTATATCAACCGTGGTACCAAGCAAGGACGACCTGCAAAGGTGGCTGAAAGAGCAAACCATTGAGAATGGAAAACTGAAAGAGCAACTGCAAGCAAAGCAAGCAATGTTTGATGCAGTGCATAAACTTGCCAGAGCAGGGATAAAAGATGAGAACCTCTCCAACACACAAAATTACGAGAAACACATTTTTTGTTGCAATATTATGGAAGCAATGGGAATTCAACCTTACGAAGTGACCCATGAAGAGTTTATGCAACGAGAAGATGGTGAACAAGGACATGGAGGTACTGAGCATCAGGAAGAGCTTATGCATCAAGGACATGGAGTAACTGAGCATGAAGAAGAAGAGTCCGAGAAAGAGAAAGATGACACGAAAACTTCCTTCAATGAAGAATGTAAGTAGTTGTTCATTTTTAATATGCTTCTTTAACTTGATAATGATAATGATATATTAGTTGACATGTGTAGAGGTACCCAATTAGTTGACACTAAGGTCTTTGAAACTTTTTAGTTTCATACTTTGGTGATTTTTTTTTGCTAGAGGTACCAAATTAGACTTGGTAATTGTTGAGTACACAAATCATATGGATGTGTAACTTCTGGTTACGCTAGTTAGATGCATGTGTAACATGGAGTTACACATGCTAGGTATCCAAGTCATATGCATGTGTAACATGGAGCTACACATGCTAAAATGAAAAAAAAAAAAATCAACCAAAAAATTACACATGCTAGGTATCCAAGTCATATGCATGTGTAGCTGTCGATTACACATGATATATTCTTCTTGAATTTTTTTTAAAAAAATTGAACATCATCATCAGTTTCCTAAATAAATAAAGTTTCTCATTTCAATCCTTGTGCAGTTCCATGTATCAGTCTAGCAGCTGGAAATACGCCAACAATTCTGCAAGCTCAAACTGCTGCAGAGGGGCGCAAAACACCACTCAGGACATACAGTTCGAGTATGAAGAGTGTGACAACATGCAAGACTCCACAAAAGAATAAGCCCACTGGTAATAAAAAGCCCACTCCTGTAGATGTTGTTGATGAGGCGCAGAAGAAAGCTGATGAAGAGACACATGCTGTTGATGAGGCGCAGAAGAAAGCTGATGAAGAGACACATATTGCTGATGAGGCGCAAAAGAAAGATGCAGAAGGTGGTGTTGTGGTTGAGCCGCAGGTGATGATGCAAATGTCGATGAAGAGACACCTGCAGCTGTTGATGACAGTTTGGTTATGACTGCTCCAACTCAGGAAACACCTTCAACTTTTGATGATAGTTTTACTTCTACACAGTTTGATGATTCCTTGGTGATAACTGCTACAACTTAGCAAACTCAGGGTGACAAACTTGAGACCTACAGGTTAATGAGAATAGCCCCTAACCAAGGTGATACGATGGATGTAACTGAAACGATAGATGCAGTAGTCAGCGACATTAACCAAGCGGAAGGAATTTATGAACATGGACCTGCAGAGATGGAGAATGCAGAACCTACATCCAGTGGTAAACCATCTTCCTTTTGAAACTTCTTATGATTTTTTTTTCCGTTGTTGTTTATAATGAATGTGTAACTTCAAGTTACACATTATAAAAGGCATGTGTAGCTTCAATATACACATTGTATATGCATGTGTAACTTAAGGTTACACACATTACACACTTTGATATTAGAGTCTTTTTTGCACTTTTAGTATCTTAGTAACACCTATGTAAGTGTAACTTTAGTTTACACAATCATGAGGATGTGAAACTTTTTTAATGATTATCCCTATTTTTGTTGTTGCATAGCTCAAACTCAACTGAGTAGTAATCCAACTACTTTTAGCCTTGGCCTAGACAATACTCCATTACCTGTCGAGAACAAGTCAAGGGAGTTGTGAATGAACAAAGCCAACCTCGAATCATACAACAACGCTGGCTGAGGAGCAAAAAAGCTGAGAAACAAGATCTCCAAAAGTATGAAAGACAGCTAAAGAAGAGTAAAGGTGTTGTTATTGAAGAAACAATGGCTGCAGTCCCAGAAGTAGAAGAAACTGTAGTCGCAGATGCTGAAGAGGATGATGGGACAATGCGCAAGGATGTAAAAGGTTCTCAGATTATTGAAACCCTGAAAGGAGATCAAAAGCAGAGAGTGCTTGAATACTTCAGTACACATCGCAAAGCGTAAGTAGATATAACTTATTGATTTTGTTATGGTGTTTAAGTTAAGATTGTTATGTTAAACGTTGTTTCTTACTACTTGGATTCTGTTATGTGGTTTAAATGTTTCTTATTTTTAATGCAAAGACATTGCTTGGATGAAATTGAAAGATGATGGTAACCTGATGTTTGGTATAAGTGGAGAACTTATGCTTCAACTAACCAACAAAGATGCCTACTTGGAATCAGAATTCATTGATTTTTATACTAGCAGGTTGAGGAAAAAGATGAACTCAAAGCCAAAGTATCTAAAAGCGATATTCCTCTCCATAAAAGCATATGTAAGTACTTCGGAAAATTTGAATCTTCTTGTATATAGAGTCAAAAAAGGTTAAATTTAAAATCTTCTTGTATGTAGATTCAAAAAAGGTTAAATCGAGAGTTATACATGCTTATACAATATGCATTTATAACGTTCATTCTTTTTCTTTCTGTTTATGCGGGAATCTTTTCCGAGTGATAGGAATGAATTCAACGAATCTTCGGATTCCAAAGCTTGCTAAAGACTATCGTGATATCGAACCAGTCAAAATATTCGCAATCATAAGTAACAATAAGACCCATTTTTCACTACTGGAGTATGACCTTACTAGCGGTGCAGTTTGGTCCTACAGGAACTCGTTAAGCGATGTACAGGTCAGGAAAGGTTACTTTGATCAAGCTAAGATTTATGCAGATGAAATAAGTCAAGCACTCAACTATAGGATTCTTCTTGATTTGAGTCTCGAAGGCCAAAATCGCCCACTCGCCTAAAATGGGTTCATATCCCGATTGTTTGTTATTTGTATGCTATTACATGAAGTGTGGGATGAAGAATACAACATTTGAACAACAATCATCACGCGTAGGCACACACATGCATAAGGAAACGGTTCGAAAGGTGGGTCGCATGAGAGCAAGCATGCTTTACAAGATTATTTCAGATGCAGACAGTAGGGCTGATTAAACATTATTGTAAAAACTTTGATACTATTATGTTTGCAAAACAAGTTGTTAAAACTTCTATACTTTGCCAGATAGTAGTTCTTTAATTAAATAGAAAGTTATCTATCTTTTGCTGTTGGAAAAATTTAATAATACTTGCTATAATGTATTCTTAAAACTAAAGTTACATGATTGCAAAAGGAAAAGTTACTTAAGGTGTAACCTGAAGTTATACAAGCATATTTTTGAGTGTAAACTAAAGTTACATCTATTTTTGAGTGTAAATTGAAGTTACACAAACATTTGACCACTGCTCAGAAGTACGCACTAAACAAAAAAAATAGTCGTAAAACTAAAAGCTACAAAAGTTATGTGATTGTGTAAGGAAAGGAAAAGTTACTGAAGGTGTAACCTGAGTTTACATATGCATTTATCATGTGTAACCTAATATTACAGATGCATTCACAAACAGTGTAACTTCTGGTTACACATCCATATTTTTGAGTGTAAACTAAAGTTACACAAGAAAATGACCATTGATCAGACGTACACAATAAATCAAAAAATAAAATAAAATGCATTCCATCTGTGAACTCACAAAGTATAAAATCTGAATGAATGATCCTTGCACATAATCAACGTTGCAGAAAAATAAAAACGTTTGTTCCATGCGAACCGAAATGAAGAAAACTAAAAAACAAATAATCCAAGTGTTGATGGTGGTTTTTAAACTTAGGGGTAAAGTCGTAAAACCCTAGTCATACAATGACGTCATAGAACTTGAGTAATAATGTCCAAACCAAGCACATTTATTTAACCCTTTAATTTGTCTGCGAGAAAATTACCAGGGTACCTTTTTTAAATGCTAATTAGGGTTTCGAGAAGCCAAAACCCTAATTCTCACACCGCACGTGCCAATGGCTCATCATGCCAGCCACATCCTACCGCGCCAAGGCATGCCAACCATGCTAGCCGCACCCCTGTGCCAATGGCAAATCGTGCCAGCCACACCTACAGCGCCAAGGCATGCCAACCATGCTAGCCGCACCCCTGTGCCAATGGCAAACCATGCCAGCCACACCTACCGCACAAAGGCATGCCAACCATGCTAGTCGCACCCCTGTGCCAATGGCAAACCATGCCAGCCACACCTACCGCGCCAAGGCATGCCAACCATGCTAGCCGCACCCATGTGCCAATGGCAAACCATGCCAGCCACACCTACCAAACCCTTGGCCCCACATGCCAAGCCAAACCTCACCTTGCCTTAGCCCTAGCCATGCTAGCCGCACCATGCGCCCATGGCATGCCAAGCCCTTGACCCCGCCATGCCAAGCCAAACCATTCACGCCAAACCCTTGGCCCCACATGCCAAGCCAAACCGCACCTTGCCTTGGCCCTAGCCATGCTAGCCGCGCCATGTGCCAACGGCATGCCAAACCCTTGGCCCCACCATGCCAAGCCAAACCGCACCTTGCCTTGGCCCTAGCCATGCTAGCCGCACCATGTGCCAACGGCATGCCAAACCCTTGGCCCCACCATGCCAAGCCAAACCGAACGTTGCCTTGGCCCTAGCCATGCTAGCCGCGCCATGTGCCAATGGCATGCCAAACCCTTGGCCCCACCATGCCAATCCAAACCGCACCTTTCCTTGGCCCTAGCCGTGCTAGCCGCGCCATGTGCCAATGGCATGCCAAAACATTGGCCCCACCATGCCAAGCCAAACTGCACCTTGCCTTGGCCCTAGCCATACTAGCCTCACCATGTGCCAACGGCATGCTAAGCCCTTGGCCCCACCATGCCAAACGCACCTAGCCGCGCCACCATGCTGGCCTTTCCTACGCGGCTACCAAAAACGAAAGCGTGCGACGATCAACGGTCCCCCTTCAATCCCAGTAGCAAATCCTAGCCATCCAAGGTTACCAGACGACGCATGGTAACCTTTGGCCCGAAAACCTAAGTTTGGCCACGCCAAACCATGCCATGCCAATGGCATGCCAACCTAGCCGCGCCACCATGCTGGCCTTCCCTACGCGGCTACCAAAAATGAAGGCGTGCGACGATCAACGGTCCCCCTTCAATCCCAGGAGCAAATCCTAGCTATCCAAGGTTACCATTCGATGCATGGTAACCTTTGGCCCGTAAACCTAGGTTTGGCCACGCCAAACCATGCCATGCCAACGGCATGCCAACCTAGCCGCGCCACCATGCTGGCCTTCCCTACGCAGCTACCAAAAACGAAGGCGTGGGACGATCAACGGTCCCCCTTCAATCCCAGGAGTAAATCCTAGCCATCCAAGGTTACCAGACGACGCATGGTAACCTTTGGCCCAAAACCTAAGTTTGGCCACGCCAAACCATGCCATGCCAACGGCATGCCAACCTAACCGCGTCACCATGCTGGCCTTCCCTACGCGGCTACCAAAACGAAAGCGTGCAACGATCAACGGCTATCTTTCCTCTTGAGATGCAAAGTCTCGACTGTCGAAGGTCACCAAGCTAGCAAGTCTCCCCAGTGCGACTTGCCAGGCAATAACAACATGCTACATGTTTTCCACAAAAACATTCGAGATATCAACACATATCACAAACAGCCAAATCCTCTTTGGGTATTGGTTTGGCGGTTTACAGCCTGCGGCGTACACTACGCCCGTCATAAGGAAGTGTCATAAGGATGAGGCGGTTAGTAAATACATGGAGTTAATGGTAAAACGTTCTTTTTATGGAACATCAATTCCATGCGTTAACGGTTTTATGGAACATCAATTCCATGCGTTAACGATTTTATGGAACATCAATTCCATGCGTTAACGTTACCACCTCCTCCCATTTATTCACCCATTTTTCCATTCCTTAATGAGACCAGAGTACATTTCACTTCGACTTGTATAAATAGGTCTTACCTATTTCCACCGAACAACAAGTTGATCGGGAGCATACACCACTCGTAAAACGTTTGCTAGCTTTCCCATCTCGTTAGCTTCCCACTTTCGATACAAGTCGTAACACAACTACTCTTCCGAGAATCAACTATTCTCGGGTCTCATCACTTTCCTTGCTTCCCTCTCCAAAACCAACCCATTCTCCTCCACTTTGTGACCGAAGCAAGTCCGGAACGGCCATTTCTTGGTTTAGGCCGGACTTGTACAGATTGATCTCTCGAATCTAAAGTACTCCCTTTGCAAAAAGTACATTGTTTAGGGTTTAAATTCATTTCTCACCCACACACCGAAATTACCGAAATCACAGAAACCATTTTCACCCACAAACAATTGGCGACCACAGTGGGAGGTTGATCTTTCGGTTACAATGTCAATTTTCAACCATCGATCTCATGCTTCGACCCAGACATCAAGATGGTAGAAGCAGGCGATCCGCTCATGGATCGACGACTCAGTTACCAGGCGACCCGATTATAGTCGTGACACGACAAGGGATGACTGGGGACTTCCCAGAGGGTAGAAGCAAATGATCCGCCCGAGAATCAACAACTCGGTTATCAGATAACTCAGTAACGACTGGGGAGTTTCCACAATCATGGCGGTGCTTCCCATAAAACTCGGTTTTACACCCGGAAGGTTTCCTTTTCATCAGGAGTCCTAAAAAACCAAGTAAGTCCTACCTAGACAAGATACGTGGTTTGCTTTTTTAGAGTCTTCACGGGAATGATAAAACCAATAGCCATGTTATGTTTCATCCCATGTCATCTACCAAACGCACAGTTCCATGGTTTTCCTGGGATGCGTGCAACACTTTCAATCATAACCAAAAACAGCCTCATCCTAAAACGGTTCATCCTGAATAATAATCCAAAACCCTCATAGCTAACACTTGTCTATCAACCCAAAAAATCTAGAAAATCAAAACCATGAACTAGGTGTTTCATTTTCCTTTCATAAAAAAAAAAAACTAAAAATAAGAAGTTCAGAAGACAGAAATGCATTCAAGGAAAGTTTTTCAACAATGGCTTACTCTTCTTAGCAAGAGCCTCCTTCGTGCTTTGAAGAGCCGCCCTTTTCAACTTCAGCTTCCTGGACAATTTTTCGATTTCCGCTTCCTGCTTCTTCACCATATCCGCAGAAGGACCTTCGAATGTTTCGACCAGAAACTTCTCGACCTCAGAGAAACCTTCAATGAACCAAAGAACGTTGAATTCAAAGTTTACACACATGTCATGATGGAACCTCCAGCTCGAGATTACATCCTCAGAAACAGTATGACCAATAACGTTGCACATGTCGTCAATCGAAGACAAAGCTTCCTCCACCCGCTTACCAAACGCGCATGCCAGACGCGCTTACCAGACGCGCATGCCAGACGTGCTTACCATACGCGCATACCAAACGCGCATGCCAAGACGCGCTTACCAGACACGCTTACCAGACGCACTTACCAGACGCGCATGCCAGCCACAATACCACACCCTGCGCTAACGGCTTGCATCCTTCCAGCGCTAACATCTTGCGCCCTTCCAGCACCATCTTCTCTGCTCCACAACCAGCCAAAGTAGCACCATCCTCACCCTTCGAAACAGCGCCATGGCTCCAGCACTCCGTGATCAAAACCGTGCCATCTCTGCACGATACACCCACCAGAACCAGAGCCGCTTCCGCCACCCCAACGTTTCTTCAAGCATGATAGCTCCACCCGTCACTAGAGACGCTGCTACCCCACCATCAGGGCAAGATACTGGAAGAGCCGGAAAAATCCGTCCTCCTTTTACCACTGTTGATTTAATTAAAAGACAAAAGACACTTCAGCAGGACGTTCGTTTATAGATCAAGAGGCTCGCGTTGCTCTTGAACGCCCAGTAGAAGGGATCAGCAATCTAATTTCATCACACGTAAAGATCAGGAATGACTTTTCCTAAATCGAAAGCAAAGGGGATCAGCAACCCTCCTGAGTTCATAGAGACCCTCTTCCCGTCAGGACCCATACGATGGGGACTTCGCCAACAAAGTCGCGCAATCTGTGACGAAACAGTTATGTGAGATTCTATATTTCTGCAAGGCGTAGCGTCAAGACATTTTTGCATCCCTCAACCGCACTGCATCAGGAAAGCAGTTGTTTCCAGCCAGGGAAGTCGTTTCCAAACCTCAACCTCTCCTGGAAAGCACGATCGATAAATGGAACTGGGGAATCCTAACCAATGTATTTTAACCGTCAAGGCTCTGAGAGTTTCAAGACGCCGTTTTGACGTTCTCTCCAGAAGTGGCTCCACTTCAACGTTCTCCACAGCCGGCCCTCCGCTTCAACGTTCGCTTCAAAGAATCGCTCCGCTTCAACGTTCGCTCCAAGAGACCGCTCCGCTTTGGCGTTATCTCCATAAGCCGCAAAGCATTTGGCTCCTTAAGTTTCAACGTCCTCTCCAAGAGCCGAAGCCGCTTCAACACCACTCCTTTCGCAAAGGGTCGTGCCACCACACTCCCCACTTCAAGGATCATGATCGCAGCCAGCCAATCTTCGTAGTCATGGCCACCTTTTGATCCATCCCGCCAAAACTCGTGACCATGGACAGTTTGCTCGCTTACGCATCCAGCCGACCCTTTTACTTACATGGATGCCCATACGATTCTAGCCAACCTACTTTGTTCCTACGACAATGTAGTCTCTTCTGATTACATCTGCTACCAAGAACTCGTTGTCAGCTCATTTTTTGATACCGCCTGGAGCTTCACCGCAACAAAGAATCACTACGAAGATGGAAATATGTAAACCATACTTGGGGACTGGGATCTACACGAAATCCTTTCACTGTAAAAGCTCAGAAGACATGATCAACCATCAGGTCACGACCAGAAAAGCTGAAAACGTATAGGAAGTGCCTTATTCAATTACTCAGGAGCTCTGGAGGGAACGGAAGATCGAACAACATATTCTAATGGAAGATTGAAGTCTTTCAAATAAGAAGTTTTATTCAAAGATGTGAAACCGCAAGCGGGATGCTAATTGGCAAAACTCTAACTTCGCTATGAATACCAAGAAGATAACAATAAGTCTGCAAAAGCACCAAGACGTCTATACAACAAAGAAAAAACAGCAAAAAGGGGAAACTGGTCATAGAAAGCGGATGCGCGAGTTGCCAATGCCTCTGTCAGAGCTTCTTCAAGCACTTTCCCCAGCAATCTCTCGGGCAGCAAAGTTTCCATCCGAAAGCATAACACTCTCGGAATTTGGATAAGGAAAGGATTTCCTATTTTGGCTAAGTAAGGAGGAAAGGCAATCGGTCCCGCGAAGACAAGCCACCACCGTGTAAACAGCCCGCACCTTTTCTTCGCCAAAGCCATGCTTGAGCAACGCTTTGTCAAGCAGCCCATGCCCATTCCAAGCCAAATAACTGCTAATGGGTCCCTTTCATGCCAAGTCTATGCTAGCAGCTCCGCCTCGCGTTCCAAAAGCCTAGCCCTGAAGGCGCACAACCATACCAGGATTTACGCAAAGCTGCAAGGCGCAAGGATCGCAGATTCTACTTATCTCTCGGAAAAAGGAGGTACGATCGTTGCTAGGAGATTCCATCACAATACCAAACCAGGATGAGGAACGAGCTTTACCCTACCTTCACCAACGAACAACTGGAAAGAGGAAGATGATGCAATTTCACCAGAAATATATGTATTGCACAAACCCTAAAAAGGGGAAAGGAAAAGTAACGCTCTCTTATGGGTGTAACGCATCCAGATTTTTGAATAAGAAAAGAATTCACTGTTAAAGCCGCGCATGAAGAAAGGCAATCGGTCCCACAAGAGCAATCCTTGCCACTCCCAAGACATCCGCGCTTTCCTTGCCAGTGCCAGTCCTGTCAGTGCTCCACATTCAGTTTTTGCAACAATCCGCGCCTTTCATGCTAATGCGCCAACACCAACAACTCGCCGAGACAACGTCATGATATTCCCTAACCCATCCAAGATGATGCATAGCTAGACTAAGCCGACGATCTTCATCTCATCGCTTCACGGTCTACACCACAAATAGAATTTATGCAAGGCTTCCAAACACGAGGATCATGAACTCTCCTTACCTCTCGAAAAAGTCGTCATCTTCCCAAGAAACTGAAGCAAGTTGTTGTCTTACCGAAGCCAACGCTCACGCCATGCCAGGCCAACGGATCAGCGCCCGCGCCAAATTTACGTTAGCGGCTCCCATTTCAAAGACGATCCGGTGCTAACGGTTCCTTTCCAAGCCGCACGATACCTGCGTCTCCTATTCCAAGCCGATCCAGTGCTAACGGCTCCAAGTCCAAGCCGACCAGTGCTAACAGCTTCCCTTCACACCAAATCTGCACTAGTAGCACCGTTCCAGCCTAACCTGCAAGTACCACGAGCAGAATTTACGCAAGGCCGCCAAACACGGGATCATGAACTCTCCTTACCTCTCGAATAAGGTTAGTCGGACTTTCCTGACCATCTTGCATGTCCTACGTTTAGATTTTGTCCTCGTCTGTCACCATCATATGCTTACCTCGCAACAAGGCACCTGTTCCGAGCTAAGCAGTGGACTTAATGTTGATGGTGCTTTTTAACTTAGGGGTAAAGTCGTAAAACCCTAGTCAGACAGTGACATCATAGAACTTGAGTAATAATGTCCAAACCAAGCACATTTATTGAACCCTTTAATTTGTCTACGAGAAAATTACCAGGGTACCTTTTTTTAAATGCTAATTAGGGTTTCAACAAGCCAAAACCCTAATTCTCACACCGCACGTGCCAATGGCTCATCATGCCAGCCACATCCTACCGCGCCAAGGCATGCCAACCATGCTAGCCGCACCCCCGTGCCAATGGCAAATCATGCCAGCCACACCTACCGCGCCAAGGCATGCCAACCATGCTAGCCGCACCCCTGTGCCAATGGCAAACCATGCCAACCACACCTACCGCACCAAGGCATGCCAACCATGCTAGCCGCACCCCTGTGCCAATGGAAAACCATGCCAGCCACACCTACCGCGCCAAGGCATGCCAACCATGCTAGCCACACCCCTGTGTCAATGGCAAACCATGCCAGCCACACCTACCCAACCCTTGGCCCCACATGCCAAGCCAAACCGTACCTTGCCTTGGCCCTAGCCATGCTAGCCGCACCATACGCCCATGGCATGCCAAGCCCTTGGCCCCGCCATGCCAAGCCAAACCATTCACTCCAAACCCTTGGTCCCACATGCCAAGCCAAACCGCACCTTGCCTTGGCCCTATCCATTCTAGCCGCGCCATTTGCCAACGGCATGCCAAACCCTTGGCCCCACCATGCCAAGCCAAACCGCACCTTGCCTTGTCCCTAGCCACGCTAGCCACACCATGTGCCAACGGCATGCCAAACCCTTGGCCCTACCATGCCAAGCCAAACCGCACCTTGCCTTGGCCCTAGCCATGCTAGCCGCATCATGCGCCCATGGCATGCCAAGCCCTTGGCCCCGCCATGCCAAGCCAAACCGCACCTTGCCTTGGCCCTAGCCATGCTAGCCGTGCCATGTGCCAACGGCATGCCAAACCCTTGGCCCCACCATGCCAAGCCAAACCGCACCTTGTCTTGGCCCTAGCCATGCTAGCCGCACCATGTGCCAACGACATGCCAAACTCTTGGCCCCACCATGCCAAGCCAAAGCGCACCTTGCCTTGGCCCTAGCCGTGATAGCCGCGCAATGTGCCAACAGCATGCCAAACCCTTGGCCCCACCATGCCAAGCCAAACCGCACCTTGCCTTGGCCCTAGCCATACTAGCCGCACCATGTGCCAACGGCATGCTAAGCCCTTGGCCCCACCATGCCAAACGCACCTAGCCGCGCCACCATGCTGGCCTTCCCTACGCGGCTACCAAAAACGAAGGCGTGCGACGATCAACGGTCCCCCTTCAATCCCAGGAGCAAATCCTAGCCATACAAGGTTACCAGACGACGCATGGTAACCTTTGGCCCGAAAACCTAAATTTGGCCACGCCAAACCATGCCATGCCAACGGCATGCCAACCTAGCTGCGCCACCATGTTGGCCTTCCCTACGCGGCTACCAAAAACGAAGGCGTGCGTCGATCAACGGTCCCCCTTCAATCTAGGAGCAAATCCTAGCCATCCAAGGTTACCAGACGACATATGGTAACCTTTGGCCCGTAAACCTAAGTTTGGCCACGCCAAACCATGCCATGCCAAAGGCATGCCAACCTAGCCGCGCCAGCATGCTGGCCTTCCCTACGCGGCTACCAAAACGAAGGCGTGCGAAGATCAACGGTCCCCCTTCAATCCCGGGAGCAAATCCTAGCCATCTTAGGTTACTGGGACGACGCATGGTAACCTTTGGCCCAAAACCTAAGTTTGGCCACGCCAAACCATGCCATGCCAACGGCATGCCAACCTAACCGTGTCACCATGCTGGCCTTCCCTACGCGGCTACCAAAACGAAAGCATGCAACGATCAATGGCTATCTTTCCTCTTGAGATGCAAAATCTCGACCGTCGAAGGTCACAAGCTAGCAAGTCTCCCCAGTGCAACTTTCCAGGCAATAACAACATGCTACATGTTTTCCACAAAAACATTCGAGACATCAACACATATCACAAACTAGGGGATCCTCTTTGGGTATTGGTTTGGCGGTTTACAGCCTGCGGCGTACACTACGCCTGTCATAAGGAAGTGTCATAAAGATGAGGCGGTTAGTAAATACAGGGAGTTAATGGTAAAACGTTCTTTTTATGGAACATCAATTCCATGCGTTAACGGTTTTATGGAACATCAATTCCATGCGTTAACGGTTTTATGGAACATCAATTCCATGCGTTAACGTTACCACCTCCTCCCAGTTATTAACCCATTTTTCCATTCCTTAATGAGACCAGAGTACGTTTCACTTCGACTTGTATAAATAGGTCTTACCTATTTCCACCGAACAACAAGTTCAGTCAGGAGCATACACCACTCAAAAAACGTTTGCTAGCTTTCCCATCTGTTAGCTTCCCACAATCTGATACAAGTCATAACACAACTACTCTTCCAGAATCAACTATTCTGGTCTCATCACTTTCCTTGCTTCCCTCCCCAAAACCAACCCATTCTCCTCCACTTTGTGACCGAAGCAAGTCTGGAACGACCATTTCTTGGTTTAGGCCGGACTTGTACAGATTGAGCTCTCGAATCTAAAGTGCTCCCTTGGAGTACATTGTTTAGGGTTTAAATTCGTTTCTCACCCACACACCGAAATTACCGAAATCAGCAGAAACTATTTTCACCCACAAACACCAAGACAAATAAGAAACCACATATAAAATCAATACTTGTAGAAATGAACTTTGGTAGACTCAAGCTAGGGGGTGTGTACTTCGGAGGATTCTTGCAACCTGCCCTGTTGTGACCTGCTTCCTTGCAGTTGCTGCAATGAACTTTCCTCTTTACCTTCTTCTCACCTTTACTTAGAATCCTTTTTCCTGGGGGTCTACCTGGTTGTTTCTTTACGATAGGAGGGTTGATGGTGTCATCATCTTTAATTTCAACAGGCCTGTTGTAGTTGGGAATTGGCTGGATGCAATGCAGATAAGTCTTCCTAAAATAGTCGCTCGTAAAATAAGGTGAAATGAATTCAATAGCCTCACGTTTAATCTTCCGTATGTCTGCAAGAGCATGAGCACAAGGGAAACCGTATACACGCCACCTTCAAAAAAACAAAAACAAGAATATAAACACTCGTCTAGTTACACAAGGAAATCATAAAACATAAAAAAATCAGCTAGCAACACATGCATATACAGGACGTGTATCTTCCAGTTACACATATGTCTAGTGCAACTAGAAGTTACACATCCTGTAAACTTTCAAAAAAATAAACATACAAAAAGAAAAAAAGCATAAGAAACAAAACCTTTGACAGGTGGAAGTCTGGTGTTTAAGGTCCACCATGTGAGTCCTTTCGCTAAAAACTTCAAACATGATAGGACTATCCACCAATACTTCCCAAGCCAAACCTTCATCTTGAAGAGCCTCAAGCTTTTCCTCATACTCTGGGGTTAATGGAGTCATCATATTAGCACCATCTTCACGACGATCTGCCATCATTACCATTATTTTCATCCTAATATGAAAATGAAAAAAACATATGAATATTTAAAGTGACAAAACAAGAAATAAAAAGACAACAACAACGACAACAACGACAAAAAACACTTTATTAACCTGATCTAGAATAGCAGATGCAGGCATCTTCTCACTTTTAAAGAGAAATTTCAGCAACTTCCCATACATATAGCTCCACACTCTCACCTAATTTATTAGGAGATAAATTTGTTCCTCAAAATAAACGGAAAAAACTCAATATTAGTTGACACATACTCTTTATACTATTCTAAAAATCAGGAAACATACGGATCCTAATAAGAAGATATGTATACAAGTTACAACAAGAGAGAAAAATACAGAGAAGAGGAACGAAAATGAAGAAAGATTTGGGCGGAAATTCCCGCTTCATATGGTGTTTCAATTTTTCAGTTCTCTCCAAATTCAAGATCTATCGCCTTATATAAAGTATAAGGAATCTCCAAAATCTCCATTATTTCTCAAGTTTTGAAGTTCAACCTTCTACTGCTCAAAGTAATAAATCTTCCCTCTTCTCGTTATATATTTCTTTTCAATTATACTCATTTTATCAAATCTCATTAGTGAAACTTATTATCAATGGGTTTTAGTTGATTTTACTCTAAATCTATTTTTATAGGAATCTAATAGGGTTATAAGATTTACCTGAGTATATCTCTTACGAAGGTCTATGATTCCAAAACTTCGATCCTTCTTAAGGGGTCATTCTTTATGGCCGGCTCTTAATCGTAGATTGATTTTTTTTTTTTTTTTTTTTTTTTTTTTTTTTTAATTTGTGAATCTACGAGTGCAGACCAAATAAGAATGGAGTCCATTATCATGGACAGTTTGTTTTCGCTTGATATGTCTAATTACAGAATGATGGAATCATGTAAAAAACTAATGTTAATTGGTCTTATAAAACTTCTTCTGTTCAGAAGTATCTCACTGGATTTTGTTTTTTGTTTTCAAGGGTCATTTTCAAGGCGAAGAAGGAACTGAAGAATGACTTCTAAGGTATTACTAGCATAATTATAACTAGTTATTATAATTATACTTGTTTTAGATATGGGCTAATGATTTTATCATTGTTGTAGAAACGGACGGTAACTCTCTCAAATAGGGGCCAAAAAGTTTACACAGGGTCGAGGTCATTCATTAAACACCACAAAATGGTACATAAGGTCATTCATTAAACACCACAAAATGGTACATATCTTTGGCTTTTGTTAACTTGTATACCAGGGCATATGTAAAGGAATAATAAACAATTAATTTTTTGTATTGGATTTAGATAATTCTTTTGAAATTTTAATTATCTTGAAAACATAAGTTTTCTTTACATGTGAAAGCTAAAATTCCATCTGATATCCCTAAGTTGACTGATATATTTAATGTTTCAAGTTTCAACCAATGGTAAACATATTCTCTCTCCATAAAATCTTATCAAATTATTATTACTAGTTTTTCACCCGTGCGATGCACGGGTCTGTTTCTCGTTTATAAAATATTGGATCATGTGTTAAGATTAATTTCATTATAACAGTAGTATAAAAATTTCTGTAAGCCCATGACCCAGAAAACTAATAAACAAACTAATAAGAAACCACCTAATCAAAAAACAATTATGAAATCGTATACTTGTTGTGTAACATCTTTTAAGCCTATAATACTTATTCTATCTCCATAGTTTGGTAAAAATTTTACTCTCTCATCTTTTCGAAACTTTGATAGTCTTTAAATCTTTAGTCTTGTTAGACCCATCAAAGAATTTGCACCGTGAATGCACCGAAGGAGATCGTATGGACCCAGAGCAGCATTCAGTGAATTGGGATAGGGGTGGGCAAAAGTGGGCCCCACCCATCCTCTTACACTGTGAGAATGCGGTGAAAATTCTTCGTTGAGTAAATCATTTTCGTTAAATTTTTGGAGCTCCTGCTTTTATTTTATTTTTATATACTCTCTTGCCTGTTTTGGGATGCTTAACCATAATATGCCTTTGATTTCTTCGGTAGAAATATCATCGAGAAAGCAATACATCATAATGTCGATCAACACAAAAATCTTGACCATCATTTGGAAATTTTTTTCTACAAATTCTTACATATTGATTATGCCATGTGATCTATATGGGTATTTTATTAATACAAAATTCAGTAGCTTGATGGGTTTTTGTCCAATCATGTCTTTTACAAAAGAACAATGGATTTTGAAGTTCATTCGTTCATGCCGTGTATGATTATTTTTTCACTCTAAAAATATATACCATGAACGGGAATAATTACTTGATATATGGTAAATGATGTGATGATATTCTGCACGTTTAAAGATTTAGAGTTTGTTTATCAAAAAAAAAGATTTAGAGTTAGCCTGCTTTATCTAATTAAGTCTATGATGGGTCTATCCCAATTTTACTATAGCGCATCTCTACTTTTGTCCACTTTAAATGAGGCTACAGATTGTCCCCACTTTTGTACTAACACAATTTTATTATAAATTTTTTTATTAAGTAATCCCAATTTTTTTCCTTCTTTTATATAAAAAAAAAGAGTTTAGAGATCTCATGAAATACTTCTCTTATGTAAGTACTTATAATTTTCTTGTGGGGTATGCACTGGGTATTCTCATGGGAATAGGCCTCAGAGGTTTCAGTTGCTAGGGGCAAGTCCGAGCCTATGTCAACTTACAAAAGAAGGAAAAAAAAAGGGTGGGGTGGGGGTTAAGTTTTACTCCTGGATTATCCTACATATATTTTTAGTTAGCTAATGTGATTCTTCCTCTCAACTTAGTTTTCTCACATATTTTTATATATTAGTTACATCAATATGTTTCTGTAATTATTTTTTCTCTCATATTTTAAATATGTTTACGTTGTCATCTTTTGGCTATATTTGTCTAGTATTATATACAATAGAACCTTGAAAAATAATCCACGATATATTAATAATCACGGGAAAATATAATAATCCACTAAATTTCAAAAGTTCATATAAGTTTTTTGTGATATATATAAATTAATAAGTCTCAAAATTATATAAAATAAAAGGAGTTCTACTCGTGAACTGGATTTTTCTTGAAATTAATGTATTTCATGGTGTTGTTTGATCATGCAAGAAATAAATAAATAAAATTATTTAATACCACATTTATCATTACTTATTTACGTGAAGTTGGCTCTATAACTAAAGTTTCATTTTCAACTTTCGCATCACCACTTTCCTCATAAGTCGATAAATATGAAATTGAATTCCTTTCAGGAATAACTCAAAAAGTATTCATATCCATTTTAGTACAATATTTCAATTCATTCGTTATTTTTTTTTTGAGAAATATGTAAACCATAATTTTTTGCGCAGCTTGTGGCTCGGCTCCCCAACAACTTTTTGTAAACCCTTTTCTTTTATTTCAATAAATAAAGGTTAAATTCATATATAAATTATTTAATATCACGATAAATTGATACAAAGTTTTGATGTCGGCATTATTCTTTATAGGGGTTACACTATAGGTGAATCACTGTCAGTCACCAATTATGTGACAAAAAATTTGTCACGTCGTTCAGGTGCTTTGTAAATAAGTGTCATTCCAACCTACTCAAGAAAGAATTTTGGGTCTATTCCCTATCTAAATGATCTTTTCTCACTGATAGTGTGTGAGTATCCTTAAGCTCCTTATTCAATTATTTTTCTTCAGTAGAACTCAAAATTAAAGTATTAAACCAACAATTTTCTAGCATGTAGGTAGCTTGTATTCCTTGGGATTGCTAGCCCGGACCCTAATTAGCTGTATACGGTATTCATGCACTAAAAATGCATTTGAACGCGTATGTACATATATGTACACTTGCATATTTTTCTCAATAAATAATTTCTCAATACACTATACAGTAGATTTGGTTATGCACACAAACTCTACATGTACTCAAATCAAAATATTGGTATTTCCTCCGCATGATCGCATCTCTACGCATTCAATGTTTTACCCTTGCTTCAACCCGAACAACACAAGGTTTTACCATTGCTTCTTCTATCAGTTGGCGATCTCGGAACTACTCTAATTGTATTGCTCCCACGTACACTAAAAACACATTTGAAGGGTAAATGTATTGCTCCCACATACGCTAAAAACACATCTGAAATAAGAAGTTAAGAAAAATTTACATGTCCACCCATATTTTACTATAATTTATAATTTTTTATTTGTTCGGTTCAGTGGACAATAATACTAATACACTCAACATCATTACATACATCATAAATGATTTTGCTCTTGGATTTTCCTGCCGCATGAATTACTGTGTCAACAAAAATAATTTCTGTTCGCAAAGCCATAAATAGCAAAGCATGTATCGCATTGGACGATGCTCGTGAAATCATAAAATCATGTAGCTGCATTAAGAAATACCCCATGTTCAATTCACGGATGGACCTGTGGAATGAAAGAAATGGGAGAGTTTTTGGTGGAAGGAAGAAAAGCACAACTGAGTTAATCGACCATGTCAAGTACTTGGTTGTTCTTTGGTCTTGTGATGAAGATACTTTTGATTTTGTTAGTATCAGCCTTGTATGGAGCAACTGGGAGACAATTACGCTTATATAATGTCTTGTTCTGTGTACTGTATTCACCTTGTGTGAATTTTTTCTCTTAATATAACGTTGCCTTCGGGAAAAAAATATTCACGGATGGACCTAATAAGGGGTTAACTGATGTGCAAGCCTAGGTCCCCTCGTGTCCGGTAAATAAATTTTAAGGGCCTAAAGCTTCAATAAGCATGTTTAATCTTTTAGCTTGGGGAAGAAACTTTCTTTCGGTCCACCTGGTTCGGTCTATGGTTTTAATCTAATTTTTCCCATGCACCATCATGTCAGAGAAACATTCCAGGCTCACAAAAACTAAAGTATTTTTGGATACTCTAAAATGGAATAATAACCATTAATCTACCAAACTCGCAAGAAATGTTCCTCCATCCTTTGGAATTTTTCTCGCTAAAGTAGATTCTTTAAACGAATTATCATCTAATTTATAAAGATTCCCAATAGCCATGCCCTCATTTTATCTATTTACATATATATATTTACCTCAATTTACAAAATTTCCCATCGACCCCATCTCCATTTCTATTTATTTCCAGTAAAATATCACCTATGGTTGCAAAGTTTCTCCCTAAAACACCCTAATTTTTTTTTCTCAAATCTACCCTTATAATGCACGAATGTCAAGCATGAAATATATATAGTTCATCATGCATGACCACCAAGCTACTCTTGGTCCAACCCCACTTATATCCTTTTTTATGCAATGGGAACCGAGAATGACCCTAACACCCTAACTTGAGTTTTAAGCTAGATGGTAGAGATTTTTTTTTTTTTGCTTGTCGTAGTGCAAGTTGTGCAAGGCTCTAACATGCCGGCATAAAAACTATGTTATACTTTTATGAGATATACTCTACTCGACCCGGTACTTGCTACTGGAAAAGGCTTTGGATTTGGATTTGGTAGAGATATATATTTAGCTAGCCAAGTACTCGCACACCAAATAAAGCCATCATATGAAGCATGTATATCTCATATAAGAATCTCATTATGCTTACGTAACCAAGACCGTTGAGATTAATGCAAGGTCGACTCAAAAGCGAGCAATCATGCCTAAACTGTGTGAAAAATAATTCCAAAACATTCATGCTCGCGAGTCGTGAATATCCTATTTTGGACTTACAATATCTATTAGGTGGTGAAGTTTGCTACATCCATAGACATGAAATAGAGATTAGGAAATAAATTAATCAGAAGAAGATTGGTTAAACTCAAAGACAATGCCAGAAGAAAAATGAAAAATAACTTCATCACCTCATTCATGTGATGAGGTCCTAAATTTCCTGATCTTTAGTATCGTACACAATAGAAGTTGAAATCAAAGAATCTGATTTAAAAGGTTCATGTCATCTACGTATTGCGAAGAGGCATGCATCGACAATAACTACAAAACGAAATCAATGATAAAAACTGAAGGATATCAAAAAGGATAATTTCACTATGATGTACCTCATGTGAGTTTATTATTTTTTGAAAAAGCTCCAAACGATCCGAATCAAAACTCATAAGCTCCCATTGCGACAACAATTCATGAGCTCCCATTACGCAGCCATTAGTGCCACCTTTTAAGGGTACATGCCAAAAAAAAAAATATAACCAAATTAGGTTGAACAACAAAATCAATTGTAAGAAATAAAAAAGAAGAAAAAACGAAACGAAAAGACCAACGTGAGATTTTGCTTCCACTCAAGCGCTTTATATAGAGATTCATTAAACCAAGAAATTCCACAAAAATAAAAAATAATTTAAGGAAATAATTTCCGCAAATATTGCATAAAAATATTTGGATAGCCACATTTACCGAATATATTTGTATAAAAATAGCGAGCATCTTTTACACGTTTACTAATATAATTTTTTTTATTTATAAATTTCATATAAATAAAAAATTCTTTATTAGATTTCGGGGTAGCTACATTTACTTCCAGAAATATTTTTATCTATAAATATATTGAGCATCTGTTATGGATATTAATAGATTTATTTTATTCCAAACGCAATTTATTTTTATTTATTAAATGAATAATATTTAGAAATTTTTTGATTGTCATATCTATTTGTTACCAATTTTTGTCCAAAAAAAACCAAGCACCAAAAAAACCGAGCAAATTTTTTTATTGTCATATCTATGTGAATGAAAGTTTTCTTTTTATTATTATTTTTTCTACTAATTTTTTGATTTTCATTTTTCTTCCACAAACGTGTTCTTGTTTTCTCCGCGAATTTTTTTGTTTTGTTTTGCTTAAAATTTTCTTCTAATTATTTTATATTTTAACTGACAGGATTGTATATCAATTTTTTGGCGAAGGAAGAAGTATACACTTTGATCGAATTAGGTTGGCATTCAAAACTCCAGGTATTTTGATTTGAAATTTTAATCAATGATCTAAATTTGATCAATAATTTTTTATTTTCATCCCAATTGAAACTGTAGTTGTAAATTGTAATTAAGTTTAGTTTAATTATTAGTATGTTGAGGTTGTAATTAGGTTTAGTTTATAACCATAAGAAGTGTATTTGGACTCTGGACATTGGACATTAATTTATTTAATTTTAATAAGTTTTATGATTGATTTAAATTTGTGATAAAATGATGATGAAAAATATATATCTTGATATGATTTTGTCTTAATTTATTTGCTTATTTTAGAATTAAATTATTTGAAATTTTTAGCAGATGTTTTATATTTTTTTAGGTAAATAATATTTCGTAAAATTTTAGTTGTTTTAGGTATGTAATTATTTTTTTTAAATATGATTGGTCGGAAAATATATCGTGGGTTTGAAAAGATTCTCCTCAAATTCTATTGGCTGAAATTTAAAAATGGCGGGGCCAGAATCAACCAGAAGCTCCGATTAACCACGTCGCTCGGAAAAACTCTGTTTTTATATAAAGAATTGTCCCTGTCTAAAAATAAACCAGAAAATAAATGGAAGGAATCGCCGCCGGTTCGATCCTTGGTTCCTCTTGCTTAGAAACCATCATGATATAAATTCCCAATCTATTGAGATTTAGGAAACGAAGTATATTATTTTTCAAAACCATCTTAATCAAGCCCAACTATATACTCCCTCCGTTCCACTTTAGATGACATTCTAGGAGTTTTCACGTAGATTAAGAAATGGAGAGAGGTATGAAGATTTTCCAACTATACCCATAAGAAAAGTCTTCAAACATTAATTGTTATTAGTGCATTTTAAAAATAAACTTATACTTCCAAGACAAAGTGTTAGGGTATTATTGGTAGTTTCGTGGGAAAATATGAAAACTTTCAAGTATTGTGGAACAAGAAAATAACCCTAAAATATCATCTAAAATGGAATGGAGGGAGTATGATCAATGGAATAAAAACTGTGTGGAGTGAGTAGTTGACCATCGGTCAAGGACTCCAGGCAGCTGGCAGCTTCAAGAGAATTATTAGCCGATTATGACTAATCTAAGAGACACGTACCCAATTAATATTGGTGGCACCATGTAATTAATATTGGTGACTAATCTAAGAGACGCGTGTATATATATAGCGGTGTATTGGACCTTGCTTTATAAGAGAAAATTAATGGGTTGTTTGGTAACCATTATTTTAATGGATTATCAGCTTATAATCAATTATGCACATTATAATGGATTCTATATGCGTTTGGTAACCATTATAATAATTGCTTATTTTAATCATAATTGAAAAAATCCATTATTTCCATAAACAGGAAAAAGTTGTTTTGAAAATTTATTATAATCAATTATTTTTTCCAAGGAACTCAAATTGATTTTTTTTTCTTATTTTCACTAAACTATCAAGAGAGACAAAAAAACAACATAGGACTAAAAAAATATCCTAGATCATTGTTCTTTCCCCTCCTTTCACTTTTTTATCCACCACCACCCTAGTGGCGGAGCCGAGATCATCATTCTAAGATAATCAATTATCTAAAAAAAGTGTTTGGAGAAATTTATTTTTAAAATGATTATATCAAAATCATTTATCAATTTATGATTATTTATAATCATAAATAGATAATCATAAATTTTACCAAACAAGGCCTAAGAGACGGAGAGGAATGCATTTCCACTTCTCATGTTTTCTTTTTTCTTTAACAAGCAGATCGCACGTGCTATGCACGTGCTGGTAAACACCCACGGGAGTTGGGTTGCTTATCTTTTTAGTATTTTCTGTTCGAATTTTGCAGCTACAGTAAACATTGGTCGCTACAGTAAGGGTAAATAAATTAAGTTACTAATATACCCCCATTTTATTTATAGGATGTTTATTGTGTAGTTATGTTACAGGGGTAAAATAGTGAACAACATTTTTTCAGTTTAAATTACCATTATGCCCTCCTTTTAATTTGTAAAATACTATTTATGTGTACATAATATGAGGGCAATTTGGGAATATCAGTTTTTACAGCTTCATTTACTGTTCGATGAACAGTAAGGGGTCTTGGCTTTATTAATAGAATAGATAATTGCCAACAGTTTATAGTTTAGAGGCAATAAACCGCAACAGGTACATTTAATTTTCATTCAATAAAACCCAAGGGTATTAAGGGAACACGGATATCAATTACAGACAAAATTAATTAGTTATTAATTTAGTAACTTATTTAATTTTCCAAAGCAAAATAATGTCTATTATACCCCTGCTAACTTGTATACGGGTATACAAGTTAACAGACCCCATATCTTTTACTACTAATTACTATTTAAAAAAAAAAAGCTATTCTATCACTTGTAATTTATACTTTTGAATACAACTTATTTTGATGTGGAACAGAAAAAAAAATCGGAAGAATCCATACTTTTTGAGGTTTATAAAGATCTACACGCTAGCAGGGATCACATATGGTTTAAAGACGAAGACCGATAAAATTTGTAAGCAAAATAAAGATATATCATCTTGATTTTTATCTAATTATTTATCTTTAATTATGTCATTGACCTGTTGTTGATGGTGGTTTTTAGCTTAGGGTTAAAATCGTCAAATTGTACAACTGACATGACGTCACTATGAGCATTAGCATTGAATCGATCAGCATGCCTACGCAAGAATTACCGGGGTACCTTTTTTTTTTTTTACATGAGTCATGTTCCACGGCAGAACCCTTAACATTGACCGACATCATCTATGCCAACCCCTAATTCTCATGCTACCGCGCCAAGGCATGCCAACCATGCTAGCCGCACCACTGTGCCAATGGCAAACCATGCCAGCCACATCTCCGCGCTAAGGCATGCCAACCATGCCAGCCGCACCACTATGCCAATGGCAAACCATGCCAGCCACATCTCCGCACCAAGGCATGCCAACCATGCTAGCCGCACCATGCGCCAAGGCATGCAAACCATGCCTGCCGCACCAATGGCAAACCATGCCAGCCGCGTCTATCGCGCCAAGGCATGCCAACCATGTTAGCCGCACCATGCGCCAATGGCATGCCAAACCCTTGGCCCCACCATGCCAACCGCACCTTGCCTTGGCCCCAACCATGCTAGCCGCACCATGCGCCAATGGCATGCCAAACCCTTGGCCCCACCATGCCAACCGCACCTTGCCTTGGCCCAACCATGCCAAGCCGTCTTTGCCAAACCCTTGGCCCCACCATGCCAATCCAACCACACCTTGCCTTGGCCCCACCATGCCAGGCCGTCCGAGCCAAACCCTTGGCCCCACCATGCCAAGCCAACCGCACCTTGCCTTGGCCCCACCATGCCAAGCCGTCCGTGCCAAACCCTTGGCCCCACTATGCCAAGCCATCCGCGCCATTTTGCCTTGGCCCCACCATGCCGGCCTTCCCCATGCGGCTACCAAAACGAAGGCGTGCGACGATCAACGGCCACCCTTCCATCCTAGATGCAAATCCTAGCCGTCCAAGGTCGCTAAACAACGCTTGGTAACCTTTGGCCCAAAACCCTAGTTTCTGCCACGCCAAACCGCGCCAAGGCATGCCACATGTGCCAATGGCATGCCAACCGCCTTGCCGCGCCATGCCGTGCCTGCCTTCCCTATTGCGGCTACCAAAACGAAGGCGTACGGCGATCAACGTCCACCCTTCCATCCTAGATGCAAATCCTAGCCGTCCAAGGTCGCCAAACAACGCATGGTAACCTTTGGCCCAAAACCCTAGTTTTGGCCACGCCAAACCGCGCCAAGTCATGCCATGTGCCAATGGCATGCCAACCGCCTTATCGTGCCGTACCATGCCGGCCTTCACCATGCGGATACCAAAACAAAGGCGTGCGACGATCAACAGCCACCCTTCCATCCTAGATGCAAATCCTAACCGTCCAAGGTCGCCAAACAACGCATGGTAACCTTTGGCCCAAAACCCTAGTTTTGGCAACACCAAACCGCACCAAGGCATGCCACACGTGCCAATGGCATGCCAACCGCCTTGCCGCGCCATGCCATGCCGGCCTTCCATATTGCGACTACCAAAACGAAGGCGTGTGACGATCAACGGTCACCCTTCCATCCTAGATGCAAATCCTAGCCGTCCAAGGTCGCCAAACAACGCATGGTAACCTTTGGCCCAAAACCCTAGTTTTGACCACGCTAAACCGCGCCAAGGCATGCCACATGTGCCAATGGCATGCCAACCGCCTTGCCGCGCCATGCCATGCCGGCCTTCCCTATTGCAGCTACCAAAATGAAGACATGCGACGATCAACGGCCACCCTTCCATCCTAGATGCAAATACTAGCCGTCCAAGGTCGCCAAACAACGCATGGTAACCTTTGGCCTAAAACCCTAGTTTTGGCCACGCCAAACCGCGCCAAGGCATACCATACCACATGTGCCAATGGCATGCCAACCACCTTGCCGCGCCACACCATACCGGCCTTCCCTATGCGGTTACCAAAATGAAGGCCTGCAATAATCAACGACCACTTTTTCATCTAAGGTGCAGATCTTATCCGTCCAAGGTTACCAGCCAACGCATGGCAACCTTTGGCCCTAGTTTAGTCGCGCCTAAACAAAGCCAAAACCCTAACTTTTGGCCGCGCCTAAACTAAGCCATATTAAAGCCATACTGATCATGCTTTCATGCCAATGGCTACCAAACGAAGGGTTGCAATAATCAACGGCTATCTTTCCTCTTAAGATGCAAAATCTCAACCGTCGAAGGTCACCACCGAGCCGGCAAGTCTCCCAAGCTCAACTCGCCGGACAACAACAACGTGCTACATGTTTTCCACGAAAACACTCGAGACATCAACGCATGTCACTGGCGGGGATGCTCAATGGGTATTGGTTTGGCGGTTTACAGCGTGCGGCGTACACTACGCCCGTTATAAGAAAGTGTCATAAGGATGAGGCGGTTAGTAAATACAGGGAGTAATGGTGAAACGCTTTCTTTTATGGAACATCAATTCCATGCGTTACCGGTTACCACCTCCTCTCATTTACTCACCCGTTTTCCATTTCTTAATGAGACCAGAGTACGTTTCACTTCGACTTGTATAAATAGGCATTACCTATTTCCACCAAACAACAAGTTCAGTCGAGAGCATACAACACTCAGAAAACATTTGCTAGCTCTCCATTTGTGAGCTTCCCACTTTCTGATACAAGTCGTAAAATAAATACTCTTCCAGAATCAACTATTCTGGTCTCAACACTTTCTTCGCTTCCCTCCCCAAAACCAACCCTTCTCCTTCACTTTGTGACCAAAGCAAGTCTGGGATGGCCATTTCTTGGTTTAGGCCGGATTTGTACAGATTGATCTCTCGAATCTAAAGTACTCCCTTGCAGTACATTGTTTAGGGTTTAAATTTGTTTCTCACCCACACACCCGAAATTACCAAAATCAGCAGAAACCGTTTTCACCCTCAAACAATTGGCGACCACAGTGGGAGATCAATCTCTCGGTGGCAATATCGATTTCCAAATTGCTGATATCACCTTTCACTTACAACTCCAACATGGTGGAACTCAGATCCGGATCAGCTGCCGAGAATACCAACGCAAAGATCATCATCGGTGTTAACGCTACTTCTAACAATATCACTACGCCACCTACTGACCCCAGTAACAACAAAAGCACTCCTTCAGGTGTAACACCGCCGATCACCAGGGCCATAGCTGCTGCCGCCTCTAATGTCCCTGCGCAACTTGCTAATCCTGGCAGTACTTAAAGCGCTCCTTCAGACGCTACGCCACCAGTCACCAGGGCCAGAGTTGCTGCTATCGCTCCTAACGCTTCGTCAAGCATGGCGCCTCCAACCGCCACTAAGACTCCAACTGCCCCACCAACAAGACGAGAAACCAGAGGAAGCCGACCCCATATCACCATCGCTAATTTGATGGAACGGCAGGAGGTTCTCGCTAGAGCCCAGACGGATATGGTTTCGACACAGAAAGAAGTACTCGTCTTTCTCAAAGCCCTGACAGAGCGGCTTCCGCGTGAGTCACGCCCTCCAGAGCCGTTTAGAAACGCCTCCAACACCCCTGACGCTAGCACCTCGGCGGAACGCGTCTCCGCGTACGAGGAGATTCGTGCCAGAACCCCATTGGAAAGAAGTCAGCCGTCCAATTTTGTTACACGAGAGGATCTGGAGCAACTTCTCCGGAATCGAATCAAGAATGATGAAATAGATATGCATCAGCATCAACCTCCTTACCCATCTGAAATACAAAGAATTCCTCTTCCAAGAGGATACTCCTCTCCTCAATTCACCTTGTACGAGATCGAGGATTGAAAATTGACATCATGACCGAAATATCAACCTCCCACAGTGGTCTCCAATTGTTTGAGGGTGAAAATGGTTTCTGCTGATTTCGATAATTTCGGGTGTCTGGGTGAGAAACGAATTTAAACCCTAAACAATGTACTGCAAGGGAGTACTTTATTTTCGAGAGATCAATCTGTACAAATCCGGCCTAAACCAAGAAATGGCCGTTCCAGACTTGCTTCGGTCACAAAAAGGAGGAGAATGGGTTGGTTTTGGGGAGGGAAACGAAGAAAGTGTTGAGACCAGGTTGATTCTGGAAGAGTAGTGGTTTCACGACTTGTATCAGAAAATGGGAAGCTAACAGATGGAAAGCTAGCAAATGTTTCTGAGTGTTATTTTGCTCCTAACCGAACCTGTTGTTCGGTGGAAATAGGTAAGACTTATTTATACAAGTTGAAGTGAAACGTACTTTGGTCTCATCAAGGAATGGAAAAATGGAAGAGTAAATGGGAGGAGGTGGTAACCGTTAACGCATGGAATTGATGTTCCATAAAAAAGAGTGTTTCATCATTACTCCTTGTATTTACTAACCGCCTCATCCTTATTACACTTCCTTATGACGGGCGTAGTGTACGCCGCACGCTGTAAACCGCCAAACCAATAACCAAAGTGGATCCCCCAGTTTGTGATATGTATTGATGTCTCGAATGTTTTCGTGGAAAATATGTAGCATGGTTGTTGCCTGGCAAGTCGAGCTAAAGAGACTTGCTAGCTTGGTGACCTTCGACGGTTGAGATTTTGCATCTTAAGAGGAAAGGTAGCCGTTGATCGTTGCACGCTTCCGTTTTTGATAGCTGTGTAGGGAAGGCCAGCATGGTGGCACGGTAGAGTTGGCATGCCTTGGCGCGGTTTGGCGCGGTCAAACTAGGATTTTGGGTCAAAGGTTACCATGCATTGTCTGGTAACCTTGGACGGCTAGGATTTGATTCTGGGATTGAAGGGCGACCGTTGATTGTCGCATGCCTTCGTTTTAGTAGCCGCATAGGGAAGGATGGCATGGTGGCGCGGCTAGGTCGGCATGCCATTGGTATGGCATGCTTTGGCGCGGTTTGGCGTGGCCAAACTAGGGTTTCGGGCCAAAGGTTACCTTGCATTGTCTGGTAACCTTGGACGGCTAGGATTTGCTCCTGAGATTGAAGGGCGACCATTGATTGTCGCACGCCTTCGTTTTAGTAGCCGCATAGGGAAGGCCGGCATGGTGGCGCGGCTAGGTTGGCATGCCATTGGCATGGCAGGCCTTGGCGCGGTTTGGCGTGGCCAAACTAGGGTTTCGGGCCAAAGGTTACCTTGCATTGTCTGGTAACCTTGGACGGCTAGGATTTGCTCATGAGACTGAAGGGCGACCTTTGATTGTCGCACGCCTTCATTTTAGTAGCCGCATAGGGAAGGCCAGCATGATGGCGCGTCTAGGTTGGCATGGCATGCCTTAGCGTGGCCAAACTAGGGTTTAGGGCCAAAGGTTATCTTGCGTTGTCTGGTAACCTTGGACGGCTAGGATTTGCTCCTGAGATTGAAGGGCGACCGTTGATTGTCATACGCCTTCGTTTTAGTAGCCGCATAGGGAAGGCCGGCATGGTATATTTGGGCCGCGGGTTTGGCATGTCGTTGGCACATGGTGCGGCTAGCATGGCTAGGGCCAAGGCATGGTGAGTTTGGCTTGGCGAGGTGGGGCCAATGGTTTGGCGTGCCGTTTGGCACATGGTGCGGCTAGCATGGCTAGGGGCCAAGGGCTTGGCATGCCGTTTGGCATATGGTGCGGCTAGCATGGCTAGGGCCAAGGCAAGGTGCGATTTGGCTTGGCATGGTTTACTATTGGCGCAGTAGTGCGGCTGGCATGGTTGGCATGCATTGGCGCGGAGATGTGGCTGACATAGTTTGCCATTGGCACAGCGGTGCGGCTGGCATGGTTGGTATGCCTTGGCGCGGTAGATGTGGCTGGCACGGTTTGCCATTGGCACAGTGGTGCGGCTGGCATGGTTGGCATGCCTTGGCGCGGTAGCATGAGGGTTTTTTACAGGTGATGTCAATCAATGTTAGGGGTTCTGCCGTGGAACATGATACATAGAAAGAAAAAAAGGTACCCTGGTAATTCTTACATAAGCATGTTGATCGATTCGATAAATGTGTTGATGGTCATAATGACGTCATGTCAGATGTGCGGTTTTACGATTTTAACCCTAGGCTAAAAGCCACAATCAACATTTAAGTCCCCTGCTTAGCTCGGAACGGGAGCATCGTTGCGAGGTAAGCATAAGATGGTGCCAGGATAGGACAAGAAATTGAAACAAGTCGTGATAAGATGGTCAGGAAAGCCCGACTAACCTTTTCGAGAGGTAAAGAGAATTTGCGCTTCCCGTGTTGGCGGCCTTGCATAAATTTTATTGGTGGTGCGGACCGTGATGTGGTGAGATGAAAATTGTCGGCTTAGTCTGTCTATGCATCACCTTGGCTGGGTCAGGGAACATCGTGCCGCTGGGTCGGCGAGTTGTTGGTGTCAGTATGGTTTGGAAAGGGGGCGCAGGCGTTGCGCTGGCTTGGACTCAGCGTGGCAAGGCATGGCGTGAACAAGCTTGGCATGTGGGGCCAAGGCAATGGCGCGGACAGTCTTGGCGTGGTGATTTTGTCTTTGCGGGACCAGTTGCCTCTTTTCCTTACTTGGCTCAAAATAGGAAATCCTTTCCGTGTTCGGATTCCCAAATATCACGCACATAAAAAGTGGGTCGGCCTCTCCTTTTGTTTCATACCTATTTATTGTATTTCGATGTGGTAATAGTAAAGCAAAGCGGGCGAGCGAATCCTTGGTATGTCTTCCCATACTTCCTCCTTACCTTGCTTTCTTTCCTCTTTTTTTTTTTTTTTTTTTTCTTTTAATGCGAACCCTAGCTGTGGGTGTACCTTCTCATGAACTTGTATAAATATCGTTTTTATGAGTTGGTATGAATCCCAGCCATAGGTATGCTTTGCACGACCTTGTAGTAAAATTTAGGCGTGAGTGCCGTAGTGATGTTGGCCGCCTCAATTACTGTGCGAAGTAGGTGTGCACGAGCATTGTCATTCCTTTCCCGCGAAAATCTAGCTTTTAGGGTTTTCTCTGTTTCCTGGTGTGGTCGTGTGCATGGTTCCCGTTGTGGGGCGCGCCTATTCGGCTAGGCGCCAATTTCCCCGTTGCATGAAGTGGTGATGCGAGTACATCAGTCCCCATTTCTTCGCATATGCGCAAAAATGACTTTGAAACCAATTGGCTTGCGTCTAGGATGGCCCTCTTGCGTCTGATAAAATAATTTCCAGGAACTTTCCGTAATAATCTCTCTTCGTATTGTTCCATTGTAGTTATCTCGGAGGTGAAAGCAGCGTAAGGGAATTTTCGTTAGGATGTCAACAATTTCTGCTGTACCGAAGGATGCTGGCAGTTCCAAGCCAAACGTGGCTGATGAGTTCTTCACGATAGTTTCTGCCAGGAGAAGTCATCTTAAGCATGTGCCGATTCTTATGACCGGTCCGGAAGGTGAGGGAGGGGATCGGTCGGTTCCGCCTGGGAACGTAATACGGTTTTGTCTTCAAAGGAAAGAGTATTCCGCCTCTCTTATTGATTTCAAGATCTCCGTGAGTCCGTTGCGTTCCTTTGATAAATGGATGCGATTTATGATAAGTCAAGATTGTGTAAGAGCTAGTTTAACCAAAGCGCAAATCATTGATGCTGTCGCGGCTTCTGCATCACTTCAAATTAGGAAAGACATCCCGGGTTTGGTTGCTTTCATCTCCAGGTGGTGTCCAGATACCCACACAGCTATATGCAGGTGGGGAGAAACAACTATATCCTTAGAAAGTGTATCCATTCTGTTGAATCTTTCCATAACAGGAAACTTCAACATTAAGTTGTCAGATGATGAAGAAAAAATGCGTACCACCCTGGTTGCGAAGTCGAAAGGGTTTGTTCGAAAAGAAAACAAGACGAAGTGTTTCTACAGCTGGTGGGTGTCTCAATGGTTTCCTGATGAGATGGCACCGGATCAAAAGAATAGTAAACTCCATGTCGCGGCATTCTTGGCTCTGTGGTTATCCCGGGATATTTTCGATGACGGCTCTGGTAAGAAGGAGATAAGGCCGGAACTCCTCAAATTTGCTATAAGATTGGCGACAGGAGTCGTTCTCCCCATTGGCGGCTTGTTTCTCGGTTCTCTGTACACGCACTTGGATCATCTGGCTGTGGATATGCGCGTTTCAAATGGTTACATGAAAGTGGACTCATATGATCATGTTGCTTTTCTCCAGACGTGGCTATGGGAGCATCTTGAAAAATACGCTCCTAAACAATTGGTTTCACTTCCCGCGTCTTGGGGTGGTTCGAGAATACTTCGCTGGTCAAATAGGCGCCCAAGAGCTGGATCAAACCTGGATGATTTCCTTGATAATTCGTGCGACATTAATTTTCGTCCATGGGCCCCAGTGTGTACATCCATAGTCCAGGTCAATACTTTTGCTTCCGCTCCAAACATGTCTTTGCTTTCTGATGAAGGGAACCTCGGTGTCGGCGAGGTTGTATTCATGCAAAGTTGCACGCCGGGTTACATACCATCTTTCTTTCGAGGATCGTGTCAGACAGTCTCTTACAATATTGATCGGGCGGCTCGGCATATGGGTTTCGACCAAGGGGTCCCTCTTGTTCGTCAGCTGGTAGCTCCAGAGAACTCATTACCGACCGTTCTTGATGTTAGTGTTCTCGTGCCGGGCAAAAGCCTCCATTTCTTGCTTTCAGAACGAAATCCTTCAACTACCTTCAAGTATAACACGTTCTGGCAGAGTGAATTCCTTGTCATCCAGGAATTTGTGAAAGTCATAGTGGAGAACATCCGTGGTAGGCCTTCTGCTGCTATTTTAGCAAAGCATCCATTTTGAGGGATACTTCTTCAACCAAAAGAAAATTCGTCGGTCCGGGCGCGGACAGTCCCCAAGCGAAGATCTAAAAATCGCGCAGGTGGTTTCCAGTCAGATTCCACAGCTCTACCGACTTTTAGTTCGTCCAACATGCGGGTATGTATGATTTTCCTCTTGACTTCAGTTGGGCCGTGTATATTCTCGTTTTTTTTCTGAGTATCCGTCTTCATATTTTGTCCAGGGTCTCAACAGTGTGAACGCCTTTACCAAACTTGTAAGTAGACAGAAAACATTGCTTCCCGAGATAGAGGATGTCGGTGTTGAGCCTATCCATGGTGATGGGGAACCCGAGAAGGATAATGGTTCGGAGTCCAGTGATGGCGAGGGTAGTTCTTCTGACAGCAGTGCTGAATCTTCCTCTAGTCGGTCTGAAAGTGAATCAGTGAGTATTTCCGCATGTTCCCCGCCCCCTTTTTTTTTTTTTTTGAAGACGTCTAATCCTGCGGTATTACAGGAGGAAATCGTTTCTGAAGATGGCTCTGAGATAGAGACTGAGGAAGATACAACTTTGTCTCCAACTGTGGCAACCGTACCGGGCGATCTTGAAATGGATGTTGATCAAGATGAAAACGTCGTTGCTGCTCAGACAAAGGAAAGTACCCCAGTGGCCGCAGGTGCGATTGTTGTTAGGAGTCCCTTGCCGGTTGCTGATGTAGTCGCAGGCGCCCCTTTTAATCCTCCGTACTTGGTTCCTCATCGGGATAACATGCTGATTGGAGGGTTTAGCGTGCCAGCCAAACATGCGGTACTATACACTAAGATCTGGGAAAACTACGGTCATATTGCCAAGACCAAACAAATTACTAGTCGGTACGCGTTGGTTAAGCGTGTGGAGGAAATTCTGTCTTCGATTGACGACATGTGCAACGTGACTGGTCATACTGTTTCTGGGGATATGTTCACAAGCTGAAGGTTCCATCGTGACATGTGCATGGAGTTTGAGTTCAATGCTCATTGGTTGGTCAAAGGTTTCTCTGAGGTTGAAAAGATGCTGGCCGAAACAGTCGAAGGCCCTTCTGCGGATATGGTGAAGAAGCAGGAAGTGGAAGTCGAAAAGCTGTCCAGGAAACTAAAATTGAAGAGGGCGGATCTTCAAAGCGCAAAGGAGGCTCTCGCCAAGAAGAGCAAGCCATTGTTGGAAAACTTTCCTTGAACACATTTCTTTTTTTTTTTTTTTTTTTGATCTTCTTATGTTAGGTTTTTTTTTTTTTTTTGAAAGGCAAATGAAACGCATAGTTTATGGTTTTGATTTTCTGGATTTTTGAGTTGATAGACAAATGCTACCTTGATGGTTTTGGATTGTTCTTTTGGAATGCATTGTTTTGGTTATGATTTCAAGTGGCGCAAACGTTCCAGGAAAATCATGGAACCGCGTGTTGGTAGATGACATGGGATGAAACATAACATGACTTATCGGTTTTATCATTCTCGTGAAAACTTGAAATAGCAAACCATGTATTTTGTCTAGGTAAGAATTACTCGGTTTTTTATTTCTTCCTGTTGAAAAAGGAATCTCCCGGGCGTTAGACCGAGTTTTTTAGGAAACGTCGCCATGACTGTGGAAAGTCCCCTGTCATTCCTTGTCGTGTTGCCGATCCCTGGGCAGATCGTTCGCTTCTAAACCCCTCGGAAGTCCCCAGTCGTCCTTTGCCGTGTAACGACTGGTAATTGAGCGCGCGAGTAAGCGGTTCGTCGTTTCTGAGCGGATTGTTTGATTCTATTGTCTTGACGTCCGGTCGAGGTACGAGATCGAGGATTGAAAATTGACATCATGACCGAAAGATCAACCTCCCCTTTGTGGTCGCCAATTGTTTGAGGGTGAAAATGGTTTCTGCTGATTTCGGTAATTTCGGGTGTGTGTGTGAGAAACGAATTTAAACCCTAAACAATGTACTGCAAGGGAGTACTTTAGATTCGAGAGATCAATCTGTACAAATCCGGCCTAAACCAAGAAATGGCCGTTCCAGACTTTCTTCGGTCACAAAAAGGAGGAGAAAGGGTTGGTTTTGGGGAGGGAAGCGAAGAAAGTGTTGAGACCAGGTTGATTTTGGAAGAGTAGTGGTTTCACGACTTGTATCAGAAAATGGGAAGCTAACAGATGGAAAGCTAGCAAATGTTTCTGAGTGTTGTATTGCTCCTGACTGAACCTGTTATTCGGTGGAAATAGGTAATACCTATTTATACAAGTCGAAGTGAAACGTACTCTGGTCTCATTAAGGAATGGAAAAATGGGCGAGTAAATGGGAGGAGGTGGTGACCTTTAATGCATGGAATTGATGTTCGATAAAAAAGAGTGTTTCACCATTACTCCTTGTATTTACTAACCGCCTCATCCTTATTACACTTCCTTATGACGGGCGTAGTGTACGTCGCACGCTGTAAACCGCCAAACCAATACCCAAAGTGGATCCCCCAGTTTGTGATATGTATTGATGTCTCGAATGTTTTCGTGGAAAACATATAGCATGGTTGTTTCCTGGCAAGTCGAGCTTGGGAGACTTGCTAGCTTGGTGACCTTCGACGGTCGAGATTTTGCATCTTAAGAGGAAATGTAGTCGTTGATCGTTGCACGCTTCCGTTTTTTGATAGCCGTGTAGGGAAGGCCAGCATGGTGGCGCGGAAGAGTTGGCATGCCTTGGCGCGGTTTGGCGCGGTCAAACTAGGGTTTAGGGTCAAAGGTTACCATGCGTTGTCTGGTAACCTTGGACGGCTAGGATCTGATCCTGGGATTGAAGGGCTACCGTTGATTTTCGCATGCCTTTGTTTTAGTAGCCGCATAGGGAAGGCCGGCATGGTGGCACGGCTAGGTCGGCATGCCATTGGCGCGGTTTGGCGTGGCCAAACAAGGGTTTCGGGCCAAAGGTTACCTGGCGTTGTCTGGTAACCTTGGACGGCTAGGATTTGCTCCTGAGATTGAAGGGCGACCGTTGATTGTCGCACGCCTTCGTTTTAGTAGCCGCATAAGAAAGGCCAGCATGGTGGCGCGGCTTGGTTGGCATGCCATTGGCATGGCATACCTTGGCGCGGTTTGGTGTGGCCAAACTAGGGTTTCGGACCAAAGGTTACCTTGCGTTGTCTGGTAACCTTGGATGGCTAGGATTTGCTCCTGAGATTTTAGGGCGACCGTTGATTGTCGCACGCCTTCGTTTTAGTAGCCGCATAGGGAAGGCCAGCATGGTGGCGCGGCTAGGTTGGCATTCCATTGGCATGGGATGCCTTGGCGCGGTTTGACGTGGCCAAACTAGGGTTTCGGGACAAAGGTTACCTTGCGTTGTCTGGTAACCTTGGACGGCTAGGATTTTCTCCAGAGATTGAAGGGAGGCCGTTGATTGTCGCACGCCTTCGTTTTAGTAACCGCATAGGGAAGGCCGGCATGGTATAGTGAGGTCGCGGGTGTTGATGGTGGATTTTCGTTTAAGGTTAAATTTGTAAGTAACCAAAAAATCATGCGCTGACATCTTGTAAAAGATAAATCCGTTTATAAGTGACGGATACTCCTCACTTAATTCACCAAGAATGGAGCATGTAGCAACAATCCCATTTCAGTGAATACATGAAATTCCTCCGGGTTGGAGCATGTAGCAACAATCCCTTCTGTGAATTTCATATCGGCCTTGTATTTCTGTACTCATTATCGGTGTGGCATGACGGCGAGTGTTACTCTTACTGAGTAACACGAACCTCCAAGCACTATAATGAAACCATGTACGAAATACCCGTCTGGTGATTCTCGGTGTGTTATACTAGCCCGAGCCCTCTCGGTGTGTTATACTAGCCCGATTGAGCCTCTCGGTGTGTTATACTAGCCCGATTGAGCATCGCACGACCATCTCGGTCCGGATATGATTCGATCGCGATCATCCAACTCCACGAGCATGATTGGACGACCCCGGATCAATTCCATCACCCCCAGCGGTATGGAATACACACGGCCGACCCCGCATGGTCGACCATTGGCCTTTGCTTGCCAAGAAACCGTCCATACCAAGCATTATGGGCGGAAAACCCTAAATTAGGGTTTGCGGCATATTACATGTGCCGCAAAGCGGTCTCAACCATCCATCTTCGCAGGTATAGATGGAGGGTGTAGATGCGAACTCAAAGTGCCGGAGCATGTCGACACAATCACCATGTGACCGCCTACATACATGACCAGTCGGTCAAAACCAACCATGATTGGTTACAACAAATTCGTCCGCCTGAAAGAGCATGGTCGCACGGCTTTGCAAGCCAAAATTAGGGTTCAAGCCATCACGCGCGTCCATCTTCTCCGGCACGAATGGAGGGTCCGCAGATTAGATTGAGCAAGGGTCGGTCACACCGGCATGACCACCGTGAGCCCATCTACCTCCTCATGCGGTCGGCCAAGGCATATCATGCACTGGCCAATCCAAAACGCCCGCTCAAACATGCGTGGATACACTTCCCAAATTGCGAATCGATCTCGACCACTCAACTTCACCGGACGAATTGGGTGGCTTAGATCACGTTTCATGAGACGGTAAGACATAGGCGTGAACATCAGCCTACCGTCTACACGCCAAAACAACCGGCCAAGACCGACCAAGCTAGGTCGTCTTGGAAAACGCGCGGAAAAGGGTATGGCGCGCGGCTTCTTGCGGTATCAAACTCTTATCGCAAAATCAATCTCGACCACTCCTCTTTGACGGTCAAATCGAGTGGCCCCGGATCGCACTTTCATGAGGGAACGGAATACGAGGCACCTACACCATCATGCCGCCAACACGCATGTATGGTCGGTCCTCTCCAAAATCCTTCCCACGCTTGGTTTCGACCAAGCTAAAGAGTGATGCTTGCGCACCTCTTTAAAAACCCTAATTTCATCAACGGTCGCAGATGAGTGTCTCAAACATCATCTCGTCCGTCCGACCTCACCTGACTTGGTTATACAACCTGGTCGGGAGTTATTTGGTTAGTGAGGAGTCATTACCCATCACTTTGTACCACACCGTAATGCTGATGCGCATAAAATACACACGGTACTTCACAAGTATCGACTTTCGAATAACGTGATTATTCAATTCAAGATTACATGCTATCTTTCGTGGATCCACGATCCACATTCCAGACATCAATCATGTCACAAAGGCGGGGGATACTTATTGGGGTATTGGTCCGGCGGTTTACGGCGTGCGGCGTGCAACGCGCCATCACAAGAACGTGTTAGGAAGTCATGGACGGTTAGAGATGAACGGGAAAAGTGGGCAAGACTGGTCGTGTGTTACCGACACACAACTCCACTACTCCATCATTCCACTACCTCCACTTCCCACGAGAAACGTGAATGAGGCTCAATGACTTGTATAAATAGGGTCTCCGCCCTATTTCCACAACAACAAGGGAATAACGGAGAACAACACAAGTTTAGACAAGACAGAAAATCAACATCCAGAGCCTCCTTACATTAACCGTAAGCCTGCTCACTTTTCTGTCACAAGTCATAAGCAAGCCAACACTTTCACAATCTCAACACCTTCTTCGCTTCCCTCCCTAAGATCAACCCCATCTCCTTCACTTTGTGACCGAAACAAGTCCGGAAGCGGCCATTTCTTGGTTTAGGACGGACTTGCCTGATTGATCTCTCGAATCTACAAGCACTCACCGCGCGAGTGTATTTGTTGAAGGTTTAGACTCATTCCTCATCCACACCCCAAATTACCAAATTCCCAGGAGTAGTTTTCACCCATCAACAATTGGCGACCACGGTGGGAGATTAATCTCTCGGTTGTAAAGTCAATTTCTTGAAATTCAATTCAATTTCATCAATCTCAAAAGGGTAGATCATAGAATCGATTCAATCAAAAAATCATTATGGTGGAATTAAGGTCCGGGTCAGCAATCGATTACGATGGAGCCGTTGTGGATAACAATCCTGGTGTTGAAGTACACATCGGTGGAGCTACCGTGGTCAACACATCTCGTGGAGCCGTCACTTCTTCTACCACCGAAGCACGGTGTAGCAGAAGCGAGATATCCCGGTAGGAATAACTCCTCCCATCACGAGAGCAGGCGGCCGCAAATCCACGGCATCTCTTCGAGCGTAACGCCTCCGGTGGTTACCAGAGCAACAACTTTCACTCCTCCACCGGGACGAGGAGCCGGAGACACAAGAGGAAGGCGCCGTCTAGTACCATTGCGAGACTTGATGGAGAAACAGGAAGTTCTTGCCAAAACTCAAACAGATATGGCCGCAACTCGAGAAAGAGGTACTCACTTTCCTTAAAACTTTGGTGAACGATTACCGCAAGATTCACGGCAACCCTTGGAGTCGGCGAGAGATGCATTCAATACACCGGAGCGCGGTGTTTCCACTCGAGACTCACATGAATGAAGAAACTCGTGTTGCTCCCGAGCGCCAAGGGGAGAGGCCAGTCTTCCAACTTCATTACGCGTGAAGATCTAGAGCGACTTCTCCAAAATCGAGGAAAAGGGGACCGAACGGACATACACCAACATCGGCCGCCGTACCCTCAAGATGTGCAACGGATTCCTCTACCAAGAGGTTACACCTCTCCCAGTTCTCCCTCTACGACCAGTGCGGTAATGCTCGTGAACACATTTCTCGATTCTTGGAAGCCTTGGGGAACATGAATACAATCATGTTTTACGCCTAAAAGAATTCTCAAAATCACTCACGGGAGGGCATACACTGGTACAACAACATTGCGCCTAACGGCATATCCAATTGGAGCGAGATGGTCGGTGCTTTCTACGGGAAGTATTTCTTCGTGTGCGAACAAATCACGTTTTCGGACACTGGGAAGAATTCTCGGCGGAACAATGAACATCCCAACGACTTCGTTAAAAGATTCGAACCCAAGCCTTTGGACTGTCACGACCCGAATGTTACCGAACGACAATTGGTGGAATCATGCATCAATGGGATGATACCCATATACCGCTCTGTTAGAGAATCGGGCTTTCAAACATTCTACGAACTCCACGAAGCCGCAAAACGTTCGCAACAAGCGCACCGGCATTACTAGAAAGAACCGAGTTGTTCGAAGTGAAGATTTGCGTGAAAGTCGAGGAAGCGGGCGTCTCACAAACAAACAATACAACACTGGCCCTTCTGTGAGTGTGGTGAGCGGAGGAGAAAAGAGGAAAGCTTCGATAACGGAACAACAAACCAAGCGAACATCCTCGGCACACAAGACTTCGTCTCGAAAAGGAACAGACAAAACTCCTGCACAAAACGCCAAAGACACGGGTTTTCCTTTTCCCATGAATGAAGTGATAGAGCTCTTGGAAGCGTGGATCCAAGATGATGCCGTAAAACTACCCCCAATCAGGCGTCCTCCGACCGAGGAAGAAATAGCAGATCCCGGATCTGTTGTTGCCACCACAGTTCGTCCATCATCCAACCAAAGATTGCAATGAGGTTGAAACAAATATTCGGGGAAAAGGTAGAGACAGGGGAACTCCGGCTCGGAAACGAAGGTGTTCATAGAGATCCTCTACCTATCGAGAACTGCATGATTTACGGGGACTCTGTTCGCAAGACCGTGCAATCTATGATGGAGCACATGTGTGAAATCTTATATTTCTCAAGGGCAGCGTCAAGACATATTTGCGTCCCTCAACCACGTTGTGTCGGGCGGCGTCGCATCCGAACCGGTCCAAGAACCTCGGTCTTTCTGAAAGATGCGAGCAAAGGGGCGGGACTCCTAACCGTCACTCGTTTGAGAGGCGTTGAGTTTGATAACGCGTTGATCGATACGGCTTCGAATTTAACATCATTCTTGTCAAGACCTTGAGAGCGGCAAAGATTTCGGCGGGAGGCTACTCGTCACCCTGTTGTGGTCAAAGATTCGGGAGGAGAGCTTAGAGATGCGTATGGATGCATCGACCTTGAAGTCAAATTGGGAGATGCCTCAACACGAGCAAAGTTCTATGTAGTCAAAGATCATCCCAACTACGACATGATCCTAGGGCGCTCTTGGACGCATGACAACAAAGCCATCCGGAAGTCTGTCCTCTCTACCGGTTTCGATACACGAAAGAGTCTCCAACACGCCCGCTAGACTACGATGACCGTCATTTGCCGCTGCACCAACAACTTGCCAATATGACACAACTTCTGGAGAGAGCACTGTCGGCATACACCGAAAGGTTCCGGTCTCAAGTAAGTCTCATCACACAACCCTCCTTGCAAACTACCGCCCCTCATTCGACAAGTCTGAGGGTGACTCCAACCGACAAACCAACCCCGGCTAGGAGATGTGAATGGGAAGCCGCCCCTTTCAAACGTTTTATCGGGAGCATAGAAGCTTTCTTGGTCAAAGACAACAAGGCCAAGGTCCAAGTGTCTGCCGCACGCTCAAACCCATTCTAATTGGAGACCTAGTGACGAAGGCGACTACATTCAATGTTGGAAACATGACGGTGAAGATGACCACTCTACCCGACTCACCCACCAAAAGAGAAGATGAACCGTACACAGTAGCAGATGTTATCCTAGGTGGCTACCGCAAGCTCATCAACGCCGATAACCTGGAGGGCATAACAGTTCACTCACGATGGCTCAAACCTTACCGAACTTAAGATCTTGTGCTACCACTTTCCAAACATCCTACACAACTTAAAACGCCGTGCTATATTTTTCCAGCGTGTTTCCTTTTATAATTTCATGTCATATTTGTAATCCCTCCGGAAAATGATTGCAATACTTGCATTCATAGCTAGGGTTTCAATTTTCAATTTTCAATTGAAGCATTATTTTCATCGAGAACCTCTTTACTCCTAAAAACACCAACCCTTGAGTCACTTAAATCAGTCCACTTTGGAGCAAGAAAAGAAACCCTAAGCAAACATCTCACGGGATGAAGGAAATAGAACGTGTGCGGAAAATGATTTGAGCCATCGCCCAAAGACAAAGCCGGGAAGATATTGCATCACAGTCCGTGGATATTCCATTACAGTATAACTTCTTTTATCACTAAGAATTATGTATGAAGGCGTACCCTTGCGCCCGAGAAGGTTCGATTCTGATCTTGGCAAAGGATTGTAAAGGAAAGCTTTATTCAAATAATCAAAGAAAAACCTTGAACTCAGCCGCCACACCGAGTACAAGGAAGATGTTCGAGCATGCGAGAATATACTTGGAAAGAAAAACAAAACAAAAGAAATTTCAATCATCAAGAGGGTCGGTCTCGCCCACATCGCGTCGGCTCCGTCACTGTCGATGCACCTCCCTCCGGATCTTCCTCAACTTCTCAGCATCGGGCATCCCGCCGCAGCAGCAGCAGCGCACTCCATCCCAACATCTTCAGCGGGGAGCATCAAAGGGCATAGCAACACCGGGGGCCACGCAAATTGCCTTCGAATGTTCGGGTTCGTCTCGTATCGGAATCAAGGATTATCACGCCGTCTGAACCAGGGTAATCACACTTGCCTTCATTCGAGGGTCGTTCATGCTCAACTCTCCGCCTCTTCAACCATGTTTGCAAATCTCTCTGCCCTTGCGCTTACTAGTGTCTGAAGCGTTTCCTCGCGCCTCCGCCGCTCCTCCATGTCAGTGCGGTGAAAGTGCACGGATACGTCCTCGACAATACGAAGGTGGGAGATAGACATCCCCTGTATAGCACGGCCCGACTTCACGAAGAGGAAGATCGATCTTAGCCATCACTTCTCCATGCGCATGGTTTTCGGGCTTGTCAACTTCAAAACTTCTTTACGGGAAGCAACGAGAATGAGCGTCTACCGCTTCCATGATAATCTGCGAGAGAAGAAGAGGTTATGAGCACACAAAAAAAAAAAAAAAAAAAAAGAGGATCATCAAAACTATCGATCGGCTAATCGAGAAAATCGAGACGAAGCATTCGAGATACGGGATATAGAATAAACGACCACGTTGAGATGATTCTTTATAATCTCACAAGTCCATGAGAATCCCGAGAAGGAAGATAAGTCTCTACTTACCACCTATGAAGGCTACTAATTCGGGATAACAATCAACAATGCTTATCAAATATACCTGAGGAAGGCCGTGTATAACTAAGGAAGTACACTGAAGGAGCGGCCGAGCTCATACATGTACAAGAGGAACCAAAGCGACTCACCGGATCAAGTCCTGTTTCCTTCGCATCCTTAATCAAGACCAACCAGTTCCAGGGAAACGCCTGACAATGTGAAACTATCCGGTAAATATGTATTCACTCTAGCTTGGTCATTTCTGTATGTCACCATCTCATGCCTACCACACAATAGTGTAACCATTATATGCTAGGCAGGGGACTTAATGTTGATGGTGGATTTTCGTTTAAGGTTAAATTTGTAAGTAACCAAAAAATCATGCGCTGACATCTTGTAAAAGATAAAGCCGTTTATAAGTGACGGATACTCCTCACTTAATTCACCAAGAATGGAGCATGTAGCAACAATCCCATTCTCGTGAATACATGAAATTCCTCGAGGTTGGAGCATGTAGCAACAATCCCTTCCTGTGAATTTCATATCGGCCTTGTATTTCTGTACTCATTATCGGTGTGGCATGACGACCGAGTGTTACTCTTACGAGTAACACGAACCTCAAGCACTATAATGAAACCATGTACGAAATACCCGTACAGCCGATTCTCGGTGTGTTATACTAGCCCGAGCCCTCTCGGTGTGTTATACTAGCCCGATTGAGCCCCTCTCGGTGTGTTATACTAGCCCGATTGAGCATCCGCACCGACCATATCAATCCGGATATGATCGATCGTGATCATCCAACTCCACGAGCATGATTGGACGACCCCGGATCAATTCTATCACCCCCAAGCGGTATGGAATACACACGGCCGACCCGCATGGTCGACCATTGGCCTTTGCTTGCCAAGAAACCGTCCATACCAAGCATTATGGGCGGAAAACCCTAAATTAGGGTTTGCGGCATATTACATGTGCCGCAAAACGGTCTCAACCATCCATCTTCGCGGTATAGATGGAGGGTGTAGATGCGAACTCAAAGGGCCGGAGCATGTCGACACAATCACCATGTGACCGCCTACATACATGACCCAGTCAAAACCAACCATGATTGGTTACAACAAATTCGTCCGCTTTGAAAGAGCATGGTCGCACGGCTTTGCAAGCCAAAATTAGGGTTCAAGCCATCACGCGCGTCCATCTTCTCTAAGCACGAATGGAGGGTCTGAGATTAGATTGAGCAAGGGTCGGTCACACCAAAGCATGACCACCGTGAGCCCATCTACCTCCTCATGCGGTCGGCCAAGGCATATCATGCTGGCCAATCCAAAACGCCCGCTCAAACATGCGTGGATACACTTCCCAAATTGCGAATCGATCTCGACCACTCAACTTCACCGGACGAAGTGGGTGGCTTAGATCACGTTTCATGAGACGGTAAGACATAGGCGTGAACATCAGCCTACCGTCTACACGCCAAACCAACCGGCCAAGACCGACCAAGCTAGGTCGTCTTGGAAACGCGCTTAGGAAAAGGGTATGGCGCGCGGCTTCTTGCGGTATCAAACTCTTATCGCAAAATCAATCTCGACCACTCCTCTTTGACGGTCAAATCGAGTGGCCCGGATCGCACTTTCATGAGGGAACGGAATACGGGCACCTACACCATCATGCCGCCAACACGCATGTATGGTCGGTCCTCTCAAAATCCTTCCCACGCTTGGTTTCGACCAAGCTAAAGAGTGATGCTTGCGCACCTCTTTAAAAACCCTAATTTCATCAACGGTCGCAGATGAGTGTCTCAAACATCATCTCGTCCGTCCGACCTCACTGACTTGGTTATACAACCACAGTCGGGAGTTATTTGGTTAGTGAGGAGTCATTACCCATCATTGTACCACACCGTAATGCGATGCATAAAATACACACGGTACTTCACAAGTATCGACTTTACGAATAACGCAGGTTATTCAATTCGACGATTACATGCTATCTTTCGTGGATCCACGATCCACATTCAGGACATCAATCATGTCACAAGCTGGGGGATACTTATCGGGGTATTGGTGCGGCGGTTTACGGGCGTGCGGCGTGCAACGCGCCATCACAAGAACGTGTTAGGAAGTCATGGACGGTTAGAGATGAACAGGAAAAGTGGGCAAGACCTGGTCGTGTGTTACCGACACACAACTCCACTACTCCATCATTCCACTACCTCCACTTCCCACGAGAAACGTGAATGAGGCTCAATGACTTGTATAAATAGGGTCTCCGCCCTATTTCCACAACAACAAGGGAATAACGGAGAACAACACAAGTTTAGACAAGACAGAAAATCAACATCCATAGCCTCCTTACATTAACCGTAATCCTGCTCACTTTTCTGTCACAAGTCATAAGCAAGCCAACACTTTCACAATCTCAACACCTTCTTCGCTTCCCTCCCTAAGATCAACCCCATCTCCTTCACTTTGTGACCGAAACAAGTCTGGAACGGCCATTTCTTGGTTTAGGCCGGACTTGCACAGATTGATCTCTCGAATCTACAAGCACTCACCGCGCAGTGTATTTGTTGAAGGTTTAGACTCATTCCTCATCCACACCCCAAATTACCAAATTCCAGAGAGTAGTTTTCACCCATCAACGGCGGGTTTGGCATGTCGTTGGCACATGGTGCGGCTAGCATGGCTAGGGCCAAGGCAAGGTGCGTTTGGCTTGGCGAGGTGGGGCCAATGGTTTGGCGTGCCATTTGGCACATGGTGCGGCTAACATGGCTAGGGACCAAGGGCTTGGCATGCCGTTTGGCATATGGTGCGGCTAGCGTGGCTAGGGCCAAGGCAAGGTGCGGTTTGGCTTGGCATGGTTTGCTATTGGCGCAGTAGTGCGGCTGGCATGGTTGGCATGCCTTGGCGCGGTAGATGTGGCTGGCACGGTTTGCCATTTGCACAGTGGTGCGGCTGGCATGGTTGGCATGCCTTGGCGCGGTAGCATAAGGGTTTTGTACAGGTGATGTCAATCAATGTTAGGGGTTCTGTCGTGGAACATGATACATAGAAAGAAAAAAGGTACCCTGGTAATTCTTACGTAAGCATGCTGATTGATTCAATAAATGTGTTAATGGTCATAATGACGTCATGTCATATGTGCGGTTTTACGATTTTATCCCTAGGCTAAAAGCCACCATCAACACCTGGATTTCCCGTTTCCCATTGAGGAGGTGATTGATCTCTTAGAAGCATGGATTCAAGATGATGTTATCAGACTACCATCTCCCAGACGCCCACCGACTGAGGCCGAGATGGCAAACCCCAAATACTGCCACTACCACAGATTTGTTCACCACCCAACCAGTGATTGCAACAGACTGAAGCATATCTTTCAAAGAAAAGATAGAAGCAGGGGAACTTCAACTAGGAAACGAGGGAGTACATCGAGACCCACTTACGGTGAGGAATTATGGAGTCTATGGGGACTCCTTGCACGAGACTGTGCGATCCATGATGCAGCACGTATGAAAAATTCTCTACCTTTCCAAGGTGCAGCGCCAAGATATCTTCACAGCTCTCAATCATGTCGTGTCGGGTAGACGGATTTTTCCCTCCACGGAAGCCACGCCAAGAGCCCAAGCTCTCTCAGCGAGCGGAATCGAAAAGGACAACTGGGGACTGCTGACCACGTCCTATTTAAGAGGTATTGAATTCTACAACACGCTAATCGACACGGCCTCTGACTTCAACATTGTTACTTTCAAGACTCTGAAAGCTGCGGGATTTACGAAACAAGAGGCTACCAATTCCCCGTCCGTGATTAAGAACCCGGGAGGGGAAGCCTTGAACGCGTACGGCTACATTAACCTCGAGGTCAAGATGGGAGACGCTATAACGCATAGTAAATTCCACATTGTCAAAGAACTGGGTTACGACATGATATTGGGGCACTTGTGGGTACTCGACAACAAGGAGAAATTGGGAACATCCCATCTACCGATGTCAAAGCCCGAAAGAATCTCCAACAAACCGTCTCACTTGCTGCCGCATCGACGAGTTACCGATGGAACCCGGACACCTGGAGATGACCTGTTGGTGCTAACTCATGGATTCCAAATGCAAGTAAGTTTGGCCAAACGATCTTCTCTACAACTAGTCATTTCTTCCCCTATTCTGTCAAGGGGACTCGGGCGCGACATCTTGGCGCGGACGCCGTCAAGAGATGTGAATGGGGCGCTGGGCCATTCAAACGCTTTGCAAAGAATTTGGAAGCTGCCATCGAAACTGACGAGACCAAGATTCAAACGGTTACATAACACCCTAACTCGTTTCAAATCGGAGATATGGTGGTCAAAGTGAACTCATTTCAAGTTGGGAAGGTGACGGTAAAGATAGTTGTTCAGACCGATTCACACAAGGAAAAGAAAACGAGCCATATCTGGTGGCAGAGTCCTTGTGGGAGGTTATTGCAAGATCATCAACACAGACAAGCTGGGAGGTGTGATAGTTCACTCGCGATGGCTTAAGCTTTTCAATCCTTAAAACGTTGTACTACCCTCTTCCAGCCACTCTCCCTTTAGTATTTCCTTCAGCAATTCCTCATTCCCTCCCCAAAATATTTGTATCTCCCCAAGATGAATGCACCATTTGTATTCTTCTTTAGGGTTTTGTTTTTATTCAAAAGGCATACATTTCTTTCCGAATGAGTTTTCTAATCTCAGAAAAAATACACCAAATAAATCCCAAATCATTGAGAAGCCATTTAACTATCCAACCACAACCAAAAACACCAACCCATTCCAAGGGAAGGCTTGGGTCTTTCAAAAATAAAATAAATGAGAAGTTTAATTCAAAAACAGAAACCGCAAGCAGGATGCAAATTGAAGAAACCCTAACTTCGCCGCAAATACAAGGAAGGTAAATAAAAAACAAGTCTGCAAAACATCAGAACAACTAAGCGACGAATAGAAACAATGTAGAATAAGAAGCTAGTCATAGAAAGCTAATGTGTGAATTGCCAATGCCTCGGTCAGAGCATTTTCAAACACTTTCCCTAACAATCTTTCGGGCAGCAAAAGTTCTATCTGGAAGCCACATCAGCAATAGCAGCCTCAGCATCCCACCCGGAAGTCGTCTCAGCAGCAACATCATCCGTCTTTTTACCGACATCCGCCTCGGCAACCAATCCAACATATGCCACCACGAATTCTCCAATGTCACCGACAATAGTTTCGCCGTCTTCTCCAAAAGTTGTTTCAGTTTTATCAACCGCAACATCATCATCTTCCTCGGAAGTCTTCTCAGTGACCTTTCGAGGAGAATTTCCCGATTCATCAGAATCAAGGGTTATGACACCGTCCTGGACAGGGGAGATACGTTGATTTTCCCCTAAAAGTTTCACAATCTCGGCCTTCTACCGTTTCAATTGAGAAGCAAACTGTCCCGCCCTAACAGTGGGCCGTGAAGAGGTTTTGTTGTACCAAATCCTCCCAACGCACTGGGATGCTTCGCCGCCTTCCCGTTCTTCCCCCAAAGGTATGTCCCGAATGATTTCGCCAGCTTCACGAAACAGAGATTCAATTGTATTCAACGCCTCCCCATGAGAAGAAGACTGGTTTTCGTCGATTCCAAAGTTCCTCCCCGAAAAATTGGAGACATGTCTATCATTGGAAGGTCCCATTATGCGCTACAAAACCAGAGAGAGGATAGAGGATAGACATGATTTCATAACGACCTGTGCAAATGAAGGATTCAATATCATCTCTTATAACCAGCAGAGCGATGAGGTCCCAAAAAGGAAAGCCTCCTACTAGCCACGGATTGAGGCGTGATATCAGATTCTAATGAAACCGTTTTCTACTAGCGAACATAAGGGAATGCCTGGCCACGTGAGGTAAATTAGGGTTTGGTGAGAAAACGTGGAAGTACATGTTTAAGACACGCTTGCCCGCATCGTTACTTCTCTGCCGCCAACACCGAGACTTGGAAAAAGCAAAACCGACAAGGTGACATGAGGAAGGAATAACGCCCCCTTTCTACGGGCATAACACTTGCGGGGTTTTGAATAAGGAAAGAACTTCCTATGTGAGTCACGTAGGGAAAAGAGACAACCATGCCCGCAAAGACAAGCCGCTACTGGGCCAGGTCATCTGCGCTATGCTTGCCTCACCAAACCGTGTCATGCCTTGCACCACCATCCGCACCATGCCTTGGCCCCACCACGCCAAGCCGTCCGCGCCATGACTTGTCGTGTCAATACCAACAACTCGCCGAGCCAGCGTCATGATGTTCCCTAACCCAGCCAAGGTGTCGAAAGCTTCCTTGCATTCCTTGTCACAATCAAAGGCCACATCTTTTTGCAAGAGTCTACACAGGGGCATTGCAATCTTGGAGAAATCCTTGATGAATCTCCTATAAAAACCTGCATGACCAAGAAAAGATCGAACCTCCCTCACATTTGTGGGGTATTGTAAGTTCCGAATCAAATCTATCTTAGCCTTGTCAACTTCTAACCCCTTAGAGGATACAACATGACCTAGCACAATCCCATGATTGACCATAAAGTGACATTTTTCCCAATTAAGCACAAGATTAGTTTCTACGCGTCGTTTAAGAATAAGTGCAAGGTTATCTAAGCATTTGTCAAAAGAATCACCATACACGCTGAAATCATCCATAAACACTTCTATGATGCTTTCCACATAATCTGAGAATATACTTACCATACAACGTTGAAAAGTGGCTGGTGCATTGCACAAGCCAAATGGCATACGTCTATACGCAAAAGTTCCAAAAGGGCAAGTAAACGTCGTCTTTTCTTGATCTTCCGGAGCTATTACAATCTGGGTTATAACCTGAAAAACCATCAAGGAAGCAATAGAAAGCATGTCTAGCCAACCTTTCAAGCATTTGATCAATGAATGGTAGGGGAAAATGGTCCTTTCGGGTGGTAGAGTTTAGCTTTCGGTAATCAATGCACACTCTCCAACTGGTCTGGATTCTAGTTGGAACCAAGTCATTATCTTCGTTTTTCACCACCGTGATTCCGGACTTCTTTGGAACGACTTGAATCGGGCTCACCCATTTGCTATCGGATATGGGATAGATCACCCCGACTTCCAACAACCGGGATTTCCTTCTTGACTACTTCCATCATTGGAGGGTTCAAGCGACGTTGAGCTTCTCTTGTTGGTTTTGCCCCCTCCTCAAGAAGTATTCGGTGCATACATGTGGAAGGACTGATTCCTTTGATATCGGCAATAGTCCACCCAATGGCAGACTTGTACTCTCTTAGCACTCGAACAAGCTTACAATAGTCCACCCAATAACCTTGCACTTATTCTTAAACGATGCGTAGAAACTAATCTTGTGCTTAATTGGGAAAAATGTCACTTTATGGTCAATCATGGGATTGTGCTAGGTCATGTTGTATCCTCTAAGGGGTTAGAAGTTGACAAGGCTAAGATAGATTTGATTCGGAACTTACAATACCCCACAAATATGAGGGAGGTTCGCTCTTTTCTTGGTCATGCGGGTTTTATAGGAGATTCATCAAGGATTTCTCCAAGATTGCAATGCCCCTGTGTAGACTCTTGCAAAAAGATGTGGCCTTTGATTGTGACAAGGAATGCAAGGAAGCTTTCGACACCTATCAAAGGCAAAAAGATGTGGCCTTTGATAGGTATCTAAAACACCTTGATATTTATCTATTGTTTATGCTTTCTCTGCTAGTTTTCATGTAAATTATGTCTCTTATGTTTTGCTTTTGAGTATTTAGGTACTTTGGAGTCATTTGGAACAAAAGAAGAAGAAACGCTGCTTAAAAGGACAAGGCGAGTTATTTCTCATTATTTGCTTTTCTTTCTTCATCTCTGTCTGAAAAGTATGTCGGCTTTTGTGATGCAAATTCTCTGTCTGAAAAGCACGGTAACTTTAGTGATGACTCTCATTGAGGAGAAAAAGTGGATATGAGAAGTAAGAGACGGCTACTGTTGGGCGAAAGCATTCATTTGGAGCAAGGAAGGTGAAAGCGTTCAACCGCGAGTGCTATGTGGAGCTAAGTAAACATAGGGGCTGCCATTTGGTTGGCCCTTATCCTATTCATGGGTGCCTAGAGTCATTTCTGGGTAACCCCTTATCTATTTCACCTGAGTGGGTGTAGCCATTCCCACTCCTACACAAGACCTAAATTTGGTGAAGAGGAATTATTATTCTCTTACTTGCTGTTTGAGTGATGGCATTTCCAGCAGAGAGGGGTAGTGAGATTCAGAAAATTGTGATTAGAAATCAGGGATTGGGGGACTCTGCTAGTGATTGATTGTTTCTGGATTGTGTATTCTAGAGATGGGTTAACAATCTAGGGTTAACTGGATTGAGAATTGGGGAAGAACATGAATATGATGTTGTCTGAGGTTGAGCAAGATTGAGCTGATGAAGATAAATTCCCGATCTAGATGAACAAATGGAAGAGATTATGAATGGGTTTTGTTTGAATTCGAAGTAGGAACTGAAGATCGAGAGATTAATGGATTGAAGACTGTTTTGAGATGAAATAAAAGAATGGGTTTACTACAATTAGCTCAACTGAAGCAAGGATGAGGAGCAGGCCTTTGGTGGATGAATTTGCGAAGGGGTTATCTTTGGTTCTACCGGGAAGTCTGTAGAAAATAGGTGTACAAAACTGCAGGTGGCATGTCGAGAGGGTGCACTGGAGTCGCGAGAATGCAGTGGAAGCTTTGGAGGAACTGGGAGATTTGTGAGTTGCGGGAAGTTGTAATGGATGCAGTTGTGGAGACGATAACAAAGCCGGGAAGTTGCGGGACAAGTTTGAGTAGGTGGAAGAAATGGACTCGGCTGCAAGTCCGATGCTAGGAAGAGTCCATGGAGCGGGAATTGCGGTCATAGTTGTCACCGAATGACCGAGCTTGAGCTGTCATGTACATTGCGGGTTGTGGTCGACGCTACCGAGGTGCGGTCCTGGGAAGAACAAGAACAAGGTCAACGACCATCTTGGCCGTGAAGCCGAGACGCTACGCCCAACATGGTCATGCGATGTGCAACAAGCTTTGGCAGGCAATCGATTCTTACTCGGCTCCTACTGGACCCCGATTGGACGCCGTTAGTCATCTGTCGGTTTTAACGATTGACCGTTATCTTTGACCGGTGGCCAGGGTGGACTTTGCCGGTCACCACGAGATACCTTTCCTAAGCACAATCCCGCCAACTTCCGCACTTATCCCGATTTTCCTAAGCGACACGTTTTGGGGCGTATTTACTACATGGGTTTCTCTTGTGTGGGCTTGGTGGATATATTGGGCTTGGACTTTTGGGGATTTGACCTAGATTTGGAAGGAGAAAAGGGCTACAAAAAGGGAAACTTCTACAACTTTAATATCACGTATTCTTCTTGGAGTTTTGCAGAGAGCCGGAGCTAGGGTTTGCTTTCATTTAATATTTTCATCTTCTTTACTTTATTTCATTTATTGATTTGATAATGAACTCCATATTTATGAGTAACTAAAACTCTCTTTGATTAAGGGCGATTTCGAAGCCCGAAATATGAATCTATATTTGATATGAAATAACTTGTTCTCTTGCATTCATTAATGTTATTGATTGATTTCTACCATGCTAATATTGTCTATGGATTATTTGTTAAGGGTTTAAGTTCGAAATTGAATCATTAATTCTTAATCTATTTGCTAGTTTAGATTTTCTTCGACCCGTAATTGTCTAGAGAAGATAAACACAAGTAGTAATATGTGGGTATTGATGATGGGACTTTTTTAAGTACCCATATGTAGAAATCAACACTAGTAGGTGATTCATGCTTTTGAGTTCATCACTAGGAGCAACCTTATCTCACAGAACTTAGAGCACTTGTTTAAGTCAAACCTAGTAAGCGTACCTCTAGGAAACTTGGCAAGTAGGAACCGGTAGTCGAGCGCTTCCGTATCCGGTGAGCTAGGAGATAATAACGGAATAGTTGAGCGTACTAATTATTCTAAGGTTGTTAGTAACATGATAATGTGAAGAACATAGCTATCTATCAATTTGGTTTGTATTACGTGGTCTAGAATGAACCTTTAATCAATTGCATCTCATATTCGAATACATTTTACAATTTCAGAATTTCTACAACAAAATCATCTTTGCTAAGAGTACTTGCATAACAACTTAGACTTCATACCTCCTTGGGACGATCCTACTTACATTATACTACTTGTTAGTTAAATAGAAGTAGAGAAATTTATTTTTGCGAGTTCGACACCTCGTCAAAAACTTAGCGCCATTGCCCGGGAGGCGTGGCAAGTTTAGTTGTTATTTTTGCTTTTGGTTACGATTTCAGTTTACTTATTCAATCTCTTACAATCCGATTTTCAGGTACTATTTCTTTGGTGAATGCGTGGAGAGGGCGGACCAAGTCCAATTGGTATACGTCTTCGTTCGTGCACTTTACTTAAGGATTTCATTCGGCGATCCAACACTCCACTTCCTCAAAGTTCTACACCAAGTGAATTCTCGGACTCGGACGAAGAGGAAGACAACACAATGGGAGGTCGACCACCTGCTCCAAGAACACTCAAGGAGCTCACTTCTCCAAACCTAGATCGGCACCTTTATGTATTCAATTTGAATGGAACCATTGAGTTGAAACCACAATAGATTAACTTGCTGCCCAAATTCGGAGGTTTAGCGGGAGAAGATCCTAATCGTCACTTGCAACAATTCCATCATGTTGTGACTAGTATGAAGCAAGCAACTGAGATGCGGATATGGCTATGATGATGACTTTTCCTTTCTCTCTTTTAGATATTTGCAGGGGAGAGTGGTTCTTTTGCTTACATTTGAAGCATAACCACATGGAATGGGATGAAGAAATTGTTCCTTGAGAAGTATTTTCCAAAGATCAAAAGCAGCTGTGATTCGCAAGGAGATTTGTGGTATTAGGCAAGTATCGGGAGAGACTCTCCATGAGTATTGGGAGTGCTACAAGAAGCTTTTAGCTAGTTGTCCACACCACCAAATCAGTGATCAACTTGTGATTCAATATTTCTACGAGGGTTGCTTTCTAATGATAGAAATTTGATCGATGCCGCAAGTGGTGGTGCACTTACCAACAAGACCATTGCGAAAGCTACAAGTTTGTTGGAGAATATGGTCATGCGAACACTCAACAATTCTACACTCGAGATGAATCAGCGATGCAAGGAAGGTGAATGAAGTTGGCAATTCTTCACACATGGAACAAAGGATGGGCAACATGGAGAGGATGATGAATCAAATAGGCTGCAGTTGTCATACCATCATCATATACCGAAGATGTTGAGCAAGCAAGTGCTATGTACCAAAATCAGCAAAGGCCGAGGTACGATCCGTACTCCAACACATACAACCCGAGGTTGGCGTGATCATCCGAATTTCGGCCTATGCCAACAAGCAAGTCTGCGTAAATCCTACTTTCAATCAACAAGGAGGATATCAATTCATGCAAAGACCACCACAAGAAACTCAAGGCACGAGTATAGATGACAAGTTGAATCTCATTCTCAACACAATGGTGCAAGATAAGAAAAAGTCGGCCAATGGATATGAAGGACATCCGAACACAAATGGGTCAATTAGCTAATGCCGTGAGCAAATTGGAAGCACAAGCGGAGGGAAAACTTCCTTGCAACCAATAAATCACAAGGAGAATGCCAATGCTATTGAGTTACGAAGTGGGGAAGCAAGTAGAGAAACCGAAACATCACGGTGTCCCATGAACTCTGATTTGGAGAAAGAAGAGGGTGAAACGCCCCCTAAAAAGGCTGACCTAAGAACAAATTCTAACTCTAAAACTCATGTTTCTACTTATGTTACTTCTCCGCCTTTTCCTAGCAGGTTTTGCAAAGTCGAACAAGGAGACATTGTACCAAGAGCTTTTTGGAAATCTTTAAGAAGATTGAAGTGAACATTCCACTCATTGAGGCGATAAGGCAAGTTCCACGTTGGGCAAAGTTCTTGAAGGAATTGTGCACTAACAAGCACAAATTGGCCGTGAGGTAATGAGTGTGGGGAGAATGCTTCGGCATATCTTCAAAAGAAACTCCCACCTAAGTTGAAAGACCCTGGAAGTTTCACCATACCATGTACTATTGGTAAAATCAGGTTTGAACGTGCTATGTTAGATTTAGGAGCATCCATTAATGTTATGCTTGCCTCCGTTTATGAATCATTGAATCTTGGACCTCTTAAGAATAATTTATTGTTATACAACTTGCCGATAGGTCTAATTCTTACCCGAAAGGGGTTATTGAAGATGTTTTGGTGCAGGTTAATCAACTCATATTTCCAGCTGATTTCTATGTTCTTGACATGATGGATGAAGATCCACCATCGACTACCCCCCTTGCGGTTGGGTAGACCATTCATGAGAACCGCTAGAACAAAGATTGATGTTTTCAAGGGCGCTTTAACTATGGAATTTGATGATGAGATCATAAGTTTCAATATCTTTGAGGCGATGAGATATCCTAGTGACGTGCATTCATGTTTTTCTATTGATGTTATTGATTCTCTAGCTCAAAAGATGTTTGAATTAAATGGTGATGATGCGTTAGAAAACACCATAGTGGAAGGTTTAGGTTATGGAAAATACAAAGACATTGAAAGTGAATTGTCTATTTGTGATGAGCTTAAAGAGACATTTTTATCTCTTAACTCATTACAAGAAGTTCCACCAAAATATAATGTGTCTTATGTTTCTTTGCCTTACTAATGAGAAACTTTTACCGTCGATTGTGCAGCACCTATTCTTGAGTTGAAACCTCTTAGGATCACCTTAAATACGTGTATTTAGGTGACAAGGAAGAGTTACCGATGATCATTGCCAACAACCTTACCAAGGTGCAAGAGGAGAAGCTTGTTCGAGTGCTAAGAGAGTACAAGTCTGCCATTGGGTGGACTATTGCCGATATCAAAGGAATCGGTCCTTCCACATGTATGCACCGAATTCTTCTTGAGGAGGGGGCAAAACCAACAAGAGAAGCTCAACGTCGCTTGAACCCTCCAATGATGGAAGTAGTCAAGAAGGAAATCCACGAAGTTGTTGGAAGTCGGGTGATCTATCCCATATCCGATAGCAAATGGGTGAGCCCGATTCAAGTCGTTCCAAAGAAGTCCGGAATCACGGTGGTGAAAAGCGAAGATAATGACTTGGTTCCAACTAGAATCCAGACCAGGTTGGAGAGTGTGCATTGATTATCAAAGCTAAACTCTACCACCCGAAAGGACCATTTTCCCCTACCATTCATTGATCAAATGCTTGAAAGGTTGGCTAGACATGCTTTATATTGCTTCCTTGATGGTTTTTCAGGTTATAACCAGATTTGTAATAGCTCAGGAAGATCAAGAAAAGACGACGTTTACTTGCCCTTTTGGAACTTTTGCGTATAGGCGTATGCCATTTGGCTTGTGCAATGCACCACCACTTTTCAACGTTGTATGGTAAGTATATTCTCGAGATTATGTGGAAAGCATCATAGAAGTGTTTATGGATGATTTCAGCGTGTATGGTGATTCTTTTGACAAATGCTTAGATAACCTTGCACTTATTCTTAAACGATGCGTAGAAACTAATCTTGTGCTTAATTGGGAAAATGTCACTTTATGGTCAATCATGGGATTGTGGTAGGTCATGTTGTATCCTCTAAAGGGTTAGAAGTTGACAAGGCTAAGATAGATTTGATTCGGAACTTACAATACCCCACAAATGTGAGGGAGGTTCGCTCTTTTCTTGGTCATGCGGGTTTTATAGGAGATTCATCAAGGATTTCTCCAAGATTGCAATGCCCTGTGTAGACTCTTGCAAAAAGATGTGGCCTTTGATTGTGACAAGGAATGCAAGGAAGCTTTCGACACCTTGAAAGAGTTGTTGACTACCGCACCAATCATCAAACCACCGGACCGAGCAAGCCATTTGAGTTGATGTGCGATGCAAGTGATTATGCCGTTGGAGCCGTGTTGGGACAGCGAGATGGCAAAGTTCCATATGCCATTTATTATGCTTCTAGAACTCTCAACGGAGCACAAATCAACTACTCCACTACCGAAAAGGAGCTTTTGGCCATAGTGTTTGCACTCGAGAAGTTTAGATCTTATTTAGTGGGTACAAAGGTGGTTGTTTTCTCGACCATGCTGCACTTCGATACTTGCTAACAAAGAAGGATGCTAAGCCAAGGCTCATAAGGTGGATACTTTTTCTTCAAGAGTTCAACATGCAAATCAAGGACAAGAAGGGTAGTGAGAATCTCAGAGCGGATCATCTAAGCAGATTGGTTGTGTCCGAAGAAGCGATTCCTTTGCATGATAGCTTCTAGGATGAGCAACTCTTTGCGGTTGGTGGCACAACTCCATGGTACGCTGATATCGTTAACTTCTTGGTGACGGGACAAGTACCTAGTTCCATGTCTACATTCCAAAAACACAAGCTCAAGAAGATTGCCAAGCAATATATATGGGATGAACCTTATTTGTGGAAGCATTGCTCCAATCAAATGATCCAGCAGTGCGTACTTGAATACGAGTTTCAATCAATTCTGAATTTTTGTCACTCATATGCTTGTGGTGGCCATTTCGGAGCCAAGAGGACAGCCCTCAAGGTTCTCGAAAGTGGTTTTTATTGGCCTACATTGTTTAAGGATGCATATCTATGTTGTAAGGCTTGTGATAGGTGTCAAAGGACAGGCAACCTTGGTGCTAGAAAACCAAATGCCGCAAACACCAATTCTCGATGTTGAGATTTTTGATGTTTGGGGTATCGATTTTATAGGGCCTTTTGTGAATTCCAATGGGAAATTTTTTATACTTCTTGCTGTAGATTATGTTTCTAAGTGGGTGGAAGCTAAAGCCACCCTACCAATGATTCTCATATTGTTTGTGAGTTTGTGAAGGAACATATCTTTTCTAGGTTTGGAACACCTCGAGTGGTGATTAGTGATGGAGGTTCGCACTTCAAGAGATCTTTTCACGCTCTTCTAAAGAAGTATAACATTTCTCATAAAGTTGGCACACCGTATCATCCACAAACGAGTGGTCAAGCTGAAATTTCCAACCGGGAGATTAAGTCCATCTTAGAGAAGACGGTGAATGTTACAAGGAAAGATTGGAGTTATAGACTCAATGACGCTTTGTTGGCGTATATGACGATTTATAAGACACCCATCGGTATGTCTCCTTTTAGGCTTGTCTATGGTAAACCTTGCCATCTTCCCGTCGAACTTGAACACAAAGCTTATTGGGCTATCAAGGTATGTAATATGGAATTAGATGCACTGGTGAACATAGGAAACTTCAAATTTCAATGAGTTAGAAGAGATACGAAATGATGCATATGAAAGTTCACGCATTTATAAAGAAAAGACCAAGGCTTTCCATGATAAAATGATTTCCCGAAAGAGTTTTGAAGTAGTAGGCGGAAAGTACTTTTATTCCATTCTCGTCTTAAATTGTTTCCGGTAAACTTAGGTCCAGATGGGTTGGACCATTTGTTGTTACTAATGTGTTTGCGCATGGTGTAGTTGAAATCACTAGTCCCAAAAACAGGGGCTGGTTTCCAAGGTCAACGGCCATCGTTTGAAACCATACTATGAGCGGTTTGTGACGGAGAATCGTGGATATGATCACATTGAGTGACCCACTCCCTCCGGAAGAGTAATTGGAGCTGAAAGTCGGCCGACGACGTTAAACCAAGCTCTAAGTGGGAGGCAACCCACCGGTTTTGTATCTTTACCTTTATCTCTTTATTTTTCAAAGATTTTATCTTTCATTTTTCTTTGTATTTGCATTTCGTTTGCTGAATTTCCCACCTTGAACTTTCTTTGGACGATTCAATTTTACATTGAGGACAATGTAAAGTTTAAGTGTGGGGGAGCATTTATATATTTGTATAGTTTGTTTTAGTTTGTTTTATGCCTTTAAAAAAAAAAAACACAAAAAAACACAAAACAAATCGAAAAAAGAAAAACCAAGAAAAATTTGTGCTTTTTGAACTCCGAAATCTAGAAACTTGTGCCTTTAGGATGACACCATTAGTGGATGGAATCATTTTGATTGCAGGAGTTGAGGAACCCATTAATTAACAAGAACGAACATAGCTCAGGAATCACAAATAACATGATAGTCGTTACCATATCTCGGAATATCACCATATCGCATTCTATTTTTATTTTATTTTCCATATTTATATATTGTTCTCTAAGTGCTTTGGTGGGTCACTAAACATCGACGTGTTATTACTGCTAGGATGAAATAGAGTGATTGAGTTGCTAGAAAAAGAAAAAAAAGAGACCGACCAATTAGACCAAAACGGAATTAAAAAATGACACTTGGATAGCAGTATGTGTGAAACGTAGTCCCTGTCTCCGTCGCCTAAACAAGCGTGGAATGCAGGATCCAAGGCAACTATCATGTACTTGCCGACAAGAAGCATGCGCTTGGATCCAAAAGATCGAATCATCTTTGTCACATAAAAAAAAAAAAAAAAGTGAAAAAGAAAAGAAAAAGAAAAGAAAGTATTATATTTGGTGAATAAAGTCACTCCCGGTTCCCTTGTATATGCCGGTGAGTTGATGTAGAAATAAGTTTGTTGACCACTTGGTTCCCTTTGTATATGCCGCAGTGTTGACATTAGAATTGACCAGTAGCTCAATCCAATAGATGCATAGGTTCATCTGGTAGTGACCTTCTGCATGATATGGGAAACATCGATCACTTGTGAGCATTCGCCAACATCTACATCTATATCCATCTTCTTAATTTTTTCATTGTGATTGTGGTTTGTTAGTTTCCGAGTATTGTGGCTTGTTCGACTATCTAATTAGAGCTTTATTTACTTAAATATGAACCGAATTTGCTCAAGGTACCTCCTTCGTAGTCATTTTGGATTCGTTCATTGATTTGTCACAAATAAACGGAGTTGGAAATATAGGTTTGTAGGCAGACCTCTTGTAAACCTTCACGAGACTAAAACTCGTCCACTAGGGACACCTAGGGTTTAAAGGGGCCCGTTATTCATGCTTAGAGTAACCGTTGCCTCGACGAGACGGAGTTGTATGTATGTTTTATAATTATTTTGTTTGATTTGCTCGAGGACTAGCAAAGTCTAAGTGTGGGGGAATTTGATAGGTGTCTAAAACACCTTGATATTTATCTATTGTTTATGCTTTCTCGCTAGTTTTCATGTAAATTATGTCTCTTATGTTTTGCTTTTGAGTATTTAGGTACTTTGGAGTCATTTGGAACAAAGAAGAAGAAATCGCTTAAAAGGACAAGGCGAGTTATTTCTCATTATTTGCTTTTCTTTCTTCATCTCCGTCTCGAAAAGTATGTCTGGCTTTTGTGATGCAAATTTTCGTCCGAAAAGCACTAAGAACTTTAGTGATGACTCTCATTGAGGAGAAAAAGTGGATATGAGAAGTAAGAGACGGCTCATTGTTGCGAAAGCATTCATTTGGAGCAAGG
>JAJJWW010000480.1:0-100547 GCA_023531295.1 Papaver armeniacum
TTTCTTTGTTCCTCCAAAAAATAATCTTGAATGGGCATCCACACTTCTTTGACTTCGTCTTTTACACCCTAGTCGTCTTCTTATCATACACATAACCCTTTCTCTCGTGACTTTCCTCCGGCAACCCATAACACTCACTTACCATTTCAAACCGCGTATCTTTTTGTTGGGTGTTTTTCACTAGAACGCACATATTCTCTTTGGCTTTCTCAACAATCCAATTGACCAGCTGTCGTCTTTTTCCTTCCATTCCAAATCATTAACGTAATGTGTGGAAGTATCGAGACCCCTAATTTTCTCGAGCTTGAGGTCGATCCGTCACCTGTACTCAATGCAACAATCTACAAAACATAATCAAAAGTTAGTTGATATGTATTACCAAATTCAGGCAAGGTCGACATATAAAACCCGCCGACAACAAACAAACTGCAAGACGTAAGAAACATTTAACAGGACGAACATAATAGAGTCAGCAAAGGTTCGAAAACTTGAAAAGGCCGCTCAAGCATTTTCAAGTAACAACTCCCGTGTTGTAAACCGAAAGTCGGCATGGTGTCAATTTTCTACCTCGCCGACACGAATCATCGCTCATGAAAATTCGACACGTTGTTCAATTACAAAACCACGCCGGCGTGTTTGGCTCGAGCATGATCGACAAGCGTCGACCTTGCCGACTCCGGAAGCAAAATCGAAGAAAAAAAACCAAAATCCATCATTTGCATGGAAAAATCACAATCTTCACCTTGTAGGTTGTCTACCCGATTACTTGGCATCCATTCTCTTCTTCTTGGTAATTGGATTCAACGTTTGGCTCAACATATTCATCATTTCCATACCCATCATGAGTTTGAGGAAAATAAAAGTGAGGGTCATGCATGTAATCCATTTGATCATGGTCCTGGTATAGATCATCATACAAGTACTCATATGTAGGAGGAAAGCTGAAGACTCCCCGCTTCAAAATCAGGATTTGAATCACTCATATCACAAATTTCTCAAAACCTTAACTCCCCAAAAAAAAAAAAAAAAAAAAAACTTCCCTCTACTAATTCATTCTACTTCTCTGAAATTATTTCTAAAACCCAACTTATAAATCAACTATAATCTAACTAATTTAACTAATCTAATCATTTTAATTAAATTAGTGCTAATCATTGTGGGGCATTTTAGCCATTTAGAAAATACAATGTTAATGGGTGGCTTGGTTTTACTTCATAATGCCCATATTTTCAGGAAATTGGTATACCGCAATCTCGCCAGGTATTTTTACCCAACTCGATATCCAATTTTTTCCTTTTTTTAATTAATGCAATTTTCTTTATGGATCAAACAAGAAATTATTTTCTTACCAAGAAAAACAAGAAATTATTTTAATTATTGTTATTTCAAACTTGTAATTGCACCCTGGATTTAAACAAATCAGTGGATTAGATTGCGATATGCCCAGTAATAATGCAATTCGAGGTCAAATTGAACCAAATTTGACTAGTTTCTGACTTTTGTTTGTTGTTGCTGATCAATGAAAACGTGGCCAAAAGGTAGATGAAACTTTTCATTTTTATACGTCAATATTGTGTGGTCAGAGAGAACTTTGGGAATCTTGGACAATAGTGTCCAACTTACTTTACGGTGAGTCACCGACCCTATCGGATCACTAAGCCATGATAACATATTGCCCTTCAAATCCCCATGCTTTATTGTATTTACGTTTATGCCACCAATACCTAAACCCGGATCATGTTTATGTCATGTCCTAGTCAGCGTATCAGTTGTTTTTTCGTTCCCGAGAAAATGCTGTTTAACACTCACGTGAGATTTTTGTTCCCCCAAATGATTGGTTGCATGTCTCCGAATAACCTGCCCGGCCAATCGCTAGACGCTTGAGCCATATTTTGGTGATTGGCACTCCATCAGTTTAAGATAACAATCCTTCTGTCCATGCAGTGGGAAATCCGTATAAATTATATACCAACGAGCCTTTATGGGGAGATTGTGTTTACCTTCCATGTTAATTTTTTTTTTTTTTTTTTTTTTTTTTTGATAACGATATTACATTAACTTTTAAGCCTAACAAGCTAAGCTCCAACGACATACTACTACATTAATCGAACAAGGCCGTCGTGCTAACCTACCAACGAGCCTCATGGGTAACCTACAGGAGCCGAAGCGGATGGGGCCGAAAAGGAAAAACACTACCTTCCAAATCCCGATTAGTAGGGAACTCGAACCGGGACCTCCTGGAACGCACATGAAACTTTGGGAAAGAGAAACGCAATATATATATATATAAATGATTCTTAAAGAAAAAAAAATTTGTAAAAAGAGAAACTGTAAATGATTCTTGCTAAAGCAAAGCAAAGCATGAACATATTGTTGGATTGTTTCAATATTGTTTGCCGATACGAAAAGGGTTTGGGAAAGTACCGATAGATTTTTTTTGGTTTTTGAATTTCAAAACCTATTCCGTTTTCCAAAAATTTCCATGGATGTGTCTCTTTCCATAAAATTTCTTTCCAAGAGATACCATTAATGGATGCCCGTTGAAAGCGTCTGTTGGAAATAAAAAAGACATCTCCAAAAGGCGTGAATTCCTATTTAAATAGCAAAGGCCTTCTCTCATTTCAACATCATCAAAATCCCTTTCTCTTTAACCATCTTGATTCTAATACCGTGTGTTCTTGGTTGGGTCAAGGGAGTACAACCTTTGAATCCAACAACGTTGTTAGGGCTTCATTGTATCATGAAAGCAATATTTCGCTGACCATTGTACTCGTCAATTATTTGGGAGTGGTCGAAATAATTGCTGGAAAAAAAATCGCAAGGCCTTGAAGTCAAGTGATACAACGTTCTTTTTTGTTCTTTGAATTTCAACCTATGAGTACCCTTTTTTTTTTCTAACACAAACAATCATATTACATAGTATGCTAAACTAATCGGGGTCAAGTTTTTGGCCATCCTTCTAATTGTTGGAAATCTAAGGCAATGGATACTATATATGCGAGTAGAAATAGATCGAGGCGTGAACAAGTCACCGTCCTTAAGAATATATTTCGCCCCTCAAGGTGCAACACGGTTTAACGGTGTCCATTCCCCAGGATTCAACGATCACAATCTAGTAAGAGTGCACTCTCTTACACTGGATTCTTGTGAGCAAAATGATCTAAGATTAAGACAACTCACAATGTTTATACACTAAGTATAAGGCACTAATGTACTTGTAAAAGATAAGATCATTGAGAACTAGAGAAAGAGATGATTCCTTGTTTTTAAGATAACTAATTGCTCTATGTATATATAGATATTGAGCGACCCTTAATCATGAAAGGTCGCAATGCTTTTTGTAGACGTGTTTCATGGTATGAAACCCATTAAGTCATCTCTTCATGGATATCCATCTGTTGACTTAATCGTCAACCGACACAACTCTTCACCGAGGGAAGCTATTTGTCTCTTATCAGTCTCTTTGTAATCTATTCATTCAAACGTCTGTTGGGATAATAACCTCTTGAAGGTAGTTACCAATAACTAAATGTGACGTATTTTGAAATACATCACAACAATACCAACAATAATCTCACCAACGCAAGCAGTATGCTGGGTACTTGAGTTTAATAAGTTAACCACCACCACCTGCGCATTTTGTTCGTTGATGCGTCAATATATACCCATGCTTAAGCCTAAAACGAGTATACTAAATTTTGGCAAAATAAAAATAGGTAGTTAAAGAATAATCTTGTTTTGATGCATATTAAATGTTGATACCACGTAGGGTGTGCTTATAAGAGGTGTCCTAGCCGTGATGAAATTACTAGGTTTCCTTTAAATTAGATTAAATTACTTAAAAATCCTTCAACATAAAGTAAAATAAAAATAAAAAACCATCTTTAAATTTACACATGTTCTCTTATTCTCCAGCTTTAAAATCAAAAATCAAAATCGATATTTTTTTTCATTGCCACAATTAATCATTGATTCATGAAAATTTGATCGTCGATTAATCATAGCTAGAAAATGACTCGCACAAAGAAACAAACACTAGGTAGGCGTTCAAATTCTTCTTCTATTTCATCAATTGAAGAACAAGAATAAGTTGAGGTGTTGAAACTGAAATTCAATCAGAAATTCAACCGAGTGAAGAATCGACTCTGGAATGAGAATTATAAGATATTTTCTACAAATTTGCTTCTTATTTAGTTGTTTCTGATTATTAGAATAGGTTATATCGTAAAAAAAAAAAAAAGTGAAGTTCAACTTATAATTGAGATGAATTATCGATCGAGCTTTCACTTTGTTAGTCACCCTAAAGGTGCTTAAGAACAGTTCGGCTGATATGTTTCTCTTAATTATAGTAGAACCTACTTTGATATATTTAGCGAATTGCAAGTTTGGATGATTAGACAATATGAAGATAGAGTAGAACAAGTATTTTCTTTGAAAAAGTAGTCCAGTTCGGCTAATAACTCGATTTTAGAATCAGTTGAACAATACAATAAGATTAAAGTCCGTATTTTTCCAGGTTCGACTAATTCGAAAATCGATTTATTAGCCTAACCTTATGACTAATTTTTCAGGTTGTCTATGTATGCCAGTTTCGTCTGATTATATACTTAGTTTACAAGCCAAAGATGTTATTAAAAATGGTTCATTTGATTTGTTATTTATTTTATATATCGAACCCTTAACTTGAGTTTTTTTCTTCTTCTCAAAATAGAAGTTCATGAGCCGAACTGTTCATCTATGTATCCTACCAGATAGGTTCGGCTAGTAACTAATAGCCATATTGTTCATCCCAAGTAGGTTAGGCTGATAATTATAAGCCAAACATCTCTATAGTTCGCCGAACTTGCATGTGAAAATTTAATTTTCTGAGGAATTCAGCCTATAGTATGACATTAAGTATCATCTAAAAGTATACCATGCATTATATTTTGTTTACGAGATGAAGATTCTCCTTCATCATTTGAATCACCCATCTTGAATTATAATAATTTAAAAAATCTAGGTTTTTTTTTTCCACTTCTTTTTCCTCTCAAAAACCCCAACTCTCTCTCACAAAAATCTAATTTTTCAACTAATATAAAAGTAACAACTTAACTTAATCAATCATTAACATTACTAATTAATCATTATCATTAAATCTAGTCATAATCATTAACACTATAATTGTGTATGGGTAGTTATGTAATTATCAAAAAAGGGTGAATAAGGGGTGATGATTTTTTTTTTTACCTAGTGACCCAGTTTTGGAAACATTAGGTATTCCTCGAAACATTTGAGTATGCCTCAAAACATGATTCTTAAAAATGTTTTCCTTTCATGAGTTTTGGGATGGCTTCAGACTGGGAAGCCGTGGGTTGTAGCTTCGTTTCCATCGATCATCTCGCTTTTTTTTAGCAAACTTGACCTTTGAGTAAAACCCCAAATTTTCGCGCAGGTAGAAAAATTCTCAAGGAAATAAGAACACTGACAACCCCAAAAGTTCCTGTCCTCATTTATGACAATAGTTTCCACAACACTATCAACATTTTTAGCAGTAGACACAAGACATTGTTTGGAGGAGGAGACTACTTATGTGAATATTGGTTACTTTGGTCTATATCGGTGTGGGGATTTTCAACAACAAACATTTTGACTGGACTTAGAATTATTTTTCTTACAGAATATTGAAATCCATGCCAAATACCACGTGGATTTCTAAAATATATTTCATACATAATTTTCTTTTAGTATTCTCGTTTGTTATAATCCCATTTTCAGACATATTTATTAAGCATTAAACAACTTTGTTCGTGTCGTGGGCTTTTTTCCACAACCATTTTTAGAAGATTTCCATGTAACTTAAATATTTCAAGAAAACAAGTATGTGAACCTATTACCATGATTCATTTCTCAGATAATTAATAATTGTTTTTACTTTTTTCTTTAAATACTCTTTATATAACACATATCTTTTTCTAATAAATAATTATATATCGGCAAGAAGTTTGTAAACTACGCGGTTAGGTGGATTAGATCACCATTCACTCTTTACATAATTAGTTTTAGCATATTCTGTCATATTCAACTGGACTGAATAAATAATGGATAAAAATATAATTATAGTATTTATAAGAGTTCGACTTTGTGCACCCCTGTTAGCCCGGGGTGCACATTCCTCCCCTTGTTATAGGCTATCCACTTAACCCTGGTTACCGACTTTGTTGCTTTTTTAGTTTTTTAGTTTTTTTTGGAAGTCGAGTATTTTGAGAAACAAAGACCGGCATTGAACTCGAGATTCCTCTCTCTCTTCCTTTTAACACTTTTCTTGACTGTTTCTTCTCCTCAACAACAAAAAAGGGTTCTTGATTGTTTCTTCTCCTCAACAACAATCCAATTATACGATTAATGTCTTGAGTTCGTTTCTTTGATTTTTAGGATATGAATCAAGTTCTAAATTAGACAAATAAGTCATATATTTTAGTTTGATTTTAATATTTTATCAATCACCTCACAATAATCTTAATCGACGCAGCGAAAAAAGATATTTCGGAATCACAAACGATGAGACGAAGTGTTTGTGATTTCTTTTCTATCTTGCCTATCGGAGATATAAATCTCAAGCCAATTATTCCAATTGTACTGCATCGATAGAAACAACAAGATCAAATCACACAACTACAAGAAAAGTAGTATCGGTTTGGCTTCACAATCCCAATGAAGTCTTTAAGTCGTTAACCTGGTTTAGAGAAGAAAACCCAAGGTTAAAGGAGAATCGACTTTAGCTTATGCAACTAGTATCACACGAAGGTGGGGGGATTAGGTTTCCTAGTTGCTAGAGTTATCCCTTATATAGTCTTTCAAATCAAGGTTTGCAATCAATGTTAGCTTGGTAACAAAGCATTCAATATTCACCGTTAGATGAAAAACCTGATTAGATTCAAGCTAATATTTCTCAACCGTTGGATCGAAACCTTAGCTTGTTACACACAAACGAAATGTCCAATTTTGGGTTTATGTAAATCGTTCCCAAACATTGACATTTGTTGGTTCAACAATAGTTAACCAAATGGTTAGCCATATGAGCAATTTCATATCAACCATATTCTTCACCATAACTAGTTCAAATGACTCAAATGAACTAGTTAGAGAGTTGTTCAATTGCTTAGATCTTATGTAACTACACAAGACACAATCGAAGCAAAAACGGTTTGATTCACTCGAATCGGTTCATGAACTTTACAGCCACGGTTTGAAAAGGCATTCCTTAGTTTATATAAACATGAGTTCAAGAACAACCGATTTTAGATATAACCTACTCAAGTTCGCGGACTTAAGCTCACAAAGGAGTTCACAAACTCCAGCCAGAAATTCTTGGTCGAGAACTTCCGCTAGTTCGTGGACTTGGCTCACGCCACATTCCGTTTCTTCTTGATCAACAAAGTTCGCAAACTTTGGTTCAAGGAATAAGGACTTATACATATATGTGTTTCCACAACAATGTTTATATCCTACAAATGGTTATGTAATCTAAACTCTCATTTCAATCATTGAAACATTCTCAGAGGACGTTATATAGCCGTTATTCACAGACCATTTTTCGTCAGATCAATTTCAAAGTGATAGAAACATAACATGACATTCGTCACTAGGTAAAGATGAATTTGGCTAAAGCGAAAGCTTACCAACACATATTTCGAGAAATATATAGGTGAGTTAAACTCGGCTTGAAATAAAAAATGTGTATAATGAAAGTCTATATATCAAAACGACTTTTGTCTCAAGAATAAAAATAGAGTAAATAGACTTTTGAGTGACAGATAAGTTCAAGTCTCCACATACCTTTTAGTCGATGAAGTTCCACCAGTTCCTTGAGTAGTCCTTCATCTTGTATGATGATTGCCATGGAGTCTTGAGCTCAACTACACTTTCTATCCTAGTCCGAGACCTTTGGCTATAATAGGCTAGAAATCAAGACTTATAGTTTTGATCACTAACATTGATAAACATGCTTGAGATAGCAACACATGCGAGTTCGACCGATAAATGCTCTAACAGTCTCCCCCTTTGTCAATTTTAGTGACAAAACTATTAATACATATGGAATACAAAAAATAAATAAATTAACTTTTGTAGCTCCTATTCCACATGTCTAATCTTCAACATTACTCGAAATCTTCGTCACTTCCAAGTACTCCAATGATCCCAAAGGTTGTAAGTTTAGCATCATCGTTGTTGAAAATTCGTAGCTATAACAACAAGAAAACAAGAGTTCTCAATCATTGTTATACAGTTTCATAGTATCATTACACAGCGTCGAAGTCCAATTGTATCACAACTTCAACAACAATACTATGGTGATATGTATCACTCCCCCTTTGTCAATACTCCATCTCACATGGAAACCACTCCCCCTTACATAATGATCCGAAAACCATATGTATTTGTAGTGTGAACTACATATTAATTCTCCTCCTTTTTGTCAATAAAATTGGCAAAGGTACAAGAACGAGATCCTAATGAAATTTCCGAAAGAGACATTTCATGGCCAAAAGAAAGAAACACATATCATCTTATTTAGATGCAATCATAAAGCCGAAGCTAAATGCATTCATCAAGGAGTTTAAAGATACAAGACAACCCCTATAAAATTCCACAGCCGCACTCCCCACAAAGATTTGGCAATTAAGCACAAGTTCAAAAAGAACTCTCCCCCATAATATGTCATTCCCGATAGAACAACAAGAGCGACCTTAATTTCGAAAGAAAAGAAGGATTTCTTTGGACATAACAAATCACATACAACTATGAATTTGAATCCAAAATACTCAATTATATTAATCACAAGAGAACCCATAATTAATCTAATCAAAATACACAACCAAACTAATCACATAATCAATTTAATTGGTCATACTCGACATAAGAGAATCTATGGAGCAATGACTAAGTTAATCATGAAAATAATCAACCCAGTCAAAAACGCTCAAACATAAGAAGACTTATGGAGTTATAACTAAATAACCAAACAAGATGATTAATTTAGTTCAAAAATGCTCGACATAAAGTTTATTACGGAACAACAACAAAGCTAATCATAAAATAATCAACTTGGTCGTTTAGTGCTCAACATAAGACACATTACGGAGCCTCACGGTAATACATAAATATGGATCATGGAAGATCAATTACTGCGGAATACACAAGTATTCAATCTATTTCCATCACCATTTGCACAATGAAAAACAATAGACATAATCCTTGAAAACAAAAGATTTTAACCTATCTTGCGTCAATAATTGACAATATAGGCTTAACTTTTGTATTTGTCAAAAGTCCATTCATTCCTTTATCAACATATGAATATCAACTTATGAAAGACTTTACTTTTGACAATATATGGGACAATCATAGTTCACGGACGCAAACACACATATCCCATAACAATTGCAATATATAAAACCATAAAGATTAATACTGCAAAAATCATCTTCCAAACAAATTTAGAGTTTAAACCAATAAATCTAAACACATGAAGATGAAAACGTTGGTCATAGCTATGTGTAATCACAATAATGGCTATTCCAAACTCCAGTAATCCTTCTCAAAAACAAGAATAAATTCTAATAAGAAGTTTCCTAGGCATCAACACAAACTCGTAATGCACATATAAGATGATTTGTCCTTAGAGGGTAGAATCAATCTTTTTCGCCCGGATTTACACCAATAATAGCTACCAAAGGCGTATAAAAAGATTTTCTTAACAAAGAAGAACATACAAAGTCATTAACGAACATTCAAGAATCCCATAACAATGCGTACAACTTCCCATTCTTGAACTTCCTTCTTTGTGATACACAAACATTCTTGTAAAAGCTACAAGTTAGCTTAGAAGAGTATTACTCCAAGAATTCAAATGCCCAAGTCCAAGAGCAGTGGAACAAGTGCGACGAAACAGAGCAAAACACTCAAAAACAAGAGACAAGACAAATATCAATCTTAGCTCATCCAAAATCAAGGTTTCTCGTCTCCATTTATAAGAGAATTCAAAGAGAAAGAGAATGCAAAAATAATGAGGTCATTCCAAGTTCGGACGAAGAAGTTACGGCCAAAACAAGTTTACCGAATATCGACGTTAAGTATGCATACTGGTTTGAAAACGAATTTTCAAGTCCGCGAACTTGAACCAAAGTTTGCGAACTTAAACCCCTGGATTTTGATTTTAAAAGATGTTATGCATACCTGGTAGGTGTACCATGAAGTCCAAACATCCCGAACTACTATTTTCAAACCTAAACGTTTAAGAACCTTAAACATAGATCAAGTTAGGTAGAAATGAACGATAAGCAAGGTACATGGATCGTTACTCTAAGCAAACACAAAACTTGCTCAAGTTTATAGACATACCTTTTTATAAGAATCCGATCGAATTATACAGCATTACAAAACATTCAAAATCATACCCAACTTAATATGTGTGCGCAAGTTCTTGTACTTCCCTCACCGTATACATAACATGGAATTTCTTGGTGAGGATGCACTGTCAACACAATCAAGCTGTGTTGAGGTGAACAATGTCTTGCTCACCATGGCACCAAGAAAGAGTTTCTTTCCAGCAACTCTTACATCTTGTAGTGTTGAGAAACAACCAAGAAACTGTTTTTATAAATCTATCAAAGAACTTCAAGAGAACCCAAAATATTTGTGTTTCTGATTTCTTGTTTTCCAACTTATAAAAAACAGTTTCTGCAGATAGTTTTTAGTACTGCGAAGGGAAACTCTTTTGATAAAAAGAGACGTCCTAGCTTCTTCATAAAAGAAGACAATACTACTAGGGGTGTTCATGGTTACTGGTTAACCGAGAAACCGAACCAAACCAAACCGATTAGGGGGAAACCGAACCGAACCATTAACTAATGGTTGGTTTTGGTTTAGAAAAGATGAAAACCGACATTAATGGTTTGGTTTTGGTATGATATAGAAACCGAACCAATAACCAATGGTTAACCGAATATTGATAAAAAATAATAATCATTGATTAAATTTTCATTAGAGATGTCACTGCCATTAGTTAAATCTTCTTTTGATATCTAGATTTAGAGTAAACTTTAACTACTCTTGATATTCTTTTTATTTAATTTTTGTCTGTAAATTTTTGTAAACCAATACTATTTTTTTTCGTAAATTAGTGTAATTTTTTTTTTGTTTGACATAATTATTGGTTAACCAAAAACCACTGGAAAACCGAAACCATTGAACCATTTGGAAACCTAACCAATGGTTAATGGATTGGTTTGGTTTCAATTTTAAGAAACCGATAGTATTGGTTTCGGTTTTGGTTTGGCTTGAAACCGAACCAAAACCGACCATGAACATACTACTATCTTGATGGGAAGTATCATGAATTGAGCAATGAATCGATTCATGCTTAGAGGTGATGCAGTCTAAAGACTGAGATTTAAACTCCTCTTGTAATTCGTTCAATATGTTATAATCAATTGGATTACACAGAGGAGGAGCATGGCTCTGACTGATTATTAAATCAATATCAACCTCAACCTCAACATGAACATTATTCATCATAACTAGATTCAGCCTATCAAGAGATTCTTGTTCCTTCTGGAGGTATACCTCAACATCAAGAGATAAGCTTTCTAGTTTCTTTTCAAGCCCTGAGAACACTTCAAGGGATTTTAAACCTGGAGGAGGTTTATACAGAATTTATTCTACAGATTTTATTAAATCAGTCATGGAAGAGAATTCTGAAATTCCTGGATCTGGTGGTGTATTTATTGAGATAACACAATTTTCCATAGAGTCAGATCGCTACAAACACAGACTTATAAGGTCTTTAACGTGTTTGCCTGCTCTGATACCAATTGAAAAAGCGGGGGTACAACAACCACACCCAATATTTCTCTTAGCAATCTGTATGGACAAACTCCAATTAGGGCTGCACAAGACCCGCCCATCATACCCAAACCCACCCGTACCCGTTAAACCCGTGGGTTTTTAATCCGAACCCGCCCGTATTGGGTGCGGGGTTGGTTATGAAAATAAAAACCCGTTGTCTATGGGTGCGAAGGTTGGTTTTAGCTAATACCCGCCCGAAAAACCCGCTAAATATACACCATTGATAAAACTAATCCTAGCCGTCCGTTATCAAAACCCTAGTGGTACTAGGAGATTGTAGATAAGATAAATAACCCTCTTTCCCTAGTGGTACTAGTCTCTTCGACTCTTCCTCTCTGTTAGGCGCCTCATCAGTTCTTCTTATTCATAGTTCCTCAGTTCTTCTTCTTCCTAGTTCCTTAGTTCTCTTCACCTACGATAACAACAACAACTGCTTCGACTCATCACCAACAATCGATTAGGGATTACTGATTTAGTTTCAGTAGTAATCGTACTGTTGGTCTGGAAACTTTTATTGTTTAAGTTTTAATCTGAACTTTAAAGTAGTCGTACTGTTTAAACTTGTTTTTATTGGAAGTACTAGTGTACATACTTGTTTAAGCTTAACAATGAAGACTTATGTAGTTATGTTTATGGTTTGTTTTTTTAAGTTATCAAGAACTTAAGTAAGTATTTTATTTAAGCTTTAAAACCTGTGTGTGAATGATTATTGAATATAAAACAGGTTTAAGCGGGTTTAAAGCCAAACCCGCCCAAACGTAAATGGGCGGGTAAAAAAATCCGCCCGCTGTTTGTGGGTGCGGGGTTGGTTATGAAAATAAAAACCCGCAGTCTGTGGGTGCGAGGTTGGTTTTAGCTAATACCCGCCCAAACCCACCCATGTGCAGCCCTAACTCCAATATACTTTCTAGAGAATCAACTAGTCAGTCAGACTCAATCTAGAGAAAAGTATATCAAAGAGTTTATATCTCAATCTCTCGATTTGATCTTTACTCAAGCAAATAGAAATTTGCGAGTCTTTATCAAAGAGAGATAACTTGGATGGTACCAAAGACCAATATCCAAGTGTCAATCAATTTAAATCAACAACCAAAAGGTCGGATATTCTAATTGATTGGACAACGCACAACCTGTGATATTTCAATTATATATACAAATATAATACGAAAATAGAAATAACACAGACACCAGAATTTTGTTAACTAGAAAACCGCAAATGCAGAAAAATCCCGCACCCAGTCCAGATTGAACACACACTTTGTATTAAGCCGTTACGCACACTAGCCTACTCCAATCTAACTTCGATCCGACCGTAGTTGAACCCCAACCAATCTCACACTGGATCCAAGGCACAGTTATGCTCCTACGTCTCCGATCCCAGCAGGATGCTACGTACTTGATTCCGTTAGCTGATCTCACCCACAAATAAGAGTTACACTGACCCAAAGTCGAAGACTTTAATAAACAAATCTGTATCACACAGAAAAATCTACGGTAATAGATAAATCCGTCTCCCACAAATATACCTACGAGTTTTTGTTATGTCTTTTGATAAATCAAGGTTAACAGGAACCAATTGATAACCCGAACTTATATTCCCGAAGAACATCCTAGTATAATCAATCACCTCACAATAAATCTTAATCGATGCAGCTAAAAAAGATATTGCGGAATCACAAACGATGAGACGAAGTGTTTGTGATTTCTTTTCTATCTTGCCTATCGGAGATATAAATCTCAAGCCAATTATTCCAATTGTACTGCATGACGATATAAACAACAAGATCGATCACTCAACTACAAGAAAAGTAGTATCTACCCGCTTCACAATCCCAATGAAGTCTTTAAGTCGTTAACCTGGTTTAGAGAAGAAAATCCAAGGTTAAAGGAGAATCAACTCTATCTTATGCAACTAGTATCACACGTAAGGTGTGGGATTAGGTTTCCCAGTTTCTAGAGTTCTCCCTTATATAGTCTTTCAAATCAGGGTTTGCAATCAATGTTAGCTTGGTAACAAAGCATTCAATATTCACCGTTAGATAAAAACCTGATTAGATTCAAGCTAATATTTCTCAACCGTTGGATCGAAACCTTAGCTTGTTACACACAAACGAAATGTCCAATTTTGGGTTTATGTAACTGTTCCCAAACATTGACATTTGTTGGTTCAACAATAGTTAACCAAATGGTTAAGCATATGAGAAATTTCATATCAACCATATTCTTCTTCACCATAACTAGTTCAAATGACTCAAATGAACTAGTTAGAGAGTTGTTCAATTGCTTAGATCTTGGCTGGGTTCCTCGGGTTGACCCATGGACACATAAATTGTGGACAGTTTGGCACATAAAGGTCAGCTGTATTTGAGTGGGGCAGTGAGGTAATTTTTCTTTGTTTTTTGAAATAAATATTTGAAATGCTTGCCGAAGAAGTTGAGTCGCTGTCATTGCCCATGGAACCCGTGGAACCTGACCGGCTGCCCACCCCGCCCAAGCTTGTTATATTCCTGTTCCTGTCTCACTCCATGCGTTAATACTTTACAACACATAAATTGTGACGAAAACCCATCCCTTGTAGACTCATATATATACACACACATAGAAACCTAATGACCTTAATTTAAGTCTTAAAATTTATTTTTATTAATGTGATTAGAATTTTTTTAGTTAATTATAAGATTTAATTATTGATTGTCTTGAGAATTTAATGTTATTAGGGATTTAGCTTAAATTTCCAAATAATTTATGATTATTGATAAACACATAAATTTCACATTGAATTAAAACAAATTGACACATAGATATGATTTATAGGGTTTTTTATTATTAGGTTTGAAGATAATGGCTACCGATATTTGAAATATCAAAATTGCTTTAATAGATAATACTAAAACTCAATTATAAAATCATGTTATATTTGTTAATGTTTGTACATATTTTCTATTGGGTTGTCCACCAACCTCTTAGGACTTGTTAAAATAGACACATTGAGGACAAATTTAGTTTGGGGGTGCATGCATTTAAATTTTGCTAGGGGTGGGACTTGGGTTGGTTGGCGGGTTCCTTAGTTGATTAGAGCGTTAAAGTTGGATTTAACCATGGGAGGCTTGGTCTTGTTTAGATATTCGGTAGTAGAATTGTGATCACCCATAGTGGAGACTACCCAATTTACATCAAGTGAGGCACCAACCTTGATTTTTCACGACTTTCTGAAAAATTTGTTAAGTGTGTGCTTCGCCGCTACTTTCATTTTCCTTTTCTTTTTTGGAATATTTTCCCAAAAGAAAAGAAAATAGGATGAGAATTAATAAAATTTATAAAATCAAGACAATACAAGTTGTGGAAAAATTGAGTATATTCCATGGAGTTAGTTGGTTTGACCCATGAAGTAAAGAAAGAATTGAAAAATCAAACAACAAAGGAATTTTGAGTAGAAAAGTTAAAAATACTTTACAACACAGAAGAATATGGTTCCTATGAGAGATTGATGTTAATTGCCGATCGGAGTGAGAAGTGAGTGAGTACTCCCACCCTTGCTAATGGTTGATTTCCTTTCTTAAGAGATGTTTATATAAGATAATACTACCAATTATAAAATAGTTTATTATATATTATAGTTCCTCGGGTTGGGTGGGTTGCTCGGGTTAGAAATATTTGTTCCCATGCTTGCCCAAGTTTAATTCGGGTTTATTAAAATTGTGCCCAAGCTTGCTTAAAATTTTAAAATACATTGCCCATGCCCGCCCAACGTTCGGGTTGGGCATGGGTTGGGTGGGTTGACCCAACCCAAGTCCCACACCTATATGTAACTACACAAGACACAATCGAAGCAAAAACGTTTTGATTTACTGGAATCGGTTCATGAATTTATAGCCACGGTTTGAAAAGGCATTCCTTAGTTTATATAAACATGAGTTCAAGAACAACCGATTTTAGATATAACCTACTCAAGTTCGCGGACTGGGTTCGCGGAATTAAGCTCACGGAAGGAGTTCACAAACTCCAGCAGAAATTCTCGGGTTAAGAACTTCCGCCAGTTCGCGGACTTGGCTCACGCCACATTCTGTTTCTCTTGATCAACAAAGTTCGCAAATTTTGGTTCAAGGAATAAGGACTTATACATATATGTGTTTCCACAACAATGCTTATATCCTGCCAATGGTTATGTAATCTAAACTCTCATTTCAATCATTGAAACATTCTCAGAGAACGTTATATATCGTTATTCATAGACCATTTTTCGTCAGAGCAATTTTCAAAGTGATTGAAACATAACATGACATTCGTCACTAGGTAAAGATGAATTTGGCTACAGCGAAAGCTTACCAACACATATTCGAGAAATAGATAGCCGAGTTAAACTCGCTCGAAAATAGCAAATGTGTATAATGAAAGTCTATATATCAAAACGACTTTTGTCTCAAGAATAGGAGATAGAGTAAATAGACTTTTGAGTGACAGATAAGTTCAAGTCTCCACATACCTTTTAGTCGATGAAGTTCCACTAGTTCCTTGAGTAGTCCTTCGTCTTGTATGATGATTTCCATGGAGTCTTGAGCTCAACTACACTTTCTATCCTAGTCCGAGACCTTTAGCTATAATAGGCTAGAAATCAAGAGTTATAGTTTTGATCACTAACATTAACAAACATGCTTGAGATAGCAACACATGCGAGTTCGACCAAGCAATGCTCTAACAGTAGCCACTTTGATGGTCTCCCTATCAAGGCTGGCTTTGATAGTAAAAACTTTATAGGGCCGGCTTTGGAAACGAGCACAACTCTGTTGGATAGCAAATAGTGTCTGAATTTATGGATTGCATGTACCAATGCTAGACATGCTCTTTCAGCCTTTGGGTATCGGAGTTGAGCGTCTCTCATTGTACGGCTGAAGTAGTAGATCGGTTGTTCGATGCCTTCTTCGTCTTCTTGAGCAAGAAGTGCTCCGATAGCAACATCACTGGAAGCTATGTAAAGTATCGGTGGTCGTCCTTGCAGGAGATTTCATGACAAACATGTGATAATAGTATCTGCTTTGTATTTTCCGAATACTTCTTGTTGGACGGTTGTCCATGTAAAACTTGCTTCTTTCTTGATAGAGGGTGAACGAAGAAATGAGTTGAGCCAATCCAGGAATGAAGCGTGGAATATAATTTACCTTGCCCATAAAACTCTGGAGTTCCTTCACAGTGCGTGGAGGAGGCATGGTAGTAATATCTTCCGTCTTGTCTGGATCGACCTTGATTCCTTCTGCTGTGATCAGGAACCCTAGAAACTTTCCGGAAAAAACACCAAAATCACACTTCAGAGGATTCATCTTTAATTTGTATTCTCTGCATCTTTCAAAAACTTGTCTCAGAACTTCAAGGTGAGATGCTCGAGTCTTCGACTTCACCACCACATCATCAACATAGTCTTCCACTTGCTTGTGCATCATGTCGTGGAATATGGCAGTCATGGCTCGTTGATAAGTAGCACCTACATTCTTTAATCCAAAGGGCATCATAGTGTAGTGAAAATTCCCAATAGGAGTACGGAATGCGGTCTTGTTGGCGTCATGCTCGTACATCTTTATCTGGTTGTATCCACTGTAACCATCCATGAATGAGAACATACCGTGACCGCTGGTTGCATGAACAAGCATATCAATATTGGGTAAGGGAAAATCATCCTTCGGACAACATTTATTCAGATTCCTGAAATCAACACAACATCTGATTTGACCATTTTTCTTCTTGACAGGAACAACGTTTTCCAGCCATGTTGGGTGTTGAATGGTTTTGGTGAATCCCGCTGCTAGTAGTTTCTGAATCTCGACTTTGATTTGTTCCTCGACTTCGTGTCTGAACTGCCTAGGCGGTTGTTTGACAACTTTGGAGTCAGGAGTGATGCGCAGATGATGAGTAACTAATTTATCGTGTAGACCAGGCATTTATTCGTACGTACAAGCGAAGACATCCTGATACTCTTTCAGCAGATTTATCAGTTCCGTCCGTTCCTTTGGTGACAACATGGAACTAATTAAAATTGGTCTTGGATCATCCTCCGTCCCGATGTTGATTGTTTCGAGATCATCAGTGGTGGAATCAGTGCCATCTTGCAACTGTCGTGGAGCATCTTGAACCTCTTCGTCGAGTGATGGTTCGCTTTGACATGATTCTTCGGGGGAGGGGATACTTTTCATCGTTCTCCCCTGTTAATTGCTAATCTTTGCATCGGCGATAAATGATCCTTCCCTCCGCATCATGACTGGCTATGAAATTAGACCCGGAGTTGAGACCTGATCCTTACGGCGCTTAATCGGTGTAGCAGATGACTTGATCGACTTAGTGCCTAAGGATGATGGTTTGTCAGCAACTTATTCAATGGACTTCTAGCTTGGGAGTGGGGTGTTGTAAATCTTGCTTGGAGGTTCGGGGATGCTTTTCTGAGATTCAAGGAATTCAGCTTCATAGACGGGAGTATAAGGAGATGACGAAGCCGCGATGCGAACAATCTTGTTGTTGAGCAGAGCCTTCATGCATTGATGGTACGTCGAGGGAACCACCTTGTTGTCATGGAGCCAGGGGCGTCCGAGTATCATGTGATAATCAGGTTCTTGCTCAATTTCATGGAACTTGACCTTTGATTGGATAGGTCCTACCTATATATATCCATACGTATGTCTCTGAATTCCTTTAAAACCCGTCATCAAGATGGGATGACGGACAATTTTGTTTTGTGGGATCTTGGCCTCTTTGAGAGTCTACATAGGAATAATATTTGTGGAAGCACCTGTATCAACGAGAGCTCTCTTGAAATTCAGAGTCTTTGATAAAACCGGTTTATATAAGGCTCGATTATTCCATTCACCTGCCATGCGGTCCTCTTCTCTGAATATGATGTTATTGATCGAGTGTTCGGACACCATGGATACTTCTTCAACGGCTGGAGACGCTGGAATTAGTTGCACGTCGGACGATATTTGGTTGAGTGCAACAAATGTGTTCGTACGCTGATCTCTGGAGAAGTGTAGGAGTTCACATAAACTCTCGATCAAATGTGTAACTTCCTGATCCACCGAATTTTCATAAGTGCCGAAGTTGTTGGCATGAGGGTTAACGTCAGTGGTGTGAAGAGATGAGCGTTATACAACTTGAGCTCCTAATATTCTTGTCAGGTCCACCATGCAGTTGAACAAATTATCGATTGCTTCCTTCAATCGATTTATGTTCCTTTCTAAAATCCCTTGCCTTTGTGCCAGTTCAGCTAATGACGGAATTTCTCCATCAAATGCATTGATATATGAGAAAGGAGTAGTAAAGTAAGGATGACGAATGTTACCAGAGTCAGTCGGATGAGCCAGAGAAGCGTCACCATTTGAAAGATTTTGACTAGAGTTTTGAGTAACTGAATTGGATCTAAGACCGACCATCTTTGTGAGAATTGAGATTGCAACCGACAGAATAATCTCCCACTGTGGTCACCAATCTGTAGATGGGGCAAAACGAGTTGCTGGTTTTTACGGAATTGAGGAGACGACCGTGCGGAGGAAACTCTTTGAACCGAGCGAACTGTCAAACCTCACACATATGCACTACAAAAAGGGAGTGCTTTGAATTCGAGAGATCAATCTGTAGGACTCCGGCCTAAACCAAGACAATGGCCGTTCCAGAGTCAATTCGGTCACAAGATAGGATGGGTCGATATATAAGAGGGAAGCTGAGAAATGTGTGAGATCAATGGTGATCGAAGATTGTAGGTATGTTGTGTATTCGGCGTGAAGAAATAAGATAAACTCTGATTGATTGAATTTGCTCTGTTGAGAGTAATTGCTCAGACGTTGAGTTGTCAATCTCTTATTGCCTGTTTGACGTAAGATTGTCTTGTTTTTAAATCATGATTCAGAGACTTATTTATATTGCAAGAATTGTAAACACCTTGATCCCATGAAGTGTGACAGTTGCTGGAGTCAAAGAGTAGGGAAGTGGAAATCATGTTAAAACCAGTTGCTCATCGTGCGGAGACTTGGTTGATTTTCCATCCACTACTTTGCTAACTCCTCCAACTAATTGCACGACTTGCTCACATTCTCATCGTGTGTATGAACACACGTGCCGTAGACCGCCAGACCAAAACCCTAGTTAATATCCCCCATGTAACACGATTGATGTCTCGTGATTGTGGAGTCTCGTGAAGCTGACGTGTATTTAGTTAGTCAATTGTTGACTTTATGGGACGATGAGTCCTTGTATTGCTGAGTCGAACGTGATTTACAAATGTTCTGAGACTCATGAATTGAACGTGTCTGTTGAGACAAAGGTATAATTCTCAAGTAAATGTTGATAGTTAAGGTGAGCAAATATTGCTCATTCGATGGATTGTTGAATATTGATTGTTGAACCAATATTCCTTAGTCTGAGCAAATATTGCTCGTTTGATGAATTATTGGTAGCATGACCAAAATAAAATATTAAATTAAAATACTGGCAACTGAACCGAGTATAATTAATAAAAACGTTGATCACGGGATCAACGTAAAATTATTAGCATTTGAATATGGAGTTATGAACCTTGGATTTGAAATCCTAATTCGATCAATTGATGATTTATTGAAAATCAACCACGAAGTGAAGGAGGGACCGGCTACATGGGATGATGGATCGACCATGTAGCGCCCAGATGCTCGAGTGAGCAAATTCCAAAGTCTCTTGAAGACCAGTTGCTGAGAGATGATTAAATGTTGGTTTAATCATTTATTAAAATAATGCTCGTCTGAGCCTTAGGTGATAAAAACTAATTATTAAGAGGTGAGGGACCGACCAAGGGATCATGAAACCGGCCTTGGTTGGTCACGGGACCGTATGACGATCGTTTTATGAAATTCCAAATTGTTTGGAAGAATTTGAACCTAATATGAACAAATTAGGTCAAATGATGAAAGTATGTGGGACCGGCCTCTTGCAAGCCAAAGAGCCAGCCAAGGTCGGTCAAGGTAATATGCTCGTGTTGCCAAAATGCTCGTGCCTCAGTCCTGATAATTTTGATATTTTCTAACGTGCGTTTGAGCAATCATTTGAAAAAATATGAAGAAATCAAGGTTTTTGCTCAAACTGAGGAAACTTCATGAGATGAAGGAATAAATAATAATAAAATGAAGGAATCATGAAGTGTGGGACCGGCTACGGCCAAGGCATGGCCGGCCGGACAATAAGCCCGGTCCCATGTCACTTTTCCTAATTTTATATTATTTTCATGATTTTAGGGAAATATCATTAAATCAAGGAGTTTGTTGAAATAAAGGAGTTTTCCTTAAAGTGAAGGAGTTTCCATGAGATGAAGGAAACAAATAATAATAATATTAATAAAATAAGGGTGTGTGGGACCGGCCGACTAGGGCATGGCCAGCTAGGGCCCTGTCCCGTGTGCTTTCCCTAATTTTATGTATTAGTTTCATGATTTGAAGGAAATATCATGAAACCAAGGAATTTCATGGGATGCAGGAACTAATAATAAAATAATAAGGAATGCAAGGTGTGGGACCGACCACAACTAGGACATGACCGGCCGGCTAGTAGGCTTGGTCCCACGACACCTTCCCTAATTATTTATTATTTCCTTGATGTGAAGGAAACACCATGAAACTGAGGAGTTTCCTTGAAGCGAAGGAATTTTGTTCAAATGAGGGAATTTTCATGAGATTAAGGAAAAATAGTAAAATATGATAAAATATAGAATTGGGCGTGGGATTGGCCACGGCACAACCGGCCGGACGGTGGGCCCAGTCCCCCAGCGCCTTGATTAATATTTTATTATTTATTATTTTCCTTCCTATTTTGCTTAGGTTCATTGTTCCTTCGTATTTTGGAATGCTCGTTCGTGCATTCAGGTGCTCGTTAGTGCATTATTTGAGTACACCGCACCATTTTAGTTGGGGCTTACTCGATAGCGCTCGGATGTTCGTACGTTGAATATTTATTACTAACCCATGTAATTCTCACGGGAAGAACCATGAATCAAGTAACGAAATATTATGAATAATGTGGAATATTTTCCTGGGATTCAGTTAATGAATCTGATGATTTAGAAATAATTAATTGATGGCTCTATACTAGTACGATCGTCTAGGAGCATTAATTATTCAGGAATTGAGAGATATGAGCTTGTTGAAGCGTCATATTTCTTTAATATAGTCAGGGAAAACATTGTTACATCCCGAAGACGTTATTGCTCTATACTAGCAGGCAAGCTGTCTAGGAGCCGATTAATCTTTCGATTCTATATATAAGTAATTACTGAAATGGCTCAGTATTCATGAGATATGCCGTTGTCTCAGTTGAGAGACTACACATCTACATATACTCTGAGAGACAGTATTCTCAGTCAGAGATTCTTGTGGCATGAGCTTTCATGCTTCGATGAGAGACATGAGCCTCAATACTCATCTGATTGCTGGATCAGGAGCATATACAATTATGGTTTTACGATTTTAGACCTTGTCGAAAATCCACCATCTACAACCTTATATTCTAGTTAAAGGCTCAAGCTAATTAACCAAACATATTGAATACCAACAAAACAAAGTTGGAAAATTTAACAACTTGATTAGCAAAGGACTCAAAATATTTGAAAATGATAGATGGTGAGTGACTCGTAGCTTTTAATGCGACGGATTCTATATGCATAACGATGACATTTACCCAAACTGATTATATGTCTCAAGATTTAAGACTTATTATAAACACACATGCATCTCTATTCATATTACATAACTAGTATAACCGTTGCCACGGTGGGAGGGCCGACCGAAAAAGAATCTGAACATGGGGTTCGTCTGCGACTACTTTCGTCCCGTTTAAGAAAAGGTGATACTTTCACCCCGTTTATGAAAAAGTGATACTTTCGTCGGGTTTCCGAAAAAGTGATACTTTCATCCCGTTTCGGAAAAAGTTATACTTTCGTCCCGTTTCGGAAAAAGTGATACTTTTAATGCGGTGGATTAAAATGATAGATGGTGAGTGACCCGCAACTTTTAATGCGGCGGATTCGATATGCATAACAATGACATTTTCCCAAACTGATTATATGTCTCAAGATTTAAGACTTATTATAAAAACACACATGCATCTCTATTCATATTACATAACAAGTGATCGGAAAATACTTTGCTAGGCATCAAGGAGGATTTCAAATCATTGGTCATGAACGTACTAACATATTTTCCAAAAAAAAAAAAAATGGCCCAAGATTGACATAATGAATGGAATATTTTGGTATATGCTCAAGAATCTAAAAATCAGAGAAAGTTCGAGGATACTATGGTCTTCAAAACAATAATATACATTATTCAAACAAAATATTCTTACATTAGTAGACGTTGGCTCTCCTAGTAGAATGGGTTATTATGTACTCAACCTTATATGATTCCACCAAAACTACAGTGTTTTAATTTATAGAGGATGGATTCGGTCCCTTCACTCTTTTATTTTGGCACCATCTCACTCCTTTGGCTTTTCATAAAAATTAAAGGTACACTCATATATGTTAAATTATTCGATTTATCGGTTTTAATTTTAATAATTTAACGGCTTATTTTCAAAATAGTAGATGACGGTATTATGCATCTCGAAATATTTTTATCCTCAATAGAAATATATCCATCACATTTGGATTAGCTTTGAATGATTAATGATTAAAGTGTATTCTTGAGAATTTTATTCTACTTTAGAAGTTTAATATCAGAAAATTACTTGATAAAAAAAAAAATCACTTCAACCCGGTGTTCGACGTTGGTGCACCCTCATGTCATGTGTGCGAGGTAACTTGCTCCTCCCGGCACAACCCTTCTGAATTTATCGCAATCCGTTGGAGTAGTATTTTCAGAAAAGGAAGGAAAATAGAAAGACACAAAAATAAAATAAAATAAATAAAAATGGAAATAAAAATAAAAATTACTTAAAAAAATCATTAAACTCTCTCTCTATTTTCTCCATCTATCTCTTCTCTTCTCTTCCCTGTTTGTTTATTCCTCCTCCAGTCCTTCCTCAGACATCTCTTGAGATCTCTACATAAGTTATTTCCAAAACCCTAGAAAACCCAATCACTTCAATCACTCACTAGAACAAAACTAACTCTAAATAAGAAAAAAAACCCAAAATTAATTTAATCTTGATTACATCAAAACAAAAAGAAAAGTTTTTTTTTTTTTTTTGAATTGTTGTCATATTCTTACTTTGTTAGATTGATCTAATTTCCTTGAATTCGGTTGTAAAATCCCAAATTATAATGTCTGGTTCCGGTGGTTTTTCGTTTGCTCGTAGTCATAAAGGAGATAGATTTTATAATCCACCTGCTATGCGTAGACAACAGCAGCTACAGTTGTTACAAAAACAACAGCAGCAACAACAACAACAATTACAGCAGCAACAACAACAACAGATGGAGTTGAAAGAAATGATGAGGGAAGAAGAAAATCGTTCTGAATGTGATGAATTATCTAAACCATCAATTAGTTATTCACCACCATTAAGACCTAATAATTCTACTAATTTAGATAGGTTTTTAGCATCAACTCAACCTTTTGTTCCTGCTCAGTATTTCCCAAGGTACTACTGATAAATTGGTTATTGACTTTTGATTTTTTTTTCTCTTAAATGTTTTTTTTATTGTTTTAATGTTTGGGTTTTTACTTGCATATTTTGTAGAAGATGGGTGGGAGGGAATGGAGAAATGGAATTCATCAAGATAGTAGTAAGGTATCTACAGATCCTTATTATAATCTTGGGGATCTATGGGAATCTTTCAAAGAATGGAGTGCTTATGGAGCTGGAGTTCCTCTTGTATTGAATGGGAGTGATTCTGTTGTTCAGTATTATGTACCTTATCTATCAGCTATTCAGCTGTACGTCGACCCTGCGAAGCCCATATCTAGGTTGAGGTGAGAACATTTCTTAACCTAGTTTTGTGTTCCTTTATTACTTGGGTTTTCTGTTGTATTTAGTTTCAGTTTTAGCTGGTTTTGTCTGAAGTAAAATGTATAAATCTTAGTTCAACTTCATTGCTACTTGTTTTGCTGAGTGTAACTGTTTAGATACTTCAGTAATATGATTGAGTGGGATTGTTATACATTCCGCTGGAAGGGTAGTATTTTATCATCATGTTAGTTACTCAATTGTTGCTGAAATGAAGATTACCAGATTCTGTCATGGTTAACTATATCCAGCATCCAATTTCTTCTTATATTTCTGCAATGCCTTTGGACTTTGATGTTTAGCTGTTGTTAGGTTGTTTTGTAATCCTTGCATTTCTTCTTCTTTTCAAAATCGTATCTCTCATGTTTTTGGTTTCTTTTAGTGATTAGTGTGTGTACAGAACGGTCACGTCTTATCCACTTTGAAAAGTAGTGTTGTCCACCTTGCTCGATAACACCTGCATGGGCAAGGTCTTATGCCATTGTTAAGCCGATCTGGTTGATGCCTAATAGGTAGGGTTAATTATATACATGTTTTGTTTTACATTGTTTGGTGGTAAACTAGAGGTTGTCTCATGAGAACCTTCTTTGTGGGAAAAATTTATTTATTAGAGTTGCTGTTGCAAATAAGCAGAAAAACTGTATTCTCCAAATGTATTATTTATACACTGGTGAATAAGCTCCTATTCCATGAAAATCTTCTTGCTTGTTGGTCCCAGTGTTCCGCTTTCCTCCAGGATTAGTTCTTGTTCATTCAAAAAGGTGGTGTAGTTATTTCTGGTGGACATCCCACTTTGGAAACGTTTATCCTTTACCCACTGGTGATTTTGTTGAACAGTGACTGGTTTTTCGGCTTTGAATTTGATCAGGAAATGCATCAATGCAATGCTACTGGCATTTAACTCTGGATAGTCATTTATCTTTGCTAGCATGTTGTCATTTATCTTTGCTAGCATGTTTCTCATCTACTCGAGTCCTTCAACAAGTAAAATTGTATGTGGGAAGCAAAGGACATATGTGAACACACTTGGTTTGTTGTTGGAGAATGTTTACATCCATGGGTTGTGCTGGGACAGGTTACTATTAACATTTTGTATGACATAAATGGTGTTTTTCTTACGTAAAATGATGTTTTACATTAATTCCAGCTGGATGTTTTATATGCTATGACTTGGTTGTGGCCTATATTGCATGTATCTGTGTATAGTTTGTTATGCATGTGGTTCACGTGGTTCTGCGATTTCTGCTTGAGAAGTCCATATGAGTGGAATAATGAAAGGAGTGTCACCTCCGGTTTAAATCACAGCAACCAGCTGTGATGGCTTATTTATTTTTGTAGAACTAATATTACGATATTCAGCTGTTTATCTGGTGATAAATTTGATTTGTGGATGGGGATAGATGTTTCCTGACCAGTAGCACTATGTAGGACCCAGATATTATAGTCATCAATTTTGAGTTTGAAAAATTCTATCATTACCAAGGTGGTTTAACTCTTTTTACGTTTGGTTTGGGGAAAGAGCATCGATAAAAGTTTGAGTCACAATGTTTCTTTTTTTGGACTGTAGATAAAAGTTTCTTTGCTGATTTTAACGTTCTTGCCACAGAAGAATATTTGGTCTGAATTTGTGTTCATAATATGCTTATTTCTTAGAGTTGAGCGAAGATAAACTTGGTAAATGGTTTTAGTTGTCCTACTTTCTGTATGGTGTCTAACTAGTTTCTAAACTTCACCATTGAAATTCCCCTGACAGGCGACCTGGGGAGGAGAGTGATGCTGAGTCCTCAAGGGAGTCAAGTAGTGACGGTAGTGGCAGTGATGATGCAGAAAGGCGCTCAAATCTTGTCTCGGACAGAGCAAGTAAGCAGAATCCTTTGGACGTTGGTAGGCTATCATTGAGAGACAAACCGCTAGTGGGTTCATCGAGCGATGATGCTGATGCTTCCAACCCGACAGCTCTGCCGAAGTTTCAGTACATGGAACAAGAAGCCCCTTACAGCCGCGAGCCTTTGGCAGATAAGGCAAGTTCACCTTCACTTATGGGATCAAAAATAATTATCAACTTTTAATCTACGACTAACATACTTCTGCACATTATGCTTTACAGATTTCAGTTATTTCCTCTCGATTCCCTGAGCTTAAAACATACCGGAGCTGTGACTTGCTTCCTGCAAGTTGGATGTCTGTGGCCTGGTATATATCTTTGTCTTGTTCGAATCTCATACCAGTTTGTTCTTTGCTCAGCTTTCTGATGCATTGGAGCTTTGTTTCAGGTATCCCATATACAGAATTCCTACAGGTCCAACCCTACAGGATTTGGATGCATGTTTTCTAACATTCCACTCTCTGGCAGCACCTTTCCGAAGTATGCATTCTTTCCTCTCTATAAATATCAATACTCTATTATCTATTTGGGAATATATGATGCTGACGTGTAGGCACCACATTAAACCTCATGTTTTCTCCAAAATTAGAAAGCCACGTCGCACACTTGATATATCCTAATCGAAAAGATACGTTCAAGGAAAACCAAATCCATTTGTTACATTGCCCAATCGAAAAGATGTTTGTAAAACAAAAACATAAAAATAGGTCCATTTGTTACAGATGTTTTTTTTAATGAAATTATGCGTTTTTTCACAAAAAATAATACATATCAAAGTCATCCACTGAATTGAAATATGGTTTAGCATACAAGTTTAATGTTGTAGCAGAAAAGCAATTGAAGCAAACCCTGCGCAATGCATCGGCAGATATAGGACTAGTATTTTTATATGTATGCAAACCAAGGATGCTGAATTTTGTGTTTTGTTCTCTTATTGAAGATGCTAGCAATTGTCAACCAGAAGGGAGTGCGTGTGAGAAGCTTTATATACCTGCCTTTGGGCTTGCATCATACAAGTTTAAGGGTTCAGTTTGGACTCCGAATGGACCGTATGAGCACCAACAAGCAAGCTCATTATTGCAAAAAAGCAGACAATTGGCTTCGACTGTTACAAGTCGATCATCCTGACTACCGGTTCTTTGTTTCACATAACACATATAGAAGGTAAAGGGGAAGATATATTTTTATTTAAACGCCTCTTTTATATTAATAAAAGTAAAGAAGAAAATCAGAAGAGTAAAGAGTGGTCTCTCACTGGAACTGGTGTTAGTCGAGTCCCAAGGCGGTGATAATAACATTTTGTGTCTTGTTTAATGTCAAAGCATCGATCATTGAAAAATCAGATTGATCGAACTGTTTGTGTATCTAATTTAGATGTATAAACTTTTTAATGCTTGTTCCCAGACGATGCCCTATATTGTTTTCTTAATAGTTTTTGGTTGTTGCTATGTAGCAGCAAGAAAGTTTGGGTAAAGCTGTTGAATGATATTTTAGAGAGGGAATTATAAATCATTTCATTAATATGTGTTCAGTATCTTCCCTCCTTTAACTTGGTTATTGAATGTGGGAAAGAGTTGTTTCTATTTGTTTTGTTTGAGAAAAGCAGAATTACGGTTTCAGCTTGTATATAACTGACTTGTTTGATTTATTGATTTGAATGAATAATCTTGTTCTTGTCATCTGTTGCTGAGTGTGCGTGCAATTCCCGTTGCCTTGCTTCCAAATCTAGTTGGTGACAATCTGGCAGTTAAGCTATGATCACCTCTTGCTCTCCCACATATGCTAGAGTGTTTGAGAACAACCAATTTTGAGAACCCAAACACCGGTCACATTAAGGTAAAAGTGAAAGTATTTACTAAACTGATTAATTGCCGAAAGCCTCTTCGAGTTATTTTCATATATTCTCCTCTTCTAGTGATGTAAAAATTCAAGGCTTCTCTTAAATATAACCAACATTTTTATTAACCATAACCCATATTATTTATAACCCACGAAAAAAATGCAATTTATTAACCAAAGCCCAAATCATAGCCCCTAATACTTTAACTGAGTTTATAAATTAGATCGTACTTAGTTGAGTCGGCTCTGCTCTGAACCTACCGTTTTAAATAAAAATAAACCCTAGAACATTTTCCTTCTTCATCTCACAAGAATTAACCCTAAATTTTTCTTTAGAAACCAGATCATTCTCATCCATTGGGTTTTGTTTGTTTAGTTTAGTGTTACTTCTTTTTCTTTTTTATTTAACAAAGTGATTCTTCTCTGCAATTTTTGGTATCACAAAAGTCACGAAGGTTTTGTGATTAAAGACCAGTTTATGGTCTTTCGGAAGGCGCACTTCTACCAAAAGCTTAACTATACATTATACCAAATGGGAGCATTAACAATACGTATTAGATTTTGTTGAGTAAACCGTTCTAAAATAAGAAATCCTAAAGGTACGTATAAGAAACAATTTGGATTTAATAATCGTAAGAAAAAGCAACTCCTCCATTGATCATTACGAGCTTCACAAGACCCATGATTTGGTGAACGTATATAGGGATAACTGGTCATTTGAGTCGCATCATATTACCATTATTTTGATAAACGATTTTTAAGAAAAATCTCCGCCATTAAAGTTGTTCATACCTTAAGCCAAAGACAACGAAACCGAGAGATGGAGTTTCAGGTCATTGAGTCATTACTCAATGATTTAGTGACTCACTGGCCTAGTTTATGGGCTACCAATAATAATATAATAAGGTCAAACTTAGAATTATGGTCAGACTCTACTGACTAAAGTCTATGGACTATGGTTAATAAAAGTGTGGGCTATATTTAAGAGAAGCCAAATTCAAGAGCAACGCTACAAAAGCTAAAACGCAGAAAACCGTTCGAATTCAGAAACTCTAATCAAGATTTCAGAACTTCTTTAAAAAACTATCTCTGCAATCTCTATCCATCCCTCTTGCTTTGGGAAGAAGCCAAAGGTATTATTCTTGGTTTTGGGTGTTTGTACCCGATATTTGGGTACGTTAATTGGAACGATGTTAGCAAGAAAGGCATGACACCTTTATCCGGTGAGTCGGTATATGTTGGACCAGCCTTGGCGATCCAATTTTACCAAATTTATATCCGTGGGCATATTTCTAAAAACCCTAGAGAAAATTCTGGAATATTCTAGGTAATTTGACAACTAAGTTTGTACAATTATATAAGTACATGGTTCTAAACCCTAAGAAGGGAGAGCTTGGTTAGCTAACCGGGAGAAAACCATTGTAATCATAATCATTAAAGATATCTCCATTCATTCGTGGACGTAGGCACAACTTGCCGAACCACGTAAAATCTTTTGTCTCTCGCTGCTTATTTTTATCTTACTTATGAACCCTAATTAACATCATTATCACTGATCAATCGTGTTCTCGTGTCTAGAATTAATTTTGGGCACAAACAAGGTCAGAAACATCAAGAAGTCGGGATTTTGTTTGGCTTTGTGGTGCTGCAATTTTCGTGTTGCTTAGGGCGAGTTTGTTATCCAATGGTAAGGATAACCAAAGGTCGAAGTTTGTTATTTAATGATAAGGTACAAGAAGGAGCATACAATGATGGTACTTACCGATGATGACCGTCACCGCCTACCCGCTAGAATTCGACCATGCAGTTTCGATAATTGAGAATCCTATAAGGTATTATCCGACAAAACAAATATCGATGTCAAAAATGTAATTTTAATGGATATTGGGTTATCGAAACTAATTACTGGGCGGGCCTGGGCCACATTCCGCTTTGATAAGTTTCAATACTGATAGGATATAATCATATTACTCAATTATACCTTTAGCTCATTCATAGCTTCATTCACATCGACCGAACTAAGAAAGAAAACTTACCTCTCCAGACCTGATTTTTATTTTCTTCTTCCCATCAATCGTCTTATACTCTGAGTTACCATCATCATCTCCTCATTTATTCTGTAGTCTACTCTCTTACTCTCTACCAGTAGTGAATAGATGAATCAAATATTAGAAAACTAGGCTTTCTATTCAATTATTCAAATCAGGATTTTTGTTCAATTGTTCAAATTAGGCCAATCATGTCACAAAGTTAAAGAACATCCAATCATCTTGGTACCTCAAATAATCCATCAAGTTCAGTGGCCTCACACTTACAAGAATTGGAAATATGATCCTGATGCTACTAGATTAATTGTTACTAAGATGATTTCGAAGCATGACTATCCAATAAATATGGTTGCGCATGGATATCTTAGAGAGTTTGTCAGGTCTCTGAACTCTTCTGCCAAATGTTACAAGAAAGAGGGAATACAACTAGGTAAGATATTATGAGACTTTATGCTGAGTTCAAAGTTCAATTACAAGAAGAATTTGATTTTATGACATCAAAATGTAGTCTAACAATCGATATGTGGACTTGTAAACATACAAAAGATGGTTAACATGTCATTACATCACCACATACGGGATAAGTTCTTGCAGATTTTATGAAAGCAGGTAACTATAGATTGGAATATAAATAGTAAGTCTTTTGCTTTAGCAACTAACAATGCTAGAGCCAATGATGTTATGATGACAAATCAAGACTTAGCTTGGTAGCAAGGATTGTCTTGTTTTGAGAGGCATTTGTTTCATATGAGGTATAGCAATCATATATTGCATTTAGTTGTATTATGTGGGATGAAAGTAGCTGTTGGATTTTTAGGAAGTATTAGAGATTGTGTGGAATATGTCAAGTCTTCGTAGGCTATAAAAGAGAGGTTTGCCAATTCTTTGGCACAAGTTAAGCTTCCTGCAAGGTCTGTCAGTTTATGCGGACACCAGATGGAACTCCACCTATAAGATGCTTAGGGATGCAATTGATTTGCACAAAGAATTTTTTCCTGGTTAGATGATTCGGATTCTGATTTCACTCTACCACCAAGTTCAGAGGAGCGACACCAAGAAACAAAATAGTTGTGAGTTTTTGGAAGTGTTTGATGTTATTTCAACTAAATTTACAGGGATTAAGTATATAACAACAAATATGTATTACAATGGGGTCTATGAGATTAATAACGGCATTCGGCAATGGGAATCTAGTCCTCAATATCATAAATGAGATTGAAGATAAGAAGTTTGGTAGTTATGGGAAAGAATCTAACCTTTTGATGAGTATTGGATTGGTTTTAGATCCTAGGTATAAGGCTAGATGGATAAAGTTTGTTTAAACATTAAAACAAATTTTAATTAGCTATGTATGAAATTATATGGTGTGCATAGCTATGTAACTCATTATAACAAATTTCAATTAGCACTGAAGAAACTTTTCTCTTCATATGAATTTGAAAGTAACTCTACAACTCCTGCTTATTTTGGGAATTTAGCTAGTGGAATATGTTCAGTTATTCTTGAGAATTCATGAACAACTAGAAGTTACCATGATTATGATGAGTTTATGGTGGAGATTGGTTCGGAAGTCAGAGTTGGAGAAACACTTAGAAGAACCACTACTTAATAAAGGAACACCCAAAGAGGAATTTATGTTTTATATATAGACTTGGTGGAAGAATCATGCTCCGAAGTACCTAACTCTTGCAAAGATTGCAAGAGATGTGTTGGTTGACAAGTGTAGCATCAAAATCTATGCTCAGTGCTGGTGGTAGGGTTCTTACAACACAAAGAAGTTCATTAGCTCCAGAAGTTGTTCAAGCATCGCTTTGCTTAACTGGCTGGTTGCCAGCTCTCAATGACAATGCTATTACTGGTTAGTTATTTCTCTTGTAACTTTCTCATTTCTCTTCCTTTCTAGTTTCTTGCACCACCAACTAAAACATTTCATTTTTTTGAAATGCAGATATACTTGAAAGTTTCAATGTACAAGGAGTAAGGATTAAGTAGGAATACATGCTATGAAGTCTGCAACCGATACACATTTCAGTCCAAGGAGTCTTTCTCGTCAAACTTTTGATTACTTTCTAGTATGGTCATTGGAGCATGAGTAGATGAGGTAACAACATTCAAAGATGAATTTTCTTGAGAAACTGGAGATGTCATAGCATCTATGCGAAGGTCTTCAGATCTAACAATCATATACACTCCGCGGACAGTTGGCAATGAGTCTTCCCCAAATATCTGAATTCTGATGTGATCAAAACCTAAGTCAGGACCAGCAAGGAACGCAATAATTCGATCTTTTTCAAAACTCTTATGTAACTTGGTGGTGTCATCTACACATTCCATGTCACATGGATGGAGGAAATCAACTTCTTGTCATATATCTTGAAGAGCATCATAGTTAACCGACAAAGGTCTACCATTCTGTCGAGTCTCTATAATTTGACGATTCAGATCATATATTTATGTAGCATCACCACGCACAATATAATCTGAGCAATTGCATCTCACACTTCTTTTGCAGTGGCTAGTTGGGTAAAACTACTCCTGGGATCAGCTGTCATTGAGTCTAGTAACCAACTTATAATCAAAGCGCATTTTATTTTACCCTAGGATCATACGTAGGATATATGGTTGTTGGACATACCTTTGATTCAGTTAAGTATCCAAGCTATCTTTTAACAGTGATGTAAAGTGTCGCACAATGAAACCAAACAAGATAGGTTGTATCATCCAACTTATAAGTTGTCATATTGATATTCATATTATCATTACGAGAAAAGTCTAGAGATGTTGAACTTCTAGATTAAGAAAAACGTTCTCAGAAATATTAGATATAGATAAACTGTTAACTCAACACAAAAGATAAATTCCAAGGGAAAAAACAACTTACAAACATCCTCACGTTCATCTAAGTTGGGTTTTTTTCCCTTCTCTCTTGCTCTGATACCATGTTGAAACAGTGAGAGAGTGTTTAAAAGAGTGTGTTGCCACCTATTAGAGAGGCCTTTTTTTTATATAGCCGGGTATGTTACAACATACAAATATTCTTGTTTTTTTTGAAAATAACAAGATATATTACTTCAAAGAAACTAATTTGTAGATTCAGACTCATGTGGAATCAGCTCTGAATGAGTTGTCCGTCCGATGACTGAATCTTTGTGATTAGCTTCTTCAATAAAGGGTACATAATTTGAGTTCATATTACATATCTCTTGAGCTTTGACAGTGTCAAAAGCTATTATTGGAATTAGAAACATAGGAACTTCAGTAAAACTAGTAAGTTGTTGAGGTGAGTTTCTCCCTTTTTTAGCCAACAAGTCTGCTGCTTTGTTTGCTCTTCTATCCACTGAATGAAAACCCCCAAAAGAAATTAGGTTCTCTGCCAACTTGAACATACAAATATTCTCACATTAGGGTTTTGTGAAAATATATAGTTACACTACTTTTAAAATCAACACTAATTGTACAGTGAACCTAGCCCTGAAACTCATTCCAACAACCATGTAGTCTTTAATCCTCAGAAAAGGCTTATAACTGTGATCAGTTGTTATTCCTCTTAATGTGAAACAGCTACATCAAACTCTATGAGTTACTATAGGTCTAAGCCTAGAATTTACGAGTTACTTAGCCGCACAATAGGTACAAGTTTTGAGACTTAAAAAATGCCAATTAAGGTCTCGTGGAATTTAGATTACTTTCTTCAGTTTTTTGTTACTTCACTGTGTATGACTACAATCTACTTTAAACTTATGAAGTTGAAGAAATAGATGAGCAACAACGTGGGAAACAAGTTTGTTTTCATTTCCGTTATACACAACAGTTTCTCTACTAAAACAAATGATAGAGTCTGTTTCAACAACTTGTACCAACATATATATAACTTATACTACATCCTGGGCGATCTATTCAATTGGAGCGTGTAAGCCACTTCGACTCTTCCCTCTCTGCATCTAGATGTCAACATGAACCAATATTATTCATCATACTGGAATAACGCTTCATAAGATGTCATCAAACATCATGGATAGTACCATTCCCTGTACAAACTGAGACCTGCTAGCTTTCTCCTCTTGATCCTTGTCTGAAAGAGGAGGTGGTTGAACGTTTCTATCATTGCAAGAAACAACCAGTGTTAGATTTGAGAGAAGATAAAAATCCAGTGGAGATTTCTTAGATATCTCTAGCAACATATCGAGGAATAGTGGTCTAGAAAACTCATGCATTATCTGCACAACTACCAAAATAACAAGAACAATAGAAATAGCTTAACGAGATCCTCTGACGACGTACATGCAGGCAAAAAATGCAGATTCATACAAATCAATCCACCAAAAAATGCAGATTTCCGAAGTTCAACATTTAAAACCCATAAAAGCTACTAATAGGCGAAGTTTCGAGAAACCTGGCATTGATAAAGGAGAAATATCAAAGAGAATAATACCTTTCCTGCTGGTGCTCATCCGAAGTTTCCTCCACTGTGTTGGATTCATCAGAAGACTGGGAGTTTACACTTGCAGGCTCCTCGATTGTAGGCATATTGTACATAAATGAAGACAGCAACGGATCAGGTGCGACACTGGAAACTGATCCAGATGAACCTCCAAGAAGGGATTGCAAGTTTCCTTCTCGCAGTTCCTTCTTCAATTGAGAGAGTTGAAAGAGATCCACCTTTACAAAGTTTTTTCCTGCGCTGAATGTAAGTTCTAGTTAAGAAATACAGATGATTGCACTGATATGCACGTGGCAGTCTTTCTTTCTAACGAAGAAAACAAGTCATAACACCAACATCGAGCATTGAACACAAACGGCATTAACATCGGGTACCTAAAGGGACTGGTTGAACATCAAACTCGATCAGTGACAGTTAAAAAGAGAAAATGACGATGGTCGACCAAAAAGGGCAACATATTTCCCAATCAGTATTGCAATCTTCTTTGATAACTCAAGTACGATAACTTCAACATAAATACCAAAAGAATAATCTTCCTTATGGGAAAGCCAGTTAGTAGAGTAGCACAGAACATGATTAAGCTAGACATAAAAAAACGGAAAGGAAAAAAAAAATAGGCATAATTCAGTTCAGATTAAGCTAAATGTGAAAATGGCAAAGACATGTCTCCTGTCCAAATTGCGTTTAAAATGGAAATTAGCAAAAGAATAAAAGGATATCTTAAAGAACTGTCCGTGCTGCATTGTTATATGCGCAATCATGTCCATCCCTACCCGCAATCCACAAACCGGGCATTCCTGCAACATTAGAATTAATAAGCATAACCCAACTTAATCGATTCAACTTGACAAAAGAAAAAAGATTTCCTTAATTGCAATCCAACTGTCCTAAACGGCTAAAACATACATTTAGGTTTTTCATTTTCTGTGTTACTATTAACTGATCAAAGCTCAGTGCTCATTACTTCAAGCTAAACTAGACTCTCTTCACACTCCCAAGCTAAACATGAAACATATCAATAATCTAAAGACAACCCAAGTTCCCAGCAACTAACCTATTGGATTATACACATACTTGCTTTCACCTAAATTGGTGTTAAAAAATTCCTTAATTCACATACAAAATCATCCCTAAACCCTACAAATACGACCCAATTCTAGTATAAGAAATCCTAAATTGACATAAAATTAATTCCTGAACTCTAAATAAAACCCCCATCTTGGAAACAAAACAAAACCAAAAAGAAGTAAAATACATACCCCAGTTTTGGCCTCGACAGGATGCTCATCATCAATATGACAGCACAATCCAATAATATCAAAATCTTCAGAACAGAAGGGACATGGGAATTCAGTCATTGGTAGAACTGGTTCATCATCACTATCATATTCTTCATAAGCATTATACAAATCTACACCACACAACACAGAAAACCCCTTTCATCAAAACACAGCAATCAAAAAAACCAAATTAAAAACTAAGATCATTCATACTTACCGTTTCTTGATTGGTAACGTTTTGATGTAGATAAACTATCACTCCATGAATCAGAATCCATATTAATGAATCGAAAAAATTGAATAAAAATCCCTCCTTTACCAAAGAAGATGAATACGTTGATTATTGATACAAACAATTGATGACATCTACAATTGAAACCCTAGAAAATATGCGAAGGCAAGACTTTTCCTTGTTTGTTCCTAAAAAGCAGAAGAAGTGAGAAAAAGAAAGAGCAGCGAAATTACTGAGAGATAACCCTCTGACCCTCTCTATGTCTCCCTCTCTTTACCGACCACTAGTTATTAATTGTTATAAAGGGGACCGAATTTGCTATCTATCGGACCGGACTATTCAATTATCGTTGACCAAAGTCAAAAGGTGGAAACCATCATTCCAGTTTTACCCTTACTAACCAATGACTAAATATTTGGTGATTTATAAAGGAGGGAGGATCCATGGACACTCTTAGATAGACAAGGTCGGACAAGATTTGCGCCATTTTCTCCGACAAACCCAAACGATAATGAATTTAAGTCTAATATGGTATATTCTTCTTATAAAACTACATTCCTACAAAAAATGAGCACAATTCGAGACATATAAAACCACCATCTACCCCTTTGAATATCAGCCGTTCAAAATTAACAGTTGAAATTAAGATCGGTAGATGGTCAGGTTTGCTATCTCGAATTGCATTCATTTTTGGTAGGAATATAAAGTCTCATAATAGGAACATATCATTAAAATATTAGACTTAAATTCATTGTCGTTTGAGTTTGTCGGAGAAAATGGCGCAAATCTTGTCTGGCCATGTCCATCTAAGAGTGTCCATGGATCCTCCCTCTTTATAAAGAACCCACAATTGGGGGATATCAAAATTAATTGGGGGATAGAGGAAAAGGACAAAATATGGATCCAAATATCAATTCAGGGTCACCCCTTATCTAAGTTTTTTTACGTAATACATAATCTACCCCTCACTAATCATGTTTAGTGGTTAAATATAATTAGGTAAGTTAATAGTTTAGTTTGATAATCATTAGAATAAATCATTATCATAGAATTTGTTGATGCAACAACATTAAATCAAGATATTTATGATCATGAAAGTTTATGGGAAGAACCACCCATGAAAGTAAACAAGCTGATATACAAGTGCTCCAATTAGTTATATATAGGTATTAATGTATTGAAATTTGATTTTTTTTTCATCGAATCCGCCATTACTACGCTGAAAAACTCAGTTCCGGCATGGTAAAAGTATTATCGAGCATGCGGTGGTAGTGGTGCCGGCATGGTCGATTCCCAAATGAACCATGCCGGTTTGAGGACAAAAACATACAGAAAAAATTTGTCTGAAATAGCAAGTATCGGCATGGTATTCATCCTGAATAACCATGCCGGAACTCAGTATCGGCATGGTCTTCATCCTAAATGACCATGCCGGTACCGAGGAACCCAGTATCGACATGGTATTCATCCTAAATAACCATGCCGGAACTCAGTATCGGCATGGTCTTCATCCTAAATAACCATGCCGGCACTCACTACCGGCCTGGTCTTCATCACTACCGAATGCACAAAAAAAAAAAAAAAAAATCAAAGTGAGGAGCCAACAGAGAAGGAGAAGGGAATTTGAAAGGGAGTGAGAAATGTTTTGAATTTAAAAGGGAGTAGGGTATTTTTATGTTTGATTTAGCTTTTATTGTTTTAAAGGGTAGTTTCGTTTTTTCGCCGCCAAAAAAACACCCATTGACAAACACTATTGGTTGGGGAAGTAATTTATATCCCCTAATTAGTTTTAGTATCCCCAATTGTACGTTCTTTATAAAGGGGTACCAAATCTCTATGGGGATACCATTTCATATAAAATAAAAGAATCCTGACCACTGGATCTCTGTATCCCCTCAAAAATTCGGTATCCCCTTTCAAAATCGTGAAATATTTTTTACAACAAGAGATTCGCAAATCGGACTGTACCCCAATTTAGAAAGTCAGTTAAACTGCCATCCCCACTTTACAAATTGTTATTTCTAGCTCTCGAACCGTCAAGTCAGTGGTTAAGTTGGCAATGCCCAATTTTCGGAATTTTCCTATATGACTTAGGTATTGCGGGCGAAAAACGGAGCTAAGAGCTTCTCCAATGGTGGTTGTGTGTTTCCTAGGTGGCAACATAAACAAGACATCTTCATTCCAATTTTTCCTTAAATTAAGGGAGGAAAAATAATTCATCTCCAATGGTGTTGTTTGTGATGTTTTGGTGGATTAAATATAAACATTATTTTTGGTAGTTTTTAGATTTTATTAGAGCTAAAAATGGTTATTTAATGTACTGGGATTAATTTAGGTAAGCAAAGCTTACTAGGATAGCTTGATATTGTCAAGTTGAATGTCTAAAACTCGACATTCACTTTGACATTGTCTAACAAAAGTGAAGCCATGTCATCTTCACATTGATTTAAGAAGTTGGGGTTGGAGAAGAATTTTATGGAAAATGAATGTCTATCCTATGTGGACTTAGACATTTATCTTCACATACATTCCATTGGAGAAGCTCTAACTCATTAATTTTAGGTTTTCATTTCCGTCTCTTCCTTTTGTTATTGAATCTTTGATTCTCGAATAATCTGTAACTTTCTTTAATCCATTTTACTATTCTGACTTTGACTTCACTTATCTTGCATCCTAAAATCTAATTTGTAAAGTCTTTTCTTATATGTTAGAACTCTAATCAAAATGGTTTGTTGTTCCTTTATTTTTAAATGATAATTTGTTTGATTTTTATTTATTTGATTCTCTTTCTCTTTTCTTCTTATTTCTCCGTTTAGTCTCTTCTTCCTTATGTATAATTAACTCTTTTGTTTTGTTTGCAGTTTTGCTTGTCTTTTTTTATTTAAGATTACCAGTCATGGTTCCCAAGAGTAGTGTGTTACCAAAGTCTGTAGCAGTTGTGCTTCTTCAGCAGTCGTGCATTATCACCAAAACGAGTTTTAACTTCTCATCTAATTCACAACTCGTGATTGTCCCTGTGGGTGTCAACCTTAGTTTAAGATTCATTATTTTCCTTCACCGCATAATCTTTCCTGAACTACGAACCGATTAAATCTTCGCTCCATGAGTTCATAATCAAAAACGAAAATTGTTACCCCCAAAATCCTAGTTTCTATCAAGACATCTTTTTGCATGGATTTGAATTTCAAAAATATCAAAACAAAAGGTTTGAAACTTAAGACCCTATTTATACCAATTCCATCTTAACCTCGAGTTTGAAATTGGTCAAAAATATCAGTTCCGAAGTATATGTTATATCCTAAATTCAATCAAATTATAAGGAAAGAAAATATTTTCCTAGCAATTAATTATAGAATATAATCGAAATAAATAAAACCCAAGACATCTATCTCAGAGTATTACCTTTGAGAATATTGTTCAGTCCTTTGCTATCAATCATCTCATGGCTTTATCTTCTAGTGTGAATGTTTTTAAAAAAACTTTAAGAAATTAGGGGTTTTCATTTGAGGGAAATTATGAGAGTGAGAAATTAAGTGGGTTTAACGGACGGGGGTGAATGTTTGCTCTTAGGCACTTTAGTGATGGAAAGGAAGAAAGTTGCATTTCTCATCACTTCCCTTTAAGGTAAGTATACCTATTAGCGACGAGTTTCTAATATCCATAATTTTCTCCTCTTTTGTATGTGTGATATCCTTCATTTAATTCAGAGCCATAATCAAAGAAAAAAGTTTGTGAAAACCATTTGTTATTTAAGAAATAATTGTTCATGTTGCGGGTAAAATGTATCAAATTTTTAATAAGGTGGATGTATGGAAGGATATAAGTATAAATTGATAATGATAAATACATAGTCAACTTATTGGTATCATATTCAAACTACTATTGCATTTATTTTTAACTGATCATTCATGTATGTATATAATGGTTGTGAAATGTTTGGAAAAGTGTTCGAGAGGTTGAAGGAGAACTTGAAGTAGACCAGTTAAAATAGTTTTGGGTAGTGGATGATTTTTTCATCTCCTGCATCTCTTCTTCCCTCTCGGGAAGATAAAACTGTTAGAGCATTGCTCGGTTGAACCCAATGACGTTGGTATGTTAAGTCAATTGTCAAATTTAGATGCCAAAATGCATTCCTAATTTGGTCTACTAAAGTCGGTTTCAGACTAAATTAGCTTTAGGTAGTAGAATATAAAATCAAAGCTATCCTTGAAGACTAAAGATTAAAGACTACATGAAGACATCTTGTTTATTTTATCTGTCTATTTATTTTACTTGTGTATACATCCGAGGGAATTTAGCGAGAATGAACTTTGATCCTGAAAAGGTCCTCATGTTATAACAAAAAAGTTATGAGTGATTTACTAATTAAAACTGGAAAGTGTAGCTAAAGATTCAGTTCGTGAATAGGAAATAGTACACAAACTTTTAGTGACAGTTTGCGAACTAAAACCTTGAAAACATGATTTAAGGTCTATTCTAGTAAAGTTTTTGATGTTTCATTTTAAGCAACCTATCCTTGGTCATGCTATAAAAAGAGGTTTCATGTAACTACACAAACCATCCCTTAAAAAATTGTGTATGCGTTGCATAAGATTGTTTTCCACATATTTGATAAATCAAGATATCTCTAGTAAAAACGCGGGGGTATAACAACCACACCCAATATTCGTTCGGCAATCTGTATGGACTAAACTCCAATATAATTCTGAGAGCACCAACTTAAAAGTGGGACTCAATCAATAAAGATATCAAAGAGCTTTATCTCTTTCTCAATACAATCAGTAAATCAACTAGATAGAAATCCGTAAGACTGATTGATATGAGAATAACTCGGATGGTACCAAAGACCAATGTCCGAGTGTCAATTGAGTTATATCCAACAAACAAGGTCAGATTTATCAACTGTGATTGAACTACGCACAACCTGTGATATTTTAATTATATAAACAGATATAATGCGGAAAAGAAATAACACATACACCAAAAATTTTGTTAACGAGGAAACATCAAATGCAGAAAAACCTCGGGACCTAGTCCAGATTTGAACACCATACTGTATTAAGCCGCTACAGACTCTAGCCTACTACAAGTTACTTCGGACTGGAATGTAGATGATCCCTAACCAAGTCTCACATCGATTGAAGTACAGTCGCGTTCCTTACGCCTCTTGAATCCTAGCAAGACTCTGCGCACTTGATTCTCTTAGCTGATCTCACTCACAACTAAGAGTTGCTAAGACCCAAAGTCGAAGACTTATAAACAAATATGTCTCCCACGGATAAGTATATTCTAGTTTCGTTTTCGTCTTAAGATAAAGATCAAGGTGTACATGAAACTCAACTAACTATCCGGTCTTATACTCCCGAAGAGCATCCTAGAAATATTAATCACCTCATAATAACCTAACTGATTAACAAAAGAAGTTATTGCAGAATCACAAGAGTCTGAGATGAATAACTGTTGTGATTACTTTTTATATCTTACTTATCAGAGATAAATCTCGAGAAAATATTTGAGAAGATTAAACTCAACAAGATAGAAAAAGTAAGATCAGAATACACAACTACAGAGAAAATAGTTGGATCTGGCTTCACGAATCCCAAATGAAGTCTTCAAGTCCTTAACTTAATAATGGTTTTGGAAAAACTAGGTTAAAGGAGAATCGACTCTAGTTTGCAAGTAGGACACACAAAAGTGTCGGGATTAGGTTTCCCAGATGCCAGAGTTCTCCCTTATATAGTCTTTCAAATCAGGGTTGCTTACAATCAAAGCTAAGATAGCTTAGTAACAAAGAAATTGATATTCACTGTTAGCTGAACTCCTGATTTAAGATTCAAGCTAAGTTTGCTTAGAAAATAAGAAATCAATCTCCACCGTTAGATGGTATTAGCTTGATACACACAAATGAAATATACCAATATTTTGATATGGGTAAACCGTACCTAAACGTGTATAAAAGTTGCCTCAATAATAGTTAACCGAAGTTATCCACATGAACTCTTATAGTTTAGCCATATTCATCTAACACTTATAAATTAAATATGATGATCAATCAATCATGATAAATAATCAAATGAATCTAAATATGCTTCTAGAGAGTTGTTCAAATATTCACTATCTCATAGAAATATCCATGAACAATTTAAAACATATTCGGTTTGGTTTGTAGTTGCACAAAGTACTTATACAAGAACCAATTCATGAGCATAATGCCACGATTTGCAAAACATGTTAGAGCATAGCTCGGTTGAACATAACAAGCGTTGGTATGTCAAGTTTGGTTGTCATATTTTAGTATCAAAACTCATCTAGAGTCGCATGATTAAAATACTAGAGTCAACTTCGTTTAGGTTAGACTAGAAAGTCTAGGAATGTTGAGACATACAAGTATTACTTTGAAGACCTGAAGAATGCGAAGAAGTAACAAACTACAACGACGACATCATCCTTCCACTTGAGGTTAGTAATATTGACTTGAACTGTTTCATTCCTAACTGTTTGTGGGTGAAAACCGTTTCTGCTGATTTTGGTAAATTCGGGTGTGTGGATGAGAAACGAATCTAAACCCAAAAAAATGTACTGCACGGGAGTACTTTTGATTCGAGAGATCAATCTGTACAATCCTGACCTAAACCAAGAAATGGCCGTTCCAGGCTTTCTTCGGTCACAAAGTGAAGGAGAAGGGTTGGTTTTAGGGAGGGAAGCGAAGAGAGTGTTGAGACTAGAATCGTTGATTCTGATGGTGTGGTTGTTTATGACTTGTATCTGAAAGTAGAACTGGATAGCATAATGGAAAGCTACCAGGTGATTTCTAGATACTGTGTTGTTGCCGATCAAAACCTGTAGTTTGGTGAAAATAGGTGAATCCTATTTAAACAAGTCATATTGAAACGTACCCTGGTCTCGTAGGAAGTGGAAATAATTGAGTGGTGCAAGAATATAGTAACGTGTAACCGTCAGACATTATGTTTCCATGATGAGGGAAGTGAATTCGTGTAACCGTCACTCATTACGCTTCTATGATGAAGGAAATAAATAGTTTACACCGTTACTTTTCACCACTATTAATTGTCATACTTCATGACACTTTCTGTAACGGCGCGCACGCCGCACGCGTAAACCGCGGACCAATACCCGATGAGTATCCCCTAATTTGTGACATGTTTGATGTCTCGAGTGTTTTCGTGGAAAACGTGTAGCAAGTTGCTATGTGTGGCAAGTCAAAGTCAAGAGACTTTTCCATAGGAAAATAACATGTGATACTATTAGGCTTGCCTTGGTCGGCTGCCTAAAACTTACCACAAGTCCGTCAGTTTGGTGGCGAACTTGAATGGCTGAGATTACATCTCATGAGGAAGGGTAGCCATTGATTATGGCCACATCATTGTTATGTAACAAAGTGGCGCCATCAGCATAGTGGTGCCTGGAATAACCGAGGCGTAGCGGGTTGCCTGGGACTTGCCGCAAGTTCGTCAGTTCAGTGCCGATTGGATGGCTGAGATTGCATCTCATGAGGAAGAGTGGCCATCGATTATGGCTGCATCTTGTTGTATAGCGAAGTGGTGCCATTGACATAGTAGCGTCTGGTGGAGCCATGGCATAGCGGCATGCTAGTGGCATGCCAGTGCCGTGGCATAGCGGCATACTAGTAGCCATGGCATGGCGGCATGCCAGTGGCGTTGTGGCATGGGCACGCCTGTGGCGTTGTAGCATGGCCAAAGCTAGGTTTTGGCGCCTTGGTAAGAATTAGGGCTTGGCGGCGTGGCCAAGGCTAGGATTTGGCGTCGTGGTAAGAATTAGGGCTTGGCGGCGTGGCCAAGGCAAGGATTTGGCGCCGTGGTAAGAATTAGGGCTTGGCGGCATGGCCAAGGCTAGGTTTTGGCGCCGTGGTAAGAATTAGGGCTTGACGGCGTGGCCAAGGCTAGGTTTTGGTGCCGTGGTAAGAATTAGGGCTTGGCGGCGTGGCCAAGGCTAGGTTTTGGCGCCGTGGTAAGAATTAGGGCTTGGCGGCGTGGCTAAGGCTAGGTTTTGGCGTCGTGGTAAGAATTAGGGCTTGGCGGAGTGGCCAAGGCTAAAGTGGCATGCCACCGCGGCAGAGTGGCATGTTGGCATGCCGACCAATATGTTGTTGTGGTAAGGCGCATTTGGCTTGCCAGTTAGTATGGTGGTGCGGTAGGGTGCGTTTGGCCTTTAATGTATGGTGGCAAGTTTGGAGCGACTTGATTGGCCGAGGAAAGGGGCCGGCCAAACATAAGGCGCCGCTACACTTCTGGTAAAAGTGTGGCGGCTTTAGAGCGACCTGATTGAATGCCGACCAAGCATGGGCGTGGCTACACTTCTGGTATTAGTGTGGCGGCTTTAGAGCGACCTGATTGGTCGATGGGAAGTGGGGCCGGCGCGTATGGGCCCAACCACAACTTATGTGCGCGTGGCTAATTTGAGGCGACACGATTGGTCGAGAGAAATATGGTCGGTTTAGGTAGGGTCGTGGCTAATGGCAAGTGGCGCCAGTTGGCCTAAGGCATGGCCACACCTCCTTTTGCTACTGCGGCTCCCTGTTTTCTGATTCTGGGCAAGGTTTTGCACCTGCTAATCCATGGCGGATTGATTACCTAGTTCGCCTAGGCTTAATTTCGACAAGCAAGGTCTGATATACTGCGCGAGGTGATAGGTGTAGAATATACCGTATTTACTATCTAGAGTTATGTTTTCTTTGCGAATTTTCGTGTGAATTATGTATCTTATGTTTGCTTTTGAGTGTTATTAGGTGTTTTGGAGTCATTAGAGCAAAACGAAGTGGAACTAGCTCAAATCCAGGATTTCTTCTCATCATGTGGAAGTGAACGAAAAGACGAAGCTAGTAGCGAAAGAATAAGATTATTCTGACACCGTATGAAGAAGTTGTGAGCTTTTGAAGCATATCGTAGTAAGGCTGCCATTTTTGGTGGCCCATATCCATCGATCGGGGTGTTTAAATCTGTCCGTACGACATTAGTCCTACACTAGGTCGAACAGACCAAATCTTCCTCATTTCTACCCCTTTTCCGGTTTTTTGCCGCTTTATGAGATGATGGTGAAATCGTTGTCACGGAGTAATTGAAGATGAGGATTTAGTCGGAAATCGATCGAGTGATGATGTTGTTTATTGTTATCGATTCAAGACGATGGGTGGAGGAATTTGCAATTAGGGTTAGCAACCCCGAGTTGTCCCGGGTCCGTTGATGTTCGATTTTAATGGAAGAGAAATCAGGCGAGAATATGAGTTGCTGCTGTTGATCTTTAGGGTCTGATGGAAATGATGATTCAAAGCTGAGAAGAAAAGACAGATGGGTTTCTGAGATCAACAAGAACAATGAATGAATGGGTTTGCTTTGTATGAAATTGTCTTAACAGGGAAGGAGATGTGTAATAGGATCAACAACAGTTCACAATTGTTAAACACCAAAGAGATGGCACAAAGACTTGTTCGATAAAATGCGGCGAGATGCAAGGAATGCTAGTGATGATAGCTGAGTATTGCAAATTGTAGAGGGTGATTCGAGATGGAATGTATGTCTTGACAAAGAAATTGGCAGTGGTAATTGTTTGCTTCCCAAGTTGCAATCGTGCCTCGAGGTGTTGGTATGAATCGACAGGAGTGGTCGGTTGTACTGGGTTAATGGAAGAGCTCGAGTTGGGAAGAGTTTTGGTGGTGGAGTTGCGCAGAATAAATTGGAGCAGTGGCTTGGAATGGTGTGCAACTGAAGAGAAGAATGGTGTTGATACAGGTGCTTTGATGTTGTTGTTTTGCGCAGGTATGAAAGTGCGGTGTTGGTAATGTTTCCTGAACCGAGAATGGTGTGAGGCTAGACGCGAGGATGGTTGCTTTGCTCTGATTAAGTCGGGTACAAGGGTTCTGGCGCAACTGAAATGCAGGTGGCATGAATGATATGGAAGAGTTAGCCGTGGTTCTGGCGCAACTGAAATGCTGGTGGCTGTTTTGGTGGTTTCGCAGTGATCAAGCATTGGAGGCGATTCGTGGTTTGATGGTGAAGCTTCATGGTCGGTCTAGGAAGGGAGTGCCTTGGTACGTGTAGCAAAGAAACCGTGGTACAATGAGATTACCGACAGCAGCTAGGACTCGATGCTAGGCTTATGAAGTTACAGGAGCAGCTGATTTAGGTGGCTTGTATGAGGCAATGAAGTGAAATATGAGCTGTTAAGAGTCTATTGGCCTGGGATTTGCAAATGGGTACAGATTGATGGAATGTCAGGTGGTTTGAGCTACAGAATGGCGCTGCAATTGGAGCTGGATGCGATGGTGTTCTTTGGTGATCGAGAGGCGGGGAAGTTGGTGTCGAAGTTACGCCGAGAAGCCAACCGAATTAGAAAGGAAGATCGATAATGTCGGCAATGAACATATTGAATGTTTTCTTCGAGCAAGTCGGTGGACGATCAGAAGGCATGAAATATTGGCCCGAACCGTGGTTGATGCCGATGATGATGGTTTCGATAGCAAAGTCAGTTGAGACTCGAGTATTGAGCCGTAGGGAGATGAACTCGAGCTTGGCGGTGAAAAGGTAGACGATGCACATGAGGCAGTGAAGGGGAGCTGTTGCTGGTAGCTGGGTGCAATCTAAGTGGCAGTGCAGTGAAGGCTAGGCAGAGCAAAGAGAAGTGTTGCAGCTGAGCAGTTTGATGGTGGAGATTAAGAACTCGGGTTCGAATGCAGTTTTGGAGCTCAAGAGAGTGGTGGCTGATCGATCACTCATGGCAGTAATGGAAAATCACGAGTGCTGCTGGGATAATGAGTTTGAATGGGTCAGTGAGGTGGTCGTGGCTGCCTGTTGAACTGTGGTGCTCGAGATGAGGCTTTGTGAATTCAGATGGAATTGAAATGAGTTGGTGGTGAAGCTGAGTAGTGATGAGTTAAATTGCAGGTATACATAAGCAACAAGAAGTGCGTTGGTTGTGGTCTTGATTCACGAGATGATGAAGCTACATTGTAAGCTGAGTTGAAGATAGTGGTGATGTTCGGTAGACAAGAAAGTGCCGGGGATGTATGAACCGAAGTTTATGCGCAAGGAAATTCAGAAGCTGCACGCATGAGTGCGAAAAGTGGGAGAGATTGGTGCACCGGTGAGCATAGCCGGGATGTCGGATTGCGGAAGTTAAAGCGTGAATCATAATATTTCTTTGAATCATGAAAGGGGTATGAGTCGAACGAAAGAGTTGGCGGCCGGACATATGGGCTACGAGTCACGCTTTTAGGCGCGTTTTCGCAAGAACAAGAAATTGGTTTAGGTGGTATTTTGTGAATGTTTGAATTGCAGAGAAATGGAGTTGAGCTTCTGGGAGTGTGCACTTGCCTGGTGACGTCTTCCATTACTTCAAGTGATCGGAGAAAGTTTTACGGCGATCGGATTCCGGCGCCGGTGACCGGATTCCGGCGATGACGTCAGCAATCCGGCGACCCAGTTTTTGACCCAAAAATTCCAGAGACTTATTTTCACACATGGGCTTGGTGGACGAATTTGAGACGGGTTTGGAGAAGACTTGACCTACTTTTGGGTATCCTTTTGGGAGAGGCATATAAATAGAACTTCTTCTCTAAACCTACATATATCTCCATTAGGGAGACTTCTACTTGTTTTTCTAGGGTTTCACATGATAGTTTTCTTCTTTGCTTTCTATGATGATTTCCAAAAACACAAGTAACTAAGTTTTTATTATTGGTTGAAGATGTAGTTGGATTTTGCAACCAAGTTATGAGTTTTATGAATTAGTTTTCTGTCAATATTATTGTATGATTTCTACGGGTTACAATAATTGCATGATTGATGGATTGCAATATGATTGAATGTTTGTTTAGTTAAGTCTAGAATTGATTGAACTCACATCCATATCTATAGCTATTTTAGGGTTTTTCATCGAGCGATAACCTTGAATACAAGTAGCATGATATGATTCTAGGTTGTAGTGATACATCCTTGTAATCATATGTAGAAATTGACCTTTGTTCGAATTGTTAGCGCAATGTATTACAATTGCATTGATTAGCCTATTTCTGAAACTTAATGCTCCTAGGAATTGAACTTGATTAGCGCAAGGCGTTAGGTTATTCTTTAGGTAGAATTCACATACGCAGCCCTAATGTGTGTGTTGATGACTTAGGAAATTATGGAGTATTCTTGCAATAAGGTATTCTATGGCTTTTGATGATAACGAGATTAAATACGAATTCTATTCATATATTCATAAACTTATTTACAATTGAAGATGAAACCTTTATCCAATATTTCACATCCTTGATTTGCGTACTTTATTTGCTTTTTGTTTATTTTTATTTACACAATCGAAATTCTTAGGGTTACTTGTATAGGAAACCAAAACAATTTGACAACCTAGACCTCTCTGTGGGATCGATCCTTTCTTGCCCTTGCTTCATTATATATTTTGAGTAGTAAGAAAGTGTAATTTATTTTTGACGCTTACGACCGCGGTCAAATTTTGGCGCCGTTGTCGGGGAGGCAGCGGTTGTTAATTGTTTTTGGTTTCTTATTTTTGTATTTAGTTTTGTTTTACTTTTTCTTTTTTTCTTGGTTCTTATTCGAGTTTTGAGAATCTCGTTTCAGGTACCAATTTCTATGGACGGAGCATATTGGAGCAATCAATACGGCTTTCAACCTCAACAACATAACAATTATCACCCTTATGGGGAGTATAATCAAAACCAATCCTTTGGCTATGATCAATACTCCACGTACCCCATGAGTTATTCTCATACATATCAACCTTCTTATGGTGGTTATGTAAGTGAGCAACCACAAGGAGGGGAGAATAGTTATTTTCCTATTAATTTTTCCTCTAGTTTGGTAGATGAAATGCAACAATTTATGGACAACATGGAGTCAATTTGCGGACAACCCAGCGTGGAACCATTTTCATCGACCGAATGTGCTCATAGTATGTTTGGCCCAATTTCTGATCGTAGTTATGATCATCCACCCATTTAAAGGGAATATAATTGGCCTAACAATACTGAAGTAAGTAATTCTACTTTTTCTTTGTCGAATGAGCTTTACAAACAAATGGAACACTATATTCAGAATTTGGATGGAACACTCCAAGAGCTTCAAAAAGGTGTTTCCACTTTAAGACAAGGCATTGAAGAATACAAGGAGGAAATGAATAATTATGTTGAAAAAGGCGAACCTTTGGGGACTTTCGTTGATATTTGTGTAGTTAACTCAACTCTTGATCGTAATAATGATCATTCACCTATTCAAAAGGATGAGTTCGAGATTAGCGACACTAAATTCAGCGAGGAACAATCTTATGTTGACTATGATAGTGATGATGATTATTATGAAAATACATTGCTTGAAACAACTCATGGTGACATCCCCGAGGAGTGTACAATGGAGTCTTTTTGGGATCAAGATGAAGACGAAGAGGAATATGTTGACACTTGTGTAGATTACTCAAGCATTGATCTTTATAATGATCAAGAACCTATTCAAGAGGTAGAGCTTGAGGATGATGCAATGAGTGTTCTAAAGAAATTCCTTATGGACAATATTGCATCCGCAAAAGAGTATGTGCCTTACAACAAGGAGGAGTATGTTGAGAATGAGACGGTTATGACCAATATTGTGGAAGACCCAATTGAGCTTGCAAAGGATTGTAATGAAGATGTTTATGTCGAAAATTTGGTTAAGGCAGAAACGGACGAAGAATGGTTACAAAGTTTGATAGAGGACCATGATATACAAGAGGTGAATAATTCACTTGAGTTTTTCAAGAATGAAGAGGATTCCGTGCTACAAGAGATTGTGCGAGGTTTGTCTAACCCTTTGCATATTGTTTCTTCTCCTTTACCTCTTATTGGTTTGAATTTATGTGCTTCAAAAATATTGTTGAATGATTTTATATCTCGATATCCGCCATTAGAGATACTTGATTCTCATACTATGCAGGTTTTGGACCAACAAACCGTGGAAGTACCCGACTCCTATATTCTTTATGCACTTTCAAGTGTGGACAAAGTGTGGGGGAAGCTTTTACCGGTTAATAGCTTCGTTTCTGATTTATATTACTAATATTTGTGTGAAGCTAGTGTTTGAAAAACAGGTGCTATGGGTGGATCCCCAACTTTTCCGATTATTGGTGTATGGGGAATGAATCTTACAAGAAGCTAAGTCGGGCCGTCGACTTTAACACAAGCGCTAAGTGGGAGGCAACCCACCAGTTTTGTATCTTTCCCTTTATCTTTTTATTTTTTGCATTTGCTTTTATTTTTATGCATTTGCTTTTATCTTTATTTTCTTTGTTTTTGCATATTATTTGCAGAATTTCCCACCTTGGACTTTCTTTGGACGATTCAATTTTACATTGAGGACTATGTAAAGTTTAAGTGTGGGGGAGCATTTATATGTTTGTATAGTTTGTTTTAGTTTGCTTAATGCCCTTAAAAAAAAAAAAAAAAAATCAGAAAAATAGAAAAATCAGAAAAATTTGTGCTTTTTGAACTCCGAAATCTAGAATTTGTGCCTTTAGGATGACACCATTAGTGGATGGAACCATTTTGAATGCAGGAGTTGAGGAACCAATTAACTAAAAGGGAAGAATGTAGCTCAGAAATCACAAATTAACATGATAGTTGTTACCATATTTCGGAATATCACCATATCACATTCTATTTTTATTTTTCCATATTTATCTATTGTTCTCTAAGTGCTTTGGTGGGTCACTAAACATCGACGTGTTATTACTGCTAGGATGAAATAGAGTGATTGAGTTACTAGAAAAAAAAAAAAAAAAAAAAAAAAAAGAGACCGACCAATTAGACCAAAACGGAATAAAAAGATACTTGGGAATAGCAGTATGTGTGAAACGTAGTCCCTGTCTCCGTCGCCTAAACAAGCGTGGAATGCAGGATCCAAGGCAACTATCATATACGTGTTGACAAGGAAGCATGCGCTTGGATCCAAAAGATCTAATCATGCTGTCTAAAAAAAAAGAAAGAGAAATTGGATCCAGTTTGATCCAATCTAATAAAAAAAAAGAGAAGAAATTATTATTGTGTTGAATAAAGTCACTCTTGGTTCCCTTGTATATGCCAATTGATTTGATGTAGCATTCAGCACCAAGTAGCTCAATCTAATAGGATTAGGTTCATCTTAGCAGTGACCTTCAGACAGAGATATGGAAAACATCGAACACTTGTGAATATCCGCCAACATCTACATCTATTTCCATCTTCTTAATCTTTTCATTGTGATTATGGTTTGTTAGTTTCCGAGTATTGTGGCTTGTTCAACTATCTAATTAGAGTTTATTTACTAATATATGAATTGAATTTGCAAGGTACCTCCTCCTGTAGTCATTTGGATTCGTTCATTGATTTGTCACAAATAGACGGAGTTGGATATATAGGTTTTGTAGGTATATCTCTAGTAAACCTTCACGAGACTATAACTCGTCCACTAGGGACACCTAGGGGTTTAAATGCTTGTTATTTATGCTAAAATTAACCATAGCCTCGACGACACGGAGTTGTATGTATCTTTTTGAAATTATTTTGTTTGATTTGCTCGAGGACTAGCAAAGTATAAGTGTGGGGGAATTTGATAGGTGTAGAATATACCGTATTTACTATCTAGAGTTATGCTTTCTTTGCGAATTTTCGTGTGAATTATGTATCTTATGTTTGCTTTTGAGTGTTATTAGGTGTTTTGGAGTCATTAGAGCAAAAACGAAGTGGAACTAGCTCAAATCCAGAATTTCTTCTCATCATGTGGAAGTGAACGAAAAGACGAAGCTAGTAGCGAAAGAATGAGATTATTCGGACACCTTATGAAGAAGCCGTGAGCTTTGAAGCATATCGAGTAAGGTTGCCATTCCCATATCCATCGGTGGGGTGTTTAAATCCTGTCCGTACGACATTAGTCCTACACTAGGTCGAACGGACCCGGTCTTCCTCATTTCTACCCCTTTTCCGGTTTTTTTCTTGCTTTATGAGATGATGGTGAAATCGTTGCTGCGAGGAGTAATTGAAGATGAGGATTTAGTCGAAAATTGATCGAGTGATGATGCTGTTTATTGTTATCGATTCAAGACGATGGGTGGAGGAATTTGCAATTAGGGTTAGCAACCCTGAGTTGGCCTGGGTCTGTTGATGTTCAGTTTTAATGGAAGAGAAATCAGGCGAGAATATGAGTTGCTGCTGTTGATCTTTAGGGTCTGATGGAAATGATGATTCAAAGCTGAGAAGAAGAGACAGATGGGTTTCTGAGATCAACAAGAACAATGAATGAATGGGTTTGCTTTGTATGAAATTGTCCTAACAGGGAAGGAGATGTGTAATAGGATCAACAACAGTTCACAATTGTTAAACACCACAGATGGCACAAAGACTTGTTCGATAAAATGCCTGGGCAGATGCAAGGAATGCTAGTGATGATAGCTGAGTATTGCAGCTGTAGAGGGTGGTTCTGAGATGGAATGTATGTCTTGACAAAGAAATTGGTAGTGGTAATTGTTTGCTTCTGAAGTTGCAATCGTGCACTGAGGTGTTGGTATGAACTGGCAGGAGTGGCTGGTTGCAGCTGGGATTAATGGAAGAGCTCGAGTTGGGAAGAGTTTTGGTGGTGGAGTTGCGCAGAATAAACTGGAGCGGTGGCTTGGAATGGTGTGCAAATCAAGAGAAGAATGGTGTTGATCTGTGCAACCGATGTTGTTGTTTTGCGGTGGTATGAAAGTGCAAGTGTTGGTAATGTTGCCTTGAAAGCGAGAATGGTGTACAGGCTAGACGCAGGGATGGTTCTTTGCTACAGTTAAGCTGGTACAAGGGTTCTGGCGCAACTGAAATGCAGGTGGCATGAATGATATGGCAGAGTTAGCCGTGGTTCTGGCGCAACTGAAATGCAGGTGGCATGAATGATATGGCAGAGTTAGCCGTGGTTCTGGCGCAACTGAAATGCTGGTGGCTGTTTTGGTGGTTTCGCAGTGATCAAGCATTGGAGGCAGTTCAGGGTTTGATGGTGAAGCTTCATGGCTGCAGTCTAGGAAGGGAGTGCCTTGGTACTGTGTAGCAGCAAACCAGGGTACAATGGGATTACTGACAGCAGCTAGGACTCGATGCTAGGCTTATGAAGTTACAGGAGCAGCTGATTTAGGTGGCTTGTATGAGGCAATGAAGTGAAATATGAGCTGTTAAGAGTCTATTGGCCGAGATTTGCAAATGGGTACAGATTGATGGAATGTCAGGTGGTTTGAGCTATAGAATGGCGCTGCAATTGGAGCTGGATACTGATGGTGTTGCTGGTGATCGAGACAGGGAAGTTGGTGCTGAGTTACGGCTGAGAAGCCAACTGAATTAGAAAGGAAGATCGATAATCGGGCGAGTGAACATATTGAATGTTTTCTTTTAAGCAAGTCAGTGACGATATAGAGAAGGCATGGAATATTGGCCTGAACTATGGTTGATGCCAGTATTGATGGGTTCGATAGCAAAGTCAGTTGAGACTCGAGTATTGGAGCTGTAGGAGATGAACTCGAGCTTGGCAGTGAAAAGATAGACGATGCACATGAGGCGGTGAAGGGGAGTTTATTCATGCAGTGGCCCGGGTGCAATCTAAGTGGCAGTGCAGTGAAGGCTAGGCAGAGCAAAGAGAAGTGTTGCAGCTGAGCAGTTTGATGGTGGAGATTAAGAACTCGGGTTCGAATGCAGTTTTGGAGCTCGAGAGAGTGGTGGCTGATCGATCACTCATGGCAGTAATGGAAAATCACGAGTGCTGCTGGGATAATGAGTTTGAATGGGTCAGTGAGGTGGTCGTGGCTTTGTTGAACGTGGTGCTCGAGATGAGGCTTTGTGAATTCAGATGGAATTGAAATGAGTTGGTGGTGAAGCTGAGTAGTGATGAGTTGAATTGCAGGTATACATAAGCAACAAGAAGTGCAGTTGGTTGTGGTGCTGATTCACAGATGATGAAGCTACATTGTAAGCTGAGTTGAAGATAGTGGTGATGTTCTGGTAGACAAGAAAGTGCCAGGGGATGTATGAACTGAAGTTTATGCCTGCAAGGAAATTCCAGAACTGCAGCCGCAGTGCGAAAAGTGGGCGAGATTGGTGCACCGGTGAGCATAGCCCGGGATGTCGGATTGCGGAAGTTAAAGCGTGAATCATAATATTTCACTGAATCATGAAAGGGGTATGAGTCGAACGAAAGAGTTGGCGGCCGGACATATGGGCTACGAGTCACGCTTTTAGGCGCGTTTTCGCAAGAACAAGAAATTGGTTTAGGTGGTATTTTGTGAATGTTTGAATTGCAGAGAAATGGAGTTGAGCTTCTGGGAGTGAGCACTTGCCTGGTGACGTCTTCCAGTACTTCAGGTGATCGGAGAAAGTTTTACGGCGATCGATTCCGGCGCCGGTGACCGGATTCCGTTGATGACGTCAGCAATCCGGCGACCCAGTTTTTGACCCAAAAATTCCAGAGACTTATTTTCACACATGGGCTTGGTGGACGAATTTGAGACGGGTTTGGAGAAGACTTGACCTACTTTTGGGTATCCTTTTGGGAGAGGCATATAAATAGAACTTCTTCTCTAAACCTACATATATCTCCATTAGGGAGACTTCTACTTGTTTTTCTAGGGTTTCACATGATAGTTTTCTTCTTTGCTTTCTATGATGATTTCCAAAAACACAAGTAACTAAGTTTTTATTATTGGTTGAAGATGTAGTTGGATTTTGCAACCAAGTTATGAGTTTTATGAATTAGTTTTCTCTCAATATTATTGTATGATTTCTACGGGTTACAATAATTGCATGATTGATGGATTGCAATATGATTGAATGTTTGTTTAGTTAAGTCTAGAATTGATTGAACTCACATCCATATCTGTAGCTATTTTAGGGTTTTCATCGAGCGATAACCTTGAATACAAGTAGCATGATATGATTCTAGGTTGTAGTGATACATCCTTGTAATCATATGTAGAAATTGACCTTTGTTCGAATTGTTTGCGCAATGTATTACAATTGCATTGATTAGCCTATTTCTGAAACTTAATGATCCTAGGAATTGAACTTGATTAGCGCAAGGCGTTAGGTTATTCTTTAGGTAGAATTCACATACGCACCCTAATGTGTGTGTTGATGACTTAGGAAATTATGGAGTATTCTTGCAATAAGGTATTCTATGGCTTTTGATGATAGCGAGATTAAATACGAATTCTATTCATATATTCATAAACTTGTTTACAATTGAAGATGAAACCTTTATCCAATATTTCATATCCTTGATTTGCGTACTTTATTCGCTTTTTGTTTATTTTTATTTACACAATCGAAATTCTTAGGGTTACTTATATTGGAAACCATAACAATTTGACAACCTAGACCTCTACGTGGGATCGATCCTTTCTTGCCCTTGCTTCATTATATATTTTGAGTAGTAAGAAAGTGTAATTTATTTTTGACGCTTACGACCGCGGTCACGAGGCGCAAAACCCTGACTTCTGCAAGTTAGCCATGGAAATTGATTAAACTCTATGTGTTGACACAGAGTTCTTTTAAGTTAATTGCCAGAGAGCAGCATGCTTTTATGATTGAATACCTTATTCAAAGACCTTATCCTTGATATTTGGAAATTCGTGCTACTCTGCTGCGAGAGAACACAAATCGTCATGCCATATCAACATTAAGGGTTCAGCCGGAGAACATAGCATAGAAGGCATTCAAAGGAACTTATATTAAGTGAATATAGGTGAGGCGCCATGATGAGTGCTTAATTCTTACATATTTACCACTCGAACTACATTTTCTTAGTTCTTTATTTTATATATATTTCATAATTATGTTTAATTTTGCAGTTTTTAAGAATTAAAGCTCGATAGCTAAAATACGGAATTCTACCGAAAATTGGGTAAAAATCGAACACCAACACCTTTTGCTCTCTCGGCTATCTCAAGGAACGCATGGACCTACACATGGAGCGGGGAAGTCGAAAATAATCAAGTCGCTGATATCAAATGATAAAACGGGCTTAACGGAGTCTATTACTTTGGAGCTAAATTGGTTAGGCCCAATATGAGCTAACAATGGCGAAAATGGGCAGTCAATATTTGTTGAGCCCATTTAATCGGATGTTCGGACTTTCCTGTAATCTAAAATGAAATTGGATTTTTAATGGCTTTGGTGATGTGTTGGCTACGGACTTTAAGGGACACGGTGGAGGCGTGTGTCTAAATGAAGCAGTTGTGTGGCAAAAAAATTAAGGCATCAATTCAGCAGACTTATTCCACGTGATGGTTGGTGCCAAGGTGGGAATGGAAGTTTCCATTGTAAACAAGGAAGGAAAAGATCCTGATGGAGGGGAAATTAATTATGTGTTCATAAGGTATCTTAACTTATGTGGTCGGTCATGCAAATGCAAATGAAAAGGAAAGTGATCTTCTTAGTTTGGGAATTAATTGATATTTTGACACTTGTCAATCTATAATTGGATGACTCTTATAAATATGATGTGATATGTGGTCATTCGGAGGGAAGAAGGGGGATTTGAGCCCTATAAATACAGACGTGCAAAAGAGAAAAGGGGAGTTCCGGACAACTAAGAGCCGACACCACTGTTTTTATATTTATTTTATTTTCTGTTTTGTAATGAAAATCTAGCTCTCTCTATTAGGGCTAAGGAGGAAGCCAATAAATCGTGTAAGAAATTTAGTACTTTGAATAAATATTCTTCTCGAGCTTAAATGTTTTAATTACTCTCTCTTCTTATTTAGCTTCATAATAATTGTTTTGGGTAGTTTAGCTATCGATCTTTTTTAAGCGAAGGAGATTATACTGTTTTGGTTTACAACATAAGTTTTTATTTTGTTTTAACTGTAATATTTTCCGAGACATGCGATTGAGTTCAAAACTGTCTTGAGTTGCGTTACGAGTATTTTTTAGAGAGGAGTGATTATTTTACATTATTGATTTGGCGGAATCCGAAGCCCTAGGTTTTTCTCTCATTAATCATCTTAGCAATTTTTCTTTAGTACTTTTCTTAGTTAGTCTCAAAGCCAAATCTTTATAAAAGTCCGAGCAACGAATCCCTTTCTTACCACTTGTAAAAACTACATCAGTTTTTGGCGCCGCTGACGCGGACTATATATAGATTAGGTTTTTAGATATATTTTTTTAGTTTTTACTAGTATTTTTTTCTTTTTTCTATTTTACGTCTTTGGGTATTTTTCTTGTATTTTTGGTGTGCAGATTTTTCTTGAAATTAAAAGTGGAAAGTGGAATAAGCAGCCAAACAGGTAAGTATCCAAGATTTTATTTTTGTTCCCTTTTGTAAATATTTATTTTTGAAAATATTCTGATTTTTAGATATTTTTTTTTATTTGTACATATTATTTTTTGGATTATTTTTATTCTTGTAATTTTTTTTTATTCTTTTTATATATATAAAAAAACACGTTGCACACACCAATTTCATCGTCAGACAACCGAGTTTAGGAAAACCCGTGGAAAAGTACGCTGAACCCGTGCCTTGGGCCTTATGGGATTTACCAGCCGAAATTCCACAAACCTTAGCCGAGTACCGTTGACAAGTCTTTGGCTGTAGGTATATTCAACTTAAGGTAACCTGAGCATACCAATTTTAGTCTACCCTGCATTTGCACGTGCACAAAAAAAAATGTTGAGCTGGTATTATAAAGACCAATATAATGATTATTCAACTGAGTATCTAAATGGACAGTATCTGTACTATGCCCGTAGTGTGGATAGTAATTGGGACCACTACCGACCTTCTGAGGGTTATGGTTCATACCATGGTGATCCCAATTACTATTCGCATATGAACGGGCGAATGAGCAATATTATAATGAAAAAAATGAGAGTTCTCCATCTTTAGAGGATTTAATCAAACAATTGCCACCAGTTCCTGATGAATATAAAACTCATTCCATAGAAGATGCACTCAAACAGTTTCAATTAACAAGTCTTTCTTTACAGGAATCACTTAACAAGTTCAATAAATCTATATGTGAATCTGAAATAATCATGGATAAATCGTGTGAGACTCTTAATAAGCAGGAGGACCAAAATGCACCTAAGACTATTGCTCATAATGAACTTGAATTCGAAAATAGTGTTTCCAATCTTACACTTGATAATACATATAATTATTCACTTAATTTATAGGATCAGGTTAGATCTGAATACACTACATGTTTTGATAAGGTTCAACCATCTTCATATTATTATGATGATGAGGATAGTGTCGATGAAGAATTTGAAATGCGTAGTCATAATGACGAGGAATTTGTTACACCAATTGAGCCTTATGATGATAATGTTGTTTCTAGTTCAAATCCTACTAATGTTAATGATTATTCACCTATTCAAAGGTATAAGGATTTTTGTAGAGATACCATAGTTTTAGACGGTGTAGTATATCATTGTGATTATGAAGCTGATGATGGTTTAGAGGAAAGAGTTTATCCTGAGAGTAGTGTTTTAGAGTCTAGCGATTCAAAAACAATAGTCTCTTCTGAGGATTATACAAATGTAGAACCACTTAATTTCAACCTAGAAGAAATAAAATACCATTTTCCTAAATCTGATAATTTAGAAATTAAGGAAATTATGACTAGTTTATCCAAGGATATTGACAACTCTAGGTTTGGGGGTGAATACCATTCTCCCCGTGGTTTACCTTCGACTCTTACAAAGGTCCCTAATTTGGGACTTTACATATGTGCCTCTACCATCTTAATAGACTATCTTCATGCACGTTTTCCTGAACCTAGTTATGTCCAAAATGAAACTCAGTTGATAGAAACCCATCCTCTGGTTGATGTGGTTAATCCGGTTCATGATACCATAATTGACTTTGTTGTCCCACCAAGATTTTATTTACCAAATGTGGGGGTATCTCAATCTGAAATGTGTCATTATATAGTTTTTAGAACTAAACCTAATTATTTTAGGAAATTAGAATTGCCGACATATTTTCTTAAAAATGGCCACCACTTTCATTATGGTGAACTGTGTAAGTCAAATCTAATTGAGTTTGAGGATCCACAATTATTTAGGTTATTATTATGTGCTTATAAGTTCTTATTTGAGTTTTTTCAGGCTCTGCAACCTGATCCTTCGGATCCTGTCTATGAGGAAATCCTGCCCGTGAAAATATTTTATCTAGACCATTTCATAGAACCTGAACCCAAACTACAACTAGACATAGTTGTATTTAATATAAAACTTGATAAGGATGTATTTGGTTGGTTCATTTTTTTGGTCTGTTGCAGTTTCCTTTTATCTGTGTTAACACTTTTTGATGCAGATGATCAACAGTTGTTTCGGTTATTGCTTTATGATATGAGGCGATTAATTCTTTCTTATGTCTGGCTGAAGACGTTAAACTTAGCACTTCTTGGGAGGTAACCCATGCTCATGCAACATGGTAAAATCTTTCCATAACTCTTTTGCTTCAAATGGTAACAGTTTCTCCTTGTTCATGCTTTTAATTTTATCTTTAGAACATTTAAGACAATGTTAGATTTAAGTTTGGGGGTATGGGAGAAACTTTTTAGTTGCATTTTTAAACTCCAGAGCCTAGAAATTTATGCCTATTAAGGATGGCACTAACCAATCTAAGTGGATGGAAGCATCTTGGTTGTAGGAGTTAAGGAACCAATCTGATTAGATGGAAACATCTAAAGAGTCTATTCATAAAAGCACAGAGCTCAGGTGTTAGAAATAACATGGTAGTTTTGCCATATCTCGTTGAGTCCTTTTCACCTTCTGTTTTTATTTTATTTTCTTTTTAAAATATGTTTCTAAGTGATTTGGTGGGGCTCACGATTCAAGTTGTTACCACTGCTAGGGCGAAATAGAGTGATTGAGTTACTAAAAAAAAAAAAAAAAAACCAATTAGACCAATCGGAATAAATATTAACACTTGGATAGCAATATGTGTGTGTTCTCCCTGTCTCCGTCGCCTAAACAAGCGTGGAACGCAGGATCCACGGGAATTACCATGTAATCTGCTGAAAAGAAGCATGCGTTTGGATCTGCAAGATCTAATCATGTTGTTATAAATAAAAAAAGAAAAGAAAAGTTAATGTTCAATAAAATCGACCACTGGTTCCCTTGTATATGCCAGCTGAGTTGATCTAGAATTAGGATTATCGACCATTGGTTCCCTTGTATATGCCAGTTGTGTTGATATTAGTCAGACCAGTATCTCAGTCCATTAGGATAGGTTCATTTTGGCAGTGGCCTTCAGACAGATATGAGAAACACCGTTCACCTAGTCAACATCAAAACCATCTATGTTTTTCTCTATATCCATCTCTTAATCTATCCATGTATTTGTTGACTCCGGATATTGATGTCCATAGTGTGACTATCTAAATAGAGCTCTGTCACTTATATATGAATTTTAGTATGCTTGAGTGCAAACTCGTGTACAACAATTGGAATTTCGCATCAGGGTACTTCCTCCTGTAGTCAATAAGTATGCCAACCAAGGAGATTCTTAGTGCCTTCCAAGGTTCTGCGTAGATAGCTAGGGTATGGAGTAAAGGTTTTGTGGGTATATCTCTAGTAAGCCCTCCCGAGACTATAACTCGGCCACTAGGGCCACCTAGGGGTTTAAAGGCTTATTGCATACGCTAAATGCAATCGACGATCCCTGCGACAGTGAGTTTGGTTTTTATTTCATTTTAGTTTTGCTGGGACTAGCAAAATGTAGTTTTGGGGGTGTGATGAGTGCTTAATTCTTACATATTTACCACTCGAACTACATTTTCTTAGTTCTTTATTATATATATATATATATATTTGGTAATTTTTGTTTAATTTTGCAGTTTTTTAAGAATTAAAGCTCGATAGCTAAAATACGGAATTCTACCGAAAATTGGGTAAAAATCAAACACCAACACCTATTACTCTCTCGGCTGTCTCAAGGAACGCATGGACCTACACATGGAGTGGGGAAGTCGAAAACAATCAAGTCCCTGATATCAAATGATAAAACGGGCTTAACGGAGTCTATTACTTTGGAGCTAAATTGGTTAGGCCTAATATGAGCTAATAATGGCGAAAATGGGCAGTCAATATTTGTTGGGCCTATTTAATCGGATGTTCGGACTTTCCTGTAATCTAAAATGAAATTGGATTTTCAATGGCTTTGGTGATGTGTTGGCTACGGACTTTAAGGGACAAGGTGGATGCGTGTGTCTAAATGAAGCAGTTGTGTGGCGACAAAATCAAGGCATCAATTCAACAGACTTATTCCACAAGATGGTTGGTGACAAGGTGGGAATGGAAGTTTCCATTGTAAACAAGGAAGGAAAAGATCCTGATAGAGGGGAAATTAATTATGTGCTCATAAGGTATCTTAACTTATGTGGTCGGTCATGAAAATGCAAATGAAAAGGAAAGTGATCTTCTTAGTTTGGCAATTAAGTGATATTTTGACACTTGTCAATCTATAATTGGATGACTCTTATAAATATGATGTGATATGTGGTCATTCAGAGGGAAGAAGGGGGATTTGAGCCCTATAAGACGTGCAAAAGAGAAAAGGGGAGTTCCGGACAGCTAAGAGGCGACACCACTGTTTTTATATTTATTTTATTTTCTGTTTTGTAATGAAAAGCTAGCTCTCTCTATTGGGGCTAAGGAGGAAGCCAATAAATCGTGTAAGAAATTTAGTACTCTTTGAATAAATACTTAAATGTTTTAATTAATCTCTTCTTATTTAGCTTCATAATAATTGTTTTGGTTAGTTTAGCTATCGATCTATTATAAGCGAAGGAGATTATCTGTTTTGGTTTACAACATAAGTTGTTATTTTGTTTTAACCGTAATATTTTCGGAGACATGCATTTGGGTTCAAAACTGTCTTGAGTAGCGTTACGAGTATTTTTAGAGAGGAGTGATTATTTTACATTATTGATTTGGTGGAATCCGAAGCCCTAGGTTTTTCTCTCATTAATCATCTTAGCAATTTTTCTTTAGTACTTTTCGTAGTTAGTCTCAAAGCAAACTCTTTATAAAAGTCCGAGTAACGAATCCCTTTCTTACAACTTGTAAAAACTACATCACGCCGAAATTTACAGAACATATGGGATGGTTGCTACATTTTCCAGTCTGGATAAGTATATTGAACGGCTCAATAAATATGCCGGTGGAGAGGTTAGCACTCACGGCACCGTTTCCTTACAGAGTGACGTCACATCAGATGCGAGGTTTTACGATTTCAACTCTAAGCTAAAAACCACCATCAACATTAAGTCCCCTGCTTAACACGTAACAGTGGCATTGTTGCGGGGTAAGCATGAGATGGTGACAGACAGAGTAAAATCGAAAGGGCAAGACGTGAAGAGATTGCCGAGGAGATTCAACTAACCTTTAGCGGAAGGCATAAGGAATCCGTGATCCCTGTGTTGGCAGCTCTGCGTAATTCTGACTTGGCCATAGGGTGTTGGCATCAGCACTGCAACTTTGGCTACTGATTGGCAGAGGTGGCACTGTAACTTGGTCCGCGGAACGGGCGCTGGCTGGCTAGGAAAGGTAGATGGCGCTGCTTTGACTGGCTAGGTCAATGACGATGCTGGCTACGGAAAGGTGAATGGTGCTGCTTTGGCTGGCTAGGAGCAAGCGGATATGACGCATTTCAACACTAAGAGAAAGGATGTGTTGAGGAAGTATGCCTGGCAACACAATAGTGGTGTTGAGGAATTTGCGCGTCTCAACACAAAGAAGAGGGTGTGTTGAGGAAGCATTCCTAGAAACACAGTGGTGAGTGTTGAGGAATTTGCACATCTCAACACTAAGAGAAAGGATTTGTTGAGGCAGTATGCCTGGAAACACAATAGAGGTGTTGAGGAATTTGCATGTTTCAACACCAAGAAGAGGGTGTTGAGGAAGCATGCCTAGCAACACAGTGGTGAGTGTTGAGGAATTTGCACGTCTCAACACTAAGAGAAAGGATGTGTTGTGGCAGCATGCCTGGCAACACAATAGTGGTGTTGAGGAATTTGCACGTCTCAACACCAAGAAGAGGGTATGTTGTGGAAGCATGCCTAGCAACACAATGGAGAGTGTTGAGGAATTTGCACGTCTCAACACTAAGAGAAAGGATGTGTTGAGGCAGTATGCCTGGAAACACAATAGTGGTGTTGAGGAATTTGCACGTCTCAACACCAAGAAGAGGGTGTGTTGAGGAAGCATGCCTAGCAACACAGTGGTGAGTGTTGAGGAATTTGCACGTCTCAACACCAAGAAGAGGGTGTGTTGAGGAAGCATGCCTAGCAACACATTGGTGAGTGTTGAGGAATTTGCACTTCTCAACACTAATATATTTAAAATTTATTGAATATACTTAATAGACATAAGAAATTTAGTTTAAGGATAGTTACTTAGCTCTGTCTCCGCTAGGCAAGTCCTTCGCGCATGATTGGGCTTTGGGTATTTTAGGCTCCCCCATGAGTGAGCAGCATCAGGCGTTAGTGATGACATCAGGATGACGACGGGTTGATAGACGGACAAAAGTCCCCAGGTCTTTGATGGGATGAAACAAAAGGTGGCCACAACTATGAACCTTGGCTGGCTGCGATCACGATCCTTGATAGGGAGGAGTGTGGTGGCTATGGGAACGAACCTTGGAAGGAAGGAGTTTTGAAGTGGTTTCGGCTCCTGGAGAGGACGTTAAAACTTATGAAGCAGAACGCTGAAGCTTCAGCTTCGGATCTGGGAGAGGATGTTGAGGCTTCGGCTTTGGATATGGATCCTGGAGCAGCTTATGGAGAGAACGTTGAAGCGGAGCGGCTGCTAGAGCGAACGTTGAAGCGGAGCGACTTCTGGAGAGAAGGTTGAAGCGACTCCATGAGAGAATTCCAGTGAAAGCGCCATTAACCCTTGATTTCGAAAAACAAGTTGATATGTGTTTATAGCATATGGGAAGACGGCACACAAATAGTGCTGGTCGGCAAGTCGTGTTTTTCTCCTCATGGGAAAGAATACTCTTCTTCTGTTTGATTTTCCCTTGCAACTCTCAGAGTCTTGACGGTTACAATGTTGAAGTTGGAGACCGCATCAATCAGCGTGCTGTCAAACTCGACATACTTCAAGTGAACAGTGGTTAGGAGTCCCCAATTCCATCTATCAATCGTGCTTTCCAGGAGAGGTTGGGGTTTGGGAACGGCTTCGCTGGCTGGAAATAACTGCTTTCCTGATACCGTGCGGTTGAGGGATGCAGATATGTCTTGACGCTGCACCTTAGAGAAATACAGAATCTCACATAAATGTTTCATCATAGACTGCACGATTTTGTGGACGGAGTCCCCAGAAATCATGTAGCTCCTGACAGGAAGAGGGTCTCTGTGAACTCAGGAGGGTTGCTGATTTTCTTTGCCTCAATTTTGGAGAAGTCGTTCCTGATCTTCACGTGTGATGAAATTGGATTGCTGATTCTTTTCTATTGGGCGTTCAGGAGCAACACGAGCCCCTTCATCTATAAAGGCGCGTCCTACTGAAGTGCTTGCGCCGGATGTTAAAAGTATTCTTTGTCAGCTCCATTTGGGGTTGATGTGACTCTTGTGGTAGCCGCTCCGTTAGTGTCTTGAGGAAGATAGGTATCTCTTTCTGAGTTGTAGCCATGTATGTCTGAGCCTTATGAGAACCTTTTGTTTTTCCATCAAATCAACAGTGGTAAGAGGAGGTTGGCTTCCTCTGGCTCCTCCAGTCTCTCGTCCCGGTGGTGGAGTGGCGGGCTTTGGTGACAAGCGCGGTGTCAAACTTGAAGAAATATTGGGAGTAGCGGCGACTCTGGCTCTGGTAATAGGAGGTGTCACGCCAGAGGGGATGCTTCCGGTGTTGCTGGTGTTGGCGCTAGAGGGTGTAACGCCATGGGATGTGTTGACTGCACTTGCAGAGGATACATTGGTGTCGGTTATTCCCTCTTGCTCTCGTTGGATACGTCCACATACTATGTTTGCATCGTCGTTGGCGGGGGCACAGACTTCACACAAGGATTCAATATTTTGTGCCATCTCTGAAATTGGTGGCGTTCTCCGAGCGAATGTTTGCTGGATCTTGCTACAGCCGGTTCTCCATACTCTTTAAAAGACAAAACATCTCATTTTGCGGCTTAAAAATATCAGCTCGATTTATGGAAACATCTTCTAATATTTTTGCCATGCCTTCCATGGTGATTGTATTTCGAACATCGCGGCTTTGGAAATGCTTCGGATGACCAGGGTAACTCCTGAAGCGGAAGGTTGGGATTGGTGATTGAAGTGAATTCTGGTTAATAATTGAATTTATACCTAAGACCCACTATCTTGAGTTTGGGAAGATTGGAATGAAAGTTGAGAAATTGGCTTTGCAACCGAGAGATTAATCTCCCACTGTGGTCACCAATTGTTTATGGGTGAAAACCGTTTCTGCTGATTTTGGTAAATTCGGGTGTGTGGATGAGAAACGAATCTAAACCCTAAACAATGTACTGCATGGGAGTACTTTTGATTCGAGAGATCAATTAGTACAATCCTGGCCCAAACCAAGAAATGGCCGTTCCAGGCTTGCTTCGGTCACAAAGTGAAGGAGAAGGGTTGGTATTAGGGAGGGAAGCAAAGAGAATGTTGAGACTAGAATCGTTGATTCTGATGGTGTGGTTGTTTATGACTTGTATCTGAAAGTAGAACTGACTACCAGAATGGAAAGCTACTAGGTGATTTCTAGATACTGTGTTGTTGCCGACCAAAACCTGTTGTTTGGTGAAAATAAGTGAAGCCTATTTATACAAGTCATATTGAAACGTACCCTGGTCTCGTATGAAGTGGAAATGATTGAGTGGTGGAAGAATAAAGTAACGCGTAACCGTCAGACATTATGCGTCCATGATGAGGGAAGTGAATTCGTGTAACCGTCAGTCATTACACATCCATGATGAAGGAAATGAATTGTTTACACCGTTACTTTTCACCACCACTAATTGTCCTACTTCATGACACTTTCTTGTAACGGGCGCATTGCACGCCGCACGTTGTAAACCGCCAGACCAATACCCTGATGAGTATCCCCTATTTTATGACATGTTTGATGTCTCGAGTGTTTTCGTGGAAAACGTGTAGCAGGTTGCTATGTGTGGCAAGTCAAAGTCAAGAGACTTTGCCATAGGAAAATAACATGTGATGCTATTAGGCTTGCCTTGATCGGCCGCCTAAAACTTGCCACAAGTCCGTCAGTTTGGTGGCGAACTTGAATGGCTGAGATTACATCTCATGAGGAAGGGTAGCAATTTGAAAAAGCGGGGGTACAACAACCACACCCAATATTTCGCTTAACAATCTGTATGGACAAACTCCAATATACTTTCTAGAGAATCAACTAGACAGTCAGACTCAATCTAGAGAAAAGTATATCAAAGAGTTTATATCTCAATCTCTCAATTTGATCTTTACTCAAGTAAATAGAAATCTGCGAGTCTTTATCAAAGAGAGATAACTTGGATGGTACCAAAGACCAAGATCCAAGTGTCAATCAATTTAAATCAACAACCAAAAGGTCGGATATTCTAATTGATTGAACAACACACAACCTGTGATATTTCAATTATATAAACAAATATAATGCAGAATATAAATAACACAGACACCAGAATTTTGTTAACGAGGAAACCGCAAATGCGAGAAAAACCCGGGACCTAGTCAGTTGAAGCACGCCGTATTGCCGCTCGTACACTAGCCTACTCCAAATTAACTTGATCTGGACTGTAGATGAACCCAAACCAATCTCACACCGATCCAAGGTACGAGTTATGCTCATACGCCTCCCGATCCCGCGGGATGCTACGTACTTGATTCCTTAGCTGACCTCACCCACAACTAAGAGTTGCTACGACCCAAAGTCGAAGACTTTAATAAACAAATCGTATCACACAAAAAAAGTCTACTGATAATAGATAAACCATCTCCCACGAATATACCTACGAGTTTTGTTCCGTCTTTTGATAAATCAAGGTGAACATGAACCAATTGATAACCCTAGGACTTATATTCCCGAAGAACAGCCTAGTATTATTAATCACCTCACAATAATCTTAATCGACGCAAATGAAAAAGATATTACGGAATCACAAACGATGAGACGAAGTGTTTGTGATTTCTTTTCTATCTTGCCTATCGGAGATATAAATCTCAAGCCAATTATTTCAATTATACTCGTACGATAGAAACAACAAGATCGGATCACACAACTACAAGAAAAGTAGTATCATTCTGGCTTCACAATCCCAATGAAGTCTTTAAGTCGTTAACATGGTTTAGAGAAGAAAACCCAAGGTTAAAGGAGAATCGACTCTAGCTTATGCAACTAGCATCACACGTAAGGTGTGGGGATTAGGTTTCCCAGTTGCTAGAGTTTTCCCTTATATAGTCTTTCAAATTAGGGTTTGCAATCAATGTTAGGTTGGTAACAAAGCATTCAATATTCACCGTTAGATGAAAACCTGATTAGATTCAATCTAATATTTCTCAACCGTTGGATCGAAACCTTAGCTTGTTACACACAAATGAAATGTCCAATTTTGGGTTAATGTAACCGTTCCCAAATATTAACATTTGTTGGTTCAACAATAGTTAACCAAATGGTTAGCCATATGATCAATTTCATATCAACCATATTCTTCTTCACCATAACTAGTTAAAATGACTCAAATGAACTAGTTAGAGAGTTGTTCAATTGCTTAGATCTTATGTAACTACACAAGACACAATCGGAGCAAAAATGGTTTGATTCACTCGAATCGGTTCATGAACTTTATAGCCACGGTTTGCATAAGCATTCGTTAGTTTATATAAACATGAGTTCAAGAACAACCGATTTTAGATATAACTCGCGGACTGGGTTCGCGGACTTAAGCTCACGGAAGGAGTTCACAAACTCCAGCGAAATTCTCGGGTCGAGAACTTCCGCGATTCGCGGAATTGGCTCACGCCACATTCTGTTTCTCTTGATCAACAAAGTTCGCAAACTTTGGTTCAAGGAATAAGGACTTATACATATATGTGTTTCCACAACAATGCTTATATTCTACCAAAGGTTATGTAATCTAAACTCTCATTTCAATCATTAAAACATTCTCGGAGGACGTTATATAGCCGTTATTCACGAGACCATTTTTCGTGGAGCAATTTTCAAAGTGATTGAAACATAACATGACATTCGTCACTAGGTAAAGATGAATTTGGCTAAAGTGAAAGCTTACCAACACATATTTCGAGAAATAGATAGGCGAGTTAAACTCGGCTCGAAATATTAAATGTGTATAATGAAAGTCTATATATCAAAATGACTTTTGTCTCAAGAATAAGAGATAGTGTAAATAGACTTTTGAGTGACAGATAAGTTCAAGTCTCCACATACCTTTTAGTCGATGAAGTTCCACCAGTTCCTAGAGTAGTCCTTCGTCTTGTATGATGATTTCCTTGGAGTCTTGAGCTCAACTACACTTTCTATCCTAGTCAGAGACCTTTAGCTATAATAGGCTAGAAATCAAGACTTATAGTTTTGCTCACTAACATTGACAAACATGCTTGAGATAGCAACGCATGCGAGTTCGACCGAGCAATGCTGTAACACCATTGTAAGAAATATTTATATGCCGACTATATGATAGCTGGCATCCTAGGAAATATTTATATGCCGACTATAAGATAGCCGACCCAACATAGCCGACATTTTCTTCATTCATAGACCTTGCCGGCCAAAGATAGTTGGCGTTTTCTTCATCCGCAGACCATGCCAGGCAAATTTAGTCGGGACCTTATTCAATCGTCGACCTTGCCGACTTCTCAGATTTTTAAAACAAAATTTTTGATCGAAATCGAACTCATAAGACAGACAAAAGGTTTAATCCACTGAATTCATAATTTCAAAATTTCGATCTAAACTCAATTAATTAAGCTAATCAAATTTTTTTAGTGTTAATTAAACAATGGTATATTAATCATTTAGAAAATACATTGTTAATAGGTGGTTTGTTTTACTTCAAAATAACCCCAACTAACTGGTATGTCCAATTTGGCCAAGATTATTAATATCAATATCTATAAAAGTACGTTTCCATAAAAAACAACACAAAAAAAAAAAAAACGCGTCAAGAGTTATCCTAAAAAGTTTTTTTTTTTTGATAAGAAGACAATTTATTTATGTATTATAGGAAGTGTGCAAAATATACAAAGTAGGATGATAGCCAAGTTTGGCTCTTTCTAGGAAATTAGATCTTACATTTTCATTCGCATTCTCCGTAGAGAAGTACTTAATTCTCCTAGTCCTTACTTCCTTAGCTAGTTTGTCTTCGAAATCTACATGTTTCCTAGGTTTGTGCATAAAAGAAACCGAATGATAATTTACAATGGAAAATTTGCATCTATAGATGCTATTTTGAGACCTCCATGAATGAGCTTCAGGACTGTCCTCTCCTTTTAAAATCTTCATTAAGACTTGACAGTCATTAACTATGCAACAATTTTGGAGCTTCAATTCCTTCATCCATTTGATGGCCTCAAATCCAGCTTTGGCTTCAGCTTCTAAGGGGCAGGAGGCCCAGCCACTTCCTGCACGACAGTGCTTCCTGTTGCCTGCATATCCAAGATAGATATGGCATATCCCATTGTGAAATCATCTTCAGAAAAGGAAGCATCAAACAGGAGAAACCAGTCAGAGGCTTTTTTCCTGTGCACATTGTTATCGCTGGTAGGTATCTTAGCAGTATCAAGAACCTTATTGGCTTTATTGTCCCTACTGGAATTGAAGTTTAGGTAGGATGTTCTAATGCTATTAATTAACTTGTTCACATTTGATTGATTATTATCAAACTTTACACTGTTTCTAAATTTCCATATGGACCAAATTATGAAAGTAATCTGGTTATGCTTGTTAGTTAGACTTCTATCATTCATCCAAAATTTTAACCAATCCATGATTTTAGTAATTCCATTGAGAACATAAATGGCCTTAAGATCAAAAGCATCCCACACTTTCATAGCCATGTCACAGTAAACAAACAAATGCATTTCATTTTCTATTTCAACGTTATCACACAACATACAATAAGGATCAGAATCTTTCACATATTTAGACATATTATTTCCCAAAGCAAGAGCATTAGACACAACTTTCCAACAAAACATATTAATTCTAGGCAACAAATTAAGCTTCCATAATTGTTTCCAAAACCTAGCTTCATCCTTTTCAAAACTCAGATTTGTCAGAAAGTTATACACTGATTTAGTGTTAATATTCCCTGAATTAGTAGACTTCCATCTAATTTTGTCCTGCATGTGTATATTTGTAGTGATTGAATTAATAGCACCGTAGTGTTACGGTCAAAATCCTTAACAAATTTATCTTTGGAGAGATGATTCCAATAAACATACTCTCTGTTGTACCACATTTCAAGGATATTTTGAGTATCCTTGATTTCAAGTACAGGAAGCGGATTTATAGTATGTAAATATTCAATTTTTTTATTAAGATTTTCAATATTGGTAAAGATATTACCAAAAACATTTTTATTCCATTTAGAAAGGGAGTAGGAGAGATTTCTAAGGTTTTGGTGTAAACTGTAAGCATAGGATCCTCTGATATTACAATTCCAATTATCCAGAACATGCTTTTTATAATTTTCATGGCTAGACCAAGTTTTCATGATCCTAAAAGGTTTATGCAACTTAACTTTTACAAAGCTTACAATTCAAACAAAATCGGAGTGTGATCAAGATCCAACCCTAGATAAGTGACATATAATTGCATCGGGATACATAACAGAGACCAAGCAGAGGAGGATAAAACTCTTGTCTATTCTTTCTTTAATGTTTTCATGTCCCTCCCTATTGTTGGACCAAGTAAATGGAATGCCTTGAAATCTAAGGTCCATGAGTCCTAATTTCTGAATATTTTCATGGATGAACTTATTAACGTGAGAATTTTTGTTGCCACCACACTTATCATTTACATGCAAAATAAAGTTCAAATCACCTATAATAATCCAAGGGGTATTAGGATTTAATTTACAAAAATGGTTTATTTTGTCCCATTGCATTTTTTTCCTATTTCATTTAGAGAACCATGCATGCACACAATATTCCAGTAATTATTAAGACAATCATGCATTTCAAAAAAACAAATATCATGAAATTCAGCAATGCATATAGCTTTAATATTATTATGCCAAGCAATGAGCATCCCACCATCCAAACCAATTCTAGGGACAGCAAGCCAATTGTGGAACTTAAGATTCCTAGCTAAAATGTTCATACTATCTTTAGCATCCTTAGTTTCAGATAAGAACACAAAATCTGGGTTTTGCTTTTTAATGATGTATTTCAAATGATTTCTAGTAAGGGGTGTTCCAACCCCCTGCACATTCCAAGACAAGATCTTCATAATGAATTGTAGAAAAGGAAATTCAGTTGAAAAACTTACTTTAGAGTTAAAATAAATTTTATCATGCCAGTTCAAATTCTCATATGAGAATCTATCAATTGGGCAATCAGGGAAAGTAGAGCAAAACCAGCTTGTAAAGGGTATTAAAGTTAAGATTAAAAATGTAGTGGAATAAAGAGAAACCTGTTTAGATGGAAGGGATTTGGTTCCAGCATCCACAAGAGAAGCAGTTTCAGACCCATTCATTCTAGCATCATTGTCAGCACCTCCATCACTTGTCATCTCTCCTTTGTCAGCATAAGGAGCCTCCACTTCCATGTTCTGATCAGAGTTATTCATCACCACCTCTTCAGTAAAAGCATGCAGAGTTCTATCAATTTCTTGCATATATCCCTCCATTTCCATAGCTTCTAAAACAATATCTTCTTTCCTCCTTCTCTTATTTGATCTTATATCCTCTCTGTGAATTTCTGAAGTATAAGAAGCACCGGCAGCTTTTTTCCACAAGGATATGCTTATTGACTTCATCCGTGATTATTGCTATTCTCATGATCTCGCATTATTTCTTTGCATTGTTCTCAGCATTATTTGTTACTGGTGTCACTCCTTTCAGCACTCACATCTCCTTCTCCTCTCTTAATATCATCCTCACTAGCATTGTTGTTCGCCGGCTCTTGAATTGCATCCGCTTCTCCACCATCTTGAATCTCCATATTCTGTTGAATCACTTGAACTAACTCTTCCACTTGTTCTTCAAAAGGGTCCACACCTTGCAAGTTCAGGACTAGAGTCGCAACCCAAGCCATGTTGGCAATCAAACCGCAGAAATTTTCATTATGATTAAAGACATAACAATGCCTCGCAAGTAGCGAGGAATGAAAACCCAAATAGAAGATATCAATTCCGATCCTTTCTCCATCCTCTAAAGTTAAGTGCACTTTCCTTACTATTGGTAGATTGACATCCATCCCGACTTTTGCCTTCACAACCCCAGGTTGGGTCTCTGTTGAAAATGGTAATAGGTTCTCCACTGAGAGGCAATTATTTGGGAATATTATCTCTATCAAGGTCAGCCCCTCAACTCCGAATTCAATGAAGAAGACCTCAATTTGGAAAATAGCTCTTTGCACATTCATGTTGAACTGCCATGGAAGTAACACCAATAAATATCCACCTATTGAATGTGGTCTCCCCCTTAACACCCTCTGGAAGATTTCTCTTGTGCGAATTCTGAAGATGAAGACATTTCTCCTCCCTGTAGTGATTACAATGACTTCATTTTGTGCACCCCAATTTTGCCTTATTGAGTAACTCACCATATTTCTTGTCACAACACTTTCTCTACAAACATAGCCTATAAGAGCAAAGGAGTCAACATGTCTTCCTTTTCCTTTTAAGCTCACATGCTTGTTGTTTCTTATAAAGCCATTGTTATCCCTTTGCTGGTTGTTGCAGATAGTATCAGAGGTGTTAGAAGAGGAGGCCATTGATAAGACCAGTTGAAATGAATGATGCTTATTGTAAGTAGTGATAGAAGAATTCCTGAAGATCTTGTGTGAGCTAGGAACTTTAAATCTATTTTGCAGGGTGTTCTGAAACAGTGGGGCTCTATGAAAAGAAAATAGAGCATTGCATAGTATATAAAGCGAACTCCCGTCAAGGCAGAAGTTTGAATTTTGCCAAGTGTTGGCCATGCTAAAGACTTGCAGATAAAGAGAATAGCAATATAGATACTTGGGAAGAAAGCTGAGATTTTGCCTTGAGTGAATCAATGATATGATTACTAGCCGTAGCATGATGCAGGAAGGAGTGTATCTTTGGGTTAGCTTGCACGGGATAATTGATGAATACGAGAAGCTTGCAATCTCAGTATCACCCAAATATTAAAATCGGAGAATCTTCAATGGCTGACAATGCTGTAGAAAAAGGATATTGAATTAGGTCACCACCACTTCAATTGCTTCAGCACGGAACCCTATTCCTCCCAATTATGCTCGGGAATGGAGAGAAGGGATGAAATCTGAAAAGATTATACAAAAACAAGGAAAATCGATTTAATTAGCTCGAGGTAATCATAGAATGAGCTATAAAAAAGAAATTGAAAGAACCTAAAAACTAGGGTTCCTCGTTTTGAAAACCAATAAGACAGGAGATTAAGACAAAAGCAAAGCAACAAAAACAGATTAGAAAATTAGGAATCGATGTAAACAATAGAAAAACATAATCATGGATTGCAGGATGTGCAGGAGGAAGGATTCACGCTCAAATCAGAGAAAGAAATTTTTAGTGAGTTGAGGATCGGTTCGCCTGAGTCATCGCTCGATCCGTCCTCCTTTGAGAGCCTATTCCACACCTAATCCATACAGGGTCAACAAGACGTCATCCTAAAAAGTGCAAAATCAGATTTTGTATGTTAACTTGGATCTTTGGGTAACTTAAACTTTTCTCTTACTTATTTGACTTAAGAATCGTGTAAAAGTACACCCGCATTTTCTGTGGGAAATCTGTTTATATCGTGACTCATAATTATCGGCTGGCTCACGATACGTGATTATACTTTATTTTCGTATACACCAAATCTTGATCTATTTTTTTCTTCTTCTTCTCAATCGAACTAGTTGAACTTGCTTGAGAATTGAAGTAACAACTTGGAAAGTACGTATCTGCGGTCAAGAAGGTACGTAACTACACACGATCTACCTCTTTTTCTTCGGATGAATCGAGCTAGTTTAACTTGCTTCTCGTAAAGTTACATATATTCCAGTCCATAAAAGTATTAGCTAGAATTCCTATACAAGCAGGAGTCTAAATCCTAATTCATGTATGACATCATGACTCCAACCTTTTAAACTGGATATTTAATTCATGTATGACATATAGAGATCGGTATATACCCATACCGATCTCTATGATGCTGAGCAGCCAAACATCATAGAAATTAAGAGTAATCTCTGGAAAAAGAAGAAGAAGAAATTAAGAGTAATCTACGGGAAAAAGAAGAAGAAGAGGGAAACTGACTTGACAAGGAGCAAGTTGGAAAAAAAAAAAGAGATCAAAGAGGAGGTGCTTAATTGTGAATACAACTTGTTGAAGCAGCAGCATGCCTCACCCCTTTTTGAATTGTTTTATTGCTTTTATTACTAGAATAAAAAGAGCAATTTTGAAAAATATTGATGATGGAGGAGAAGAGCACCAGATAGAATGTGTATGTGAAGATCTTCCCGAGGAATTGGTGATTGAAAGTATTCTAACGAGATTACCGGTCCAGGACTCTTGCAATCATTATTATCGATAAGTTATGGTACAATTCAATCTTTAATGATTCAAGATTTTCTATGATTCATGGTATTCGAACAAAAATGAACTATTTCTAGTGTTTAATCTACTTATGTATCCGAGAGGCGGCAACCGAAACATGTACTTTTCGATTTATTAGGACGAAAAGGCCATGGATATTAGAATTCTCTAGTGCCTGCGCATCAACAATATATATGAAATAATAGGCTTTTGCAATGGTTTAACTTGTGTGAATATAGTCGGTGTACCTACCGATACAAGTTGGTAGAATAGTACATTATTAACCCTACCAGGTGTGAAACACTTTCCCTCGGTTATTTACTTCTTTTTGGGGGATATATCTACTTGTGTCATGGTTTTGGTTTTGATTCATTATCACAAGTGTACAAGGCTGTTATTATTTTTACTTCAGGAAGCCAACACGAGTTTCTTTGCATGGTTATTACATTGGGAACTATGTCATGGAGAAAGATAGTTACGAGTACTGTCGATATCTCACCACCACCTGGTTCTTCTGGTTTTCCTAGTCAAATGGTCACTAGAGTTTTGAGAACTTTATGTAGACAAGCCACCTTTTGCAGGGGTCTATGTTGTAAAAGGCGAGCGCCTGGGAAAAAAAAGCGCCCAGGCGCCAAATTATACCTAATTCAGTTTTTTTCTAAAAAAAAGGCCCTCGTCTGGGGCGCCTTAGGCGCCAAAGGCGCTAGGCTTGGCGCCTCGCCTTGCCTAGCGCCTTTTACAACATAGGCAGGGGTGATCTTTTTTGGAGGACGAATAATAATAACATTGATATGCTGCTCTCTTTCGATCTCCATAATGAGAAGATTCACTTCATTCGACTCCCGACTGAATGTACTCGACAGATTATGGCGACAATCGAGCGTCGGTATTTAGCGATTGATCATCTTTTGGAGTTTAAAGGATACCCTTGTATTGCACGTTCGAGAGGATAACAACAAGATCCAACTATGATCACTGCGGCCATCATTGCAATTATCAAACAGGTGTTTGTTGTTGTTGTTACAAGGTTCATATGTATGTATTGAAGCACAAGGACAAACAAGTGTGGAGCAGGGAGGAAACTTTCGATGTTCAGATTATGGATCAGGAAGGTTTACCACCAACTCCCCTCTGTCGGCACTTTGACACTTCCGCTGCTACACCTCCTACACGTATATTGAATTTCTCCAATCAGGTCTTATTGTATTGGTTTAATGGGGAACGTATATTTTACAATTTGCAAGAGAAACATCTCAAGGTGGTGGAAGGCCCCCGCTTCTACCCTAGAGTTTTTCGGACTAGGATGAATGAAAACCTAGAGCGTCGTATTGGCAATGATGATAATATATATTGCCCGTTCATGGATTATCAGCTGCACGCTCAAGTGGAGAACATCATGACTCTGAAAACATTCATTCCTAAAGGAGACACAACTATTGAATCTGACTCTGCTGATGAGATACTTCACATTATTAAGAACAAGGTAGGGTCAGGATGGCTGTCTACGGGAAGAGAAACACACTTTCTATGCTTTTTATTAGTTCTCTCGGTGGTCGATTCGCTAGTCAGTTCCACTCCTTCCAGTCGAATCTTTTTGAGCCTCTCGCATATGCTCGAGTCCCTCACTTTACGCAAGTGAGTCACATCATCCCACCGGACCTCGTGTTTCGTCCTATTTCAATTTTCTGTTCAGACTACATTTTCGTTTGAGTGATGTTTATCTATTTTATTGAAGACCTGTGCTTAAGACTGAATACACATTGCAATACTCTCAGGTTGAATCTAAATTAGCTTAACCTCCCGGAACTGTAATTTTTTGTATCCTCTGTTTTACTAGGGCGATACACACTTTACTAGAAACCAGTACTACTAGAGAAGCGAAATAAAAAGTATACAAACGTGAATCAGATGTGCACTAACTCGTTTAGTAGTTTTTTAAAAGATTCTACACCGTGAAAAAAGTGGCTGCTGCAATATAGATCTCTTCTTGATTAAGGCAAAGAAATTGTGCATACAAAATTACTGAGAAAACTGACCCCAAAATTACCTGGAAGAATATGTACAGTGCTAGAGAATGAAAGGGTACAGTGCTAGAAAATGACAGGCGTCTAGGAAGCTTTAACCAGCCTGTTCTTTTTCATTGTACTGCCCTCTCAATCTGTTTTAGTACGAGTCCCTCTCTCTGGAAAATCCTCAGCGAGCTGCGTCCCAACATTCCGGTAACTGTCGCAGCCTCAAGGGAGAGTGTGCTGGCCGTAATCACGGTCTTCATCGTAAGTATCCTCAGACGAGTTTACGTCTGAGCAGTCTGATCTCTATAATCCTACGAAGGTAGAGGCAGGATGGCTGTCTACGGGAAGAGAAACACACTTTTTTATGCTTTCTCTTAGTTCTCTCGGTGGTCGATTTGCTAGTCAATTCCACTCCTTCTAGTCGAATCATTTTGAGCCTCTCGCATATGCTCGAGTCCCTCTGCAAGTGAGTCACATCATCCAACCAGACCTCGTGTTTCGTCCTATTTCAATTTCTATTTCACTTTGAAGATCCGTGCTTAAGACTGAATCTACATTGCAATCTGTTAATATGCTTAAACAGGTTTACCATTCCATTCACATTTATTAGTTATTTAACGTATTTTGTTATACCTCTGATACAAACATTTATTAGTTATTTTGGATGAAAGCAATCACAATGTTTTACTTCCTGGGATGCCACATGAATTCCTGTCATCTAAATTTGAAGCTGATAGAAAAAATTTCAGGGGTTTATACGCTTGATTCAAATATATGAAATGTGTTTACTTACAAACTTATTTGTAGCCTTGGGAACTGAAAATGTCTCTCTTTCACGCTTCACTTACACCTTGTTTGTTTTTCCCCGACTCATCTAACACTACAAGAAAAACGGCCTTTGACAAAAAGGTTTATCTGAAAACCCTAACTCTAATACCCAGAGGAAAATGGCTTCTTCTTCACATTCTCAAATATCAGCAATCACTGGAAAGATGCAAAATACTCAGATTCGTGATATTGGTGCAAGAAACCTAAAAAGAGCTATTGGTACTAAGTTAGTTATTACTAAAGCTACAGATGTTTGGGGCACAACTTTGATCGGCAAGGTCTTTTCAAAAGATACTATGGTTACTGACACGGTAAGGAAATGGGTTATTTTAATTTGGAATCGCTTCAGAGTCAAGGAAGTCCGTGCAATTGATAGGAATATCTTCTTATTCAAGTTTGTCACCGTAGAAGTAATGGATGATACACTCAAAAAAAGCCCATGGAATGTCAACAAAAGTCATTTGAATCTACAAAAATATGACCCTGCCATTCCAGTTAAAAATTTGGTTTTCAAATATCAAGAATGGGATCTCCAATTCAAAAATATTTTACCTGAATACCACTCTCTGGAAGTGGTCACTGAAGCTGTTGAAGAATTAAGAGAGAAAATCTCCAATGATCCCGAAGATTGTAGACCAACCTTTGGTACCACTATTAAATCTAGGATCACAATTGATCTCACAAAACCTCCACACAGAGGTGGTTGGTGGCATACTGCTGCTGGAGAAGTTACTTGGATCAGATTTCATTGGGAAAGGCAACCACATAATCTTTGTCCTAACTGTTATGTCATAGATCACAATGAGGAGGAGTGTCCCAATGTAGCTCATGATCTGATGATCAGAAGGTTGATTTAATCAGGAACAATATATCAACTATCTTCATGATCTTGCTTCTACCTATGGTGTAAAAATATGTGAAGATATTGATCTTCTGCAGGAAAGAATTTGTGAAGCTTGTCGCAAGAAGATGGAGGAAGAGGCTAATGTTGATGATCAGATTGAGGAGGCAGAAATAAGAAACAACAAAAGATCTAGAACCGAGGATTCTAATGAAGAAATCGTGGAAAGTAATACTGGGAAAATTCAGATCACCAATGGTAATGACGATATGGAGCATGATCTCATAGAGGAAGGAGAACCAGGAGCAGGAGAGAACCCCTATGAGATGAATGAGGCCTCAAATAATCTGGTAATTCATCTTAATTCTTATCTCTTTTTCCGCACCTAAAATTTGTCCTTAGAGTCAACATATATTTCTCACAAAGCATTTATTACTTGACTAGTTTACAATGCATATTTTGAATCCGTTCATAACCCTATTAATAACTTGAGTATCAAGTTAAAGTTTTTAGAAACATTTAAACATGAAAATCATCAGTTGGAATTGTCATGGCATCCTTGGGAAAGAGACTAGAGATCACTTGCTTCATCTGAATAATATAAACTCTCCTGATATAATTTTTTTGTGTGAGACAAAAATTAATGATGAGACAGGATTCTTAATATTACCAATTTCCTTAAAATGCCTAATGGATGCTTTGTCCCTTCTCTTGGTCAGGCTGGAGGTATTATCCTCCTTTGGAAGGATGGTTTCTCTCTAGAAATTCTAAACTCCTCTAGTAACATGTTCCATTCCTTAGTTAAAAATGATCCCTGTAAGGGTGAATGGTTTCTTTCTTGTGTTTATGGTACCTCGTACAAAAATTAACAACCTAGCCAATTGAAGTATATAAAAGATTTAAGTACCTCAGTTAAAATTCATTGGGTTCTATTAGGTGACCTGAATACCACAATGGATATTAGTGAAAGAAATACTAACACTGAACCAACAGATCCCAAGTTTTAGGTTACATTAAAGACTGAGATTTGCATGATATGGGATATAGTGGTAACCCATGGATCACTAGTAATAGTCATGGAACAGGAAAAACAAAATCTAGAATTGATAGAGCTTTGGTTAACAGTGAATGGTTCCTTAATTATCATGAATCTAGACTTTCCCATCTTCCTCAAAAGGGCTCGGACCATTCTCCTATACTTATGACCATGTATAATAAGTTTAGTAACTTAGGAAAAGGTTTTAAATTCTTTGAACATTGGTTACAGAATGATGCTTGTAAAATTGAAATAATGAATGCTTGGAAAACTAACTTCTCAGGTTCTGCAACTTATCTCTTATCTGATATGTTCTCTAATACAAGATATTTTCTTTCTAAATGGAGCAAAGCTACTTTTGGTCATATTCAATCTAGAATCTCTCGATTACAAGAAGATTTATCCAAATTGCAAGCTCAAGATGTCCATGGTAACAACACTAAAGAAGTGATAAAATTAGATAACCAAATAGTTAATCTTAATGAGATGCAAGCAAGTTCAAATAAGCAAAAGTCTAGAGATCATTTTTATAATGACATGGATAGGAACTCTAAATACTTCCATATAAAATCAAGCTACAGAAGGGTTAGAAACATGATAGATTCTCTTCAAAATTCAGAAGGTACTTGGTATCAAGACAGAAATTCCATTGAAAGTCTTTTAGTTTCTCATTTCAAGAAGATTGGTACTACTTCTCAGCCAGCAGATACAACACAGTTCCTTTAATTCATTCCTTCAAGTATCCCAGATCAAAGCAATGAAGACCTTATAAGAATTCCAAATGATGAAAAAATCTATAAAGCTCTTATGCCAATGCAGCATTGGACATCTCCAGGTCCATATGGTTTTCCACCAAGGTTTTATCAAACTCAATGGCACACAGTAGGAGGTGATGTTTGTAAAATGGTAAATGCTTTCTTTAACTCAGGCTATTTACTTAAGAAGATTAACAATACAAGAATCTCTTTAATTCCAAAAATAAGTGGTGCTCATAAGCCAGAGGATTTCAGGCCCATATCCTTATACAACACAACTTACAAATTGATCTCAAAAATAATTGCTCTCGGACTAAAGAAACACATGGTGGATATTATCTCTCCTATGCATGGAAACTTATGTACACAGGAGGCTGATTTCTAAAATATTTGTTTGGTTCAAGAAATGGTTAAAGCCATGAAGAAAAAAGAGGGAAGAACATGTCACCTTGCTCTCAAAATGGATATGTCTAAGGCATTTGATAGATTAGAGTGGAGTTTCCTAATTGAAGTTTTAAGCAAATTTGGATTCTGTGAAAAGTTCTGTGACCTTGTTTACCAATGCATTAGTACTGCATCTGTGGAAATCATGATCAATGGATCTCCATCAACAACTTTTAAACCCACAAGAGGAATCAGACAAGGAGATCCCCTTTCTCCATTTCTATTCATTCTTGCTATGGAAGCTTTCTCAAGACAGATGAACCACTATGAACAAAAATAACAACTCACTGGTATGAAAATTTCTAGATCAGCTCCTAAAATAAATCATTTATTGTTTGTTGATGATTGCCTTCTATTCCGCAAGGCTAATCAAACTCAAACAAATAAATTTCTTAAAGTTATTGAGGATTTAGGTGTTTGTTCAGAATGGATGATTAATTTTCATAAGTCAGCAGTATATTTTAGCAACGATACAAGTCCTTCTCATGATCAGCTCATTAGTGGTATTCTTCAAGTAAGACAGTTGAGTATTAGTGAGGAAAAATACTTAGCTTGCCCTTCTTTGTAGGAAGAAACAAAAAAAATTACATTCTATAATCTCACTGAGAAAATGGAAAATAGAATGACAAAATGGTGCTCTATAAATGTGTCTGAAGCAGGAAGGTCTGTAATGGTGAGAAATATTATAAATTCCATTCTAGTTTATCATATGCTTAGTTTCAAGCTGCCAAATTTTACCATTAAGAAGATGAAATCAACTCAACAGAAGTTTTGGAGGAAAAGAAGACTAACAAAGGAAAGCCACCAATATCATGGAAAATGTCAATAAGCCAAAGGAAGAGGGAGGTCTTGTATTTAAAGATCCAAAGTTTTTAACAGAGCACTACGGCAAAATCTGCATGGAGACTATGTACGAGATAATACTTCAATCAGGCGCAATCTCTTAAGGAAAAATATTTTTGGATGGGAAGATTTTTGATACTAAAGATAACTCTAGTTCCACTTGGTCTTGGAGGAGTATCGAGTCGAGTTGCCTTTCATTAAAAATAACGATTCTTTGGTGCATTGGTAATGGGCAACTGTTTTAATCTGGAGTTATAGATGGATTCTCGAATTATCACCTCCTCTACTCCAAAACCTGAGTGCTCAACCACCAAGAATATACTTATGTGTATCGATTATTCTCGGAATCAGGAGGATGGAATCAGTTTCTTATTTTTTTCTCTATTTGATGCCACAATTGCAAGACTAATTCTGAATATTCCGGTTTATGTTCATACTGTAGACAGATTGGTTTGGACTTTAGAGAGAAATGGTGCTTTCTCTGTAAAATCAGCTTTTAGAAAGATGTTGGGCCAAGAATGCAGTCTATTTTTAAGAAGCTTTGGAAGTTACCCATTCTTCATAGAATAGCTCAATTTCTTTGGAAGTGCATCAAAGATATTCTACAAACTAGAGACAAACTTATCTATGTCATTCAAATGGAGATTATGGGTGTCCTCTCTGTGCACAATATTTGGAGACTTCTTCTCATTGTATATTAGACTGTAGCTTATCAAAGGCAGTTTGGTTTGCAGTCCTTGGAACTCAGATTCACCATGAAGCAAATATAGTAGATTGGTTACGTGAATGGTTTGACAGGTCAAAGCTCATCAAATTCAAGAAGAACATCGTGTAAAATAGCTATTATAGCTTGGTGTATTTGGAATGCTATATGCGACAGTGTCTTTAAAAGTTGGCAGATCACTCCAGATACCATCATTATGAGAAGCAAGTTATAAATAGGTCTCTTGAAACCAAAGAGAGACGGTATTGTTCCTAACATCCCTAAACGAAGAAGGACTAATGAATTTGGAATCCTCCTTCTATAGGCGCCTATAAGATTAATGTTGATGGTTCTTTTAGTTATTCAAATAAAGCAAGAGGTATGAGACTAATTCTTCGTGATTTTGCGGGTACACACAGGGGGATCCAAATGTATCTTCCTAGAGACAACACTGAGTCCAGAACAAGTAGAGTACAAAGGTTTATGGGAGGCACTGCAACGGGCAGAACATATGAGGCAGGATAAAGTGATATTTGCACTGGACTCACAACTGGTAGCTGACGCTGTGAACAAAGAGGACTTCAAAGACAATGCAGTTATGAAGAACAAAACAAGGTTGCTGATATTTTAGCTAAGCTAACTAGGACTTCTTGTTTAAGTAGTGTTTGGATTTTAACTACCCTACGATGAGATTTTGTTTCAATTACAAGAGGATACAAATCATGTATCACAAGACTCTTAATCAATGAAAATTTCAAGTTTAGAAAAAAAAAAAAAAAAAAAACATTGCCAAATCTTCGTCGAAATATAAATCTAATTATATCAAATATTATATATATATATATATATAAATTGTCTTCCTCAAAATGTAATGGGGTAGGATTCGTTGACATGGTTATAATGACATAATCTTGACATTTTAGCACCATTTTCTCTACCAAACCCAATGGGCAATGAATTCGAGGCTAATTTTTTTGCTGACACGTTCTTCTTATAAGTCTCTACACTCCCACCAAAAATGTGATCATTCCGAGATGTATAAGACCACCATCTACCATTTTGAATATCAACCGTTGAAGATTAACGGTTGAAATTAAAATATGTGGATGGTGAAATTTTGTATTTCAGAATTTTCTCATTTTTAGCAGGAATGTAGAGTTTTATACGAGGAACATGTCGTCAGAATATTAGCTTTAAATTCATTGCTGGTTGGGTTTGGTAGAAAAAATGATAACCATGTCAACGGATTATGTCATTATAACCATGTCAACGGATCCTTCCCCAAATGTAATTTACTTATTTACATTAAATCAATATATATTACAAATATCACAAACAATGAAGCTTCATTTGGCAATTCCACCAATGATACGATTCTAGAAACTAAAAGCTACTAACATACAGTAGAAGGCTCTAACTTAATGTTGAGAAAACTCACTCGCATTACTTTGTCAATGACTGACCTACTTTATAAGCCTCTTAATAGCAGCCTCGGCTGATTGGTGTGGGAATTTGCAAGAAACCTGCAATCCCGTGGATATCCTACGGAAAGTATGTACCATGTAGCAGAGTTCATTTAAACATCCTTTTTGAAACCCCTAAGCAATCATGCATACAAATCTTCCACTACTTCTACAAGACAAGATCGGTTCCCCTCTCCCATATTTGGTCAGACACACAAACCCGATCATACCACAGGTGATTATTTAAGATCGGTTTTACTAATAAAAGTTATACCAATACATAAGTCAGGCCTTTTTGAATAGTTCTACCAAGAACACAACAAGTTGTGAGAGGTTATAATCAATCACACATATTGGTTGTTCATAAGATATGCAATGAATAACAAAACCAATAACACCTGGAAATTTTCTTTTCGGTCCACAAACAAGTTTATGAACTTACTTCCTTAGAACACATGTAAACATTGTTCCCTAGGATGAAATCCTCACCTCATACCCATACATAATCACAATAGCATTCAAACTATTATGAAGATGTCTTATCTACAAAGTTTAATGGTTAAGCAATAAACCTCATATTGTATTCCTTAATACTATGTCTATCTAGAGTTCAAATATGCTTCGCAGTTATGTTTTCAATATGCACGACTTGAAAGATACGTTAGGGAATGAAACAGTTCAAGTCAAATATCACTAACCTCAAGTGGAAGGATGATTGTTGTTGTTGTAGCTCCTTGCTTCTTCACATCTTCAAGACTTCGCAATACTTGTAATGTCTCATATCCTAATACTTTCAAGCTAACCTATACGAAGTTGACTCTAGTACATAATCAAGCGACTCTTAACATGAGTTTTGATTCACTAAAATATGACAACCAAACTTGACATACCAACGCTTGGTGGGTTCAACCAAGCAATGCTCTAACATAAGGTGTTTCTAGTTTATGTTCTCTTAAAGCGATATCATAATCTAAATAACCCAAGGCTATTTCAACCCGTGACTTCCACATTGAGTAATTTGTGCCATTCAATGGCTCAATACCATCTATAAACCCTTGAACTTGAACATGATTCATGGTTGTAACTGTCATACCATTTAAAACTTAATTCTATTTCACATGAATGATATATTAAACATTACAATACAAATCATTTAAACTTCATGAAATGATTATGCATACATTATTAACATATGCGACATCATATAGGTATAACAAACAAAACATACTTATTTTAGATTTGATATCCCACAGCTTCACCTTTGGGCAACAACTACGATATATCGAAGCCTTTAACCAATAGTAAAGATAATCAGCTCATATTTGGTGTATAATAATCCCTTTTCACCTTTGGGTTGAAGAATTATCATCCACCGCACATAGACAGATTATTTTGCTCCATTCAAGATGTCATAAGCATGATTCACCTTTGGGTATAATCATACTAGTGACCTCCAGAACGCTCATACAGTCCCTTAACAAAAAACATGCACTTTGTTTTCTCTTCGAGTATCACTTTGGCAATACTCAACTTTAGAACAAAGACATACAAGAACCGTGAAGCAAAACAACAAGATAATACTATTTGATTATAAGGAGTAGAACCTAACATGTTAATTACTAAAGGAACATTTTCTAGTTGTAGAATATTGTTTGAACCTATAGCTCTGATACCAATATTATAATTTCAAAGAACTAAACATGATTACTTTAGGATAAGCATGATGCACGATTCATTGTTTGTCTTCCATGTTTAGAAAGATTCACTTTATCTTTGACTAATGTTTAGGATCTTCTATTCACGTAACTAGATAGCTCACAATCATAACATGATATAGTTAGGTACATACCTTAGATTATAGGACATATATAATGTTAACTGAATAGGAATGAATACTGTAGTACCAGGGAACTTTCTTGCTTAGTAAACTTCCAATTCTATCTCCTATTTCTTTTAATGATGGTATAAACTTTAGTTATATAATAGACTAGAATGGCGTCCACCTCATGCTTCATAGGGACATATGTCCTTCAACCTGCCATCATCGATTGAAGAACAATCCCACAACAACACATACAATCTTTTATGACACCAGTGATAGTCAAGGAAATATCAATTCCTTGACCATGACATAAAACTTTCATGCATAATCTATACCTTAAACTTTCTGATTAGGATTACACTAATCCAATTTGGTTAAACCAAAACTTAATTTGTTTCTAAACCAAAATAAAGCTAACAGTTATCACATATCATACCACTATAAAGCCATGTAATAAAGAGAACGAGAATTCGAAAACTTACAACATCAACGAAAGCTTTGAGGGATTCTTTTGATTACGCAAACTAAACCCTTTTGCAATGAAGTCAAATCAGCTTCAAAATGCATGGCATCACTTAGAATCATATAATCTGTCAGGCCTGGCATACTGGCTCTGTGAAAGGGGGTTGTCATTAGCATACTCATATCCATTATTGGATCCTCGAGGATCATATCTATCCTCCATAACTTTTTCCCTTACAGACTCTGATCGATACCTTTCAGATGTTCTCCTCTTTTATAACCATTAATGTCTGATATTTGATCATTCTTCCCCTCACTTAAATCAGTGGCCGGATTTGAGACAGACGATGTGGATCTGCTATCTTGATATCTGGATCCATGAGATGACACAGAGATTCCTATATCATGTTTACTACTCTTACTCCCTTCCCGATCATCTCTTTCCCTTTAGTGCCTATGTAGTTCATGTGATCCCCTAGTTCTGTAACTAAATGGACTTCTTGACATATACTATTTATCTTGTTTATTTTTCCTCCTACTTTTGGTGTGATCATCAGATTCATAGCGACCATGGCATTCATATCCCTGCTGAATGTGTGAATGCTTTGCGTCACTGCTCTTTCTTATGCTATATTTAGGGGTGCCTAACTCTTTTATTGCAGAGATACCACTCTCTTCCTGGTCATATCTTTCCCTATGATACCTATTTTCTCTGTAGTTGCGTGTTCTGATCGTACTTGTTCTATCGTATTGAGTACTATCTTCTCTAAGATTTTCTCGAGATTTATCTCCAATATGTAAGATATAAAAATTAATCACAAACCTCTTCGTCTCATCGTTTGTGATTCCATAATAACTTGTTCTACTACCATATAGTTAAGTTATTGTGAGGTGATTGATATTTCTAGGCTGTTCTTCGGGAATATAAGTCCGGTATATCAATTGGTTCTTATGTACCTTGATTTATCAAAAGACAGAACAAAAACCTGGTATGTATTTCTGTGGGAGACAGATTTATCTACCTAAATAGAGTTTTCTGTGGAAGACAGATTTGTTTATTAAGTCTTCGACTTTGGGTCATAGCAACTCTTAGTTGTGGGTGAGATAAGCTATGGGAATCAAGTGCGTAGAATCCGGCGTGGTTCTGGAGGCGTAAGGAACGCGAATGTACCTTAATCAGTGTGAGATTAGTTAGGGCTCAACTACATTCCAGTCCGAAGTTAACTTGTATTGGGCTAGTGTCTGTAGCGGCTTTACAGTGTGGTGTTCAAAGCTGGACTAGGTCCCGGGGTTTTTCTGTATTTGCGGTTTCCTCGTTAACAAAATATCTGGTGTCTGTGTTATTTCTTTTCCGTATTATATTCGTTATATAATTGAAATATGACAGGTTGTGCGTAAGTTCAATCAGTTTGTGAATCCGACCTTTTGGTTGTTGATTGAATTGATTGACACCTTAACATTGTTCTTTGGTACCATTCAAGTTGTTTCTTATATAAATCAGTCTCATGGTAGGACTAGAAGATGCCTACAATATTAAACTGCAAGTGCACATCGTCTACTATGTAAAACAGGGAAAATACAGGTCGAACCCACAGAGACTAGGTTGGTGTGTAGTTGAATTCTTAAGTCTAACCAATACTAATTCAGATCAAAAGGGATTGTCGATACGACGAAATAGTTGGTATGGGAATTAAACTAGAGAAAAGACAGGAAATTGGAATAAAATATTTAACACCAGATATGAAGGCACTAGGACAATCGAATCCACCACTAACCTAATTCTTACCACGGCGCCAAATCCTAGCCTTGGACACGCCGCCAAGCCCAAATTTTGTCCACGGAGCCAAACCTTAGCTTTGGCTATGCTACAACGCCAAAGGCTTAGCCATGCCACAATGCCACTGGCATGACGCCATGCTACAACTACTAGTATGCCGCTATGCCACACCACTGGCATGTCGTTATGCCACGGCTACTAGAATGTCGCTATGCCACTAGCATGCCGCTATGCCATGGCTCCACCAGGCGCTACTATGCCAATGGCGCCACTTCGCTATAAAACAAGATGCGGCCATAATTAATGGCCACTCTTCTTCATGAGATGCAATCTCGGCCATCCAAGTTCGCCACATGCGGCAAGTCCCGTGCAACTCAGCACACGGACGCCACTATGCTAATGGCGCCTCTTTGTTACACAACAAAGATGTGGCCATAATCAACAACTACCCTTCCTCATGAGATGTAATCTCAGCCATTCAAGTTCGCCACCAAACTAACGGACTTGTGTCAAGTTTTAGGCGGCCGACCAAGGCAAGCCTAATATCATCACATGCTATTTTCCTATGGCAAAGTCTCTTGACTTTGACTTGACACACATAGCAACCTGCTACACGTTTTCCACGAAAACACTCGAGACATCAAACATGTCACAAACTATGAATACTCATCAGGGTATTGATCTGGCGGTTTACAGCGTGCGGCGTGCAATGCGCCTAGTTACAAGAAAGTGTCATGAAGTAGGACAATTAGTGGTGGTGAAAAGTAGCTGGTGTAAACAATTCATTTCCTTCATCATGGAAGCGTAATGACTGACGGTTAAACGAATTCACTTCCCTCATCATGGAAGCATAACGTCTGACGGTTACACGTTATCAATTGTTTCCACTTCTTACGAGACCAGGGTACGTTTCAATATGACTTGTATAAATAGGCTTCACCTATTTTCACCAAACGGGGGTTTTTGGTCGGCAACAACACAGTATCTGGAAATCACCTGGTAGCTTTCCATTCTGCTAACCAGTTTTACTTCCGATATAAGTCATAAAACAAACCATACCTTCAGAATCAACTATTCTGGTCTCAACACTCTCTTCGCTTCCCTCCCTAAGACCAACCCTTCTCCTTCACTTTGTGACCGAAGCAAGCTTGGAACGGCCATTTCTTGGTTTAGGCCAGGATTGTATAGATTGATCTCTCGAATCAAAAGTACTCCCGTGCAGTACATTGTTTAGGGTTTAGATTCGTTTCTCATCCACACACCCAAAATTATCAAAATCAGTGAAACGGTTTCACCCACAAAAACTCGTTAACAAAAACTTGATATGTCTTTTACTTTGATTTCCGCATTATAATTGTTTATTATAATAAAGTAAAATACACATTTACGTTAACTCCGCATTACTTGATAGTGATCCTATAGAGTTTGGTTATTACCGAACATATTATCAAGTAACATACTTCTTTGTTGTATTGTCTCGATCTTGAATCCATAGTCAATCACACAAGTTATCTTGTTGTCATATTGTCCCGATCTTGTATCCATAGACGATCACACGAAGTGTGAACCAAATTGTCGTATTCTCTCAACTTTGTCCATAGACGATCATTCGGAAGAGGACTTATAGGTTGAAACAAAAATAATTTGGTGTATTTGGGTACCCTCGTCTTTTCAAAACAAGTTCACATACCTTATTTCATTAAAGTTCCAGAGACTTTAGTTCGTAAACTGAGTTCGCAAACAAACCTGAGTTCATGAGTATGAATTGTCATACTTACCAATTTTAGAACCTAACCACTGTTGAAAAAGCGGGGGGTCTAACAACCACACCCAATATTTCTCTTAGCAATCTGTATGGCCTAACTCCAATATACTTTCAAGAGAATCAACTAGACAGTTAGACTCAATCTATAGAAAAGTATATCAAAGAGTTATATCTCAATTTCTCAATTCAATCTGCAATCAAACAAATAGAAATTTGCGAGCCCGGTTGAATAAGAGAAATAACTTGGACGGTATCATAAACCAATATCCAATTGTCAATCAATTCAATCAACAACCCAAAGGTCGGATTCAAGAACTGATTGAACTTAACGCACAAACTGTGATATTTCTATTATATAACAAAATATAATGCGGAAAAGAAATAACACAGACACCAGAAATTTTGTTAACTAGGAAACCGCAAATGCAGAAAAACCCCGGGACCTAGTCCAGCGTTGAACACCATACTGTATTAAGCCGCTACAGACACTAGACTACTACCAATGAACTTCGGACTGGAATGTAGTTGAGCCCTAGCCAATCTCACACTGATCAAGGTACAGTTGCGCTCCTTACGTATCTGAACCCCAACAGGATTCTACGCACTTGATTCCCTTAGCTGATCTCACACACAACCAAGATTTTCTACGACCCAAAGTCGAAGACTTGATAAACAAATCTGTCTCACACAGAAAAGTCTATTGGAATAGATAAATCTGTCTCCCACAGAAATACCTATGAGTTTTCTTCCGTCTTTTGATAAATCAAGGTGCACAGGAACCAATTGATAAACCAGACTAAATTCCCGAAGAACAACCTAGTATTATCAATCACCTCACAATAATCTTAATCGTATGAAAGCGAAACTAGATATTATGGAATCACAAATGATGAGATGAAGATGTTTTTGACTACTTTTAATCTTACCTATCGGAGATAAATCTAAAGCAAATCTTAGCAAAGATAATACTTAATCACGATAGTAGAAGTAAGATCAAACACACAACTACAGATAAAATAGTTGGGTCTGGCTTCACAATCCCAATGAAGTCTTTAAGTCGTTAACCTAATGGTTTTAGAAAAACCTAGGCTAAAGGAGAATTGACTCTAGTCGCAACTAGTATCACGCAGAAGGCGTGGGGATTAGGTTTCCCAGTTGTTAGAGTTCTCCCTTATATAGTTTTCAAATCAGGGTTTACAATCTAAGTTACCTTGGTAACATACCATTCAATATTCACCGTTAGATGAAAACCTGATTAGACTCAAGCTAATATCTTTCAAATGTTAGATCGAACTTAGCTTGTTATACACAAATGAAATGTACCTTTATTTAGGTTTGAGTAACCGCACCTAAACGTTACACTAGGTTGGATCAACATTAGTTAACCGCACATATACCTAAACCTACAATCCAACTCCATGAGTTATCTATATGAACACTCTGAAGAACCCTTGGCTATTATCAACCTTATTCATCTTCAATCATATTGATAATAATATCACAACTAGTTCAAATGACTCAAATGAAACTAGTTCGCCTTCAATGTATACAACACACATTGGGTTTAAGAGATTAAACAAATACCCCAATATTAGTCAAATAATGTTGTTCAATTGCTATATTCTCAAATTAAAAAGTCATCAACTTAACACAAAAATATAAAGTTAAATCAATACTTATAAAACAAAACTTATAAGAGTATACAAGAACACAATTGAAGCACAATCGGGTGTGTTGTTCGATTGATTATTTTTTAGAATTCACTGGACAAACCGAGAGGGAGAATCAATTCATGAACATTATAGCCTTTGATACTAAATATGTAGTTTTTAGTGTTATTTATTTTTCATAGAATGCATTCCTTATTATATAAATATTTTAGTTTATGAACAAACCGATTTTAGAACTTTAATCACTCAAGTATGCAAACGTCCGCCTTTACGCATACTTAAGTAGCATTCTGACCGAGTTTGGGTTCGCCATTAATATTAATTAAGGGATATTTATGATGCAAACGTGTACGCATACCTGAGAAATTCATGTTATAATTTTTAAAATTCAATATCTTGACTTGGACCAAACCTTACGCCAAAGATGCGTAGGCAAAGTTACCGTTATGTGTACTTAGGCTCCCAAACCGATTTTAGAACTTTTTCATAACTAACATGTACGCATACGGGTATGAATACTATAGTTCCAATGGGTATGAATACTATAGTCATGGATCACATATATGCAAGAACACATACTATTTTCATAATCCAATGGTGCTTAAGTGTTCTAAACTCTATTTCAATCATTGAAAAATTCTTAGAGGATGACAATAGCTGTTTTCACGACCTATTAGCATCAAAGAAATTTTCAAGTTATTGAAATAATCATTACGAAATATTCCAAGTCTACACCAAATGATTGTATCACACAAACCATGTAAGATGTTACTCAGCGATTTTCACATGATCATCTTTTGACTTTCGTCAAGAATATAAGATGAACTTGGTTGAAGCAAAAGCTTACCAACACATATTTAGAGAAATATGTAAGCGATTTTAACTCAACTCGAAATCTCAAATGTGTATAATCGAATACTATATAGCAATACGCCTTTTGTCTCAATATAGGAGATAGAGTAGAAATAGACTTTCCAAGTGATAGATGAGTTTCAGTCTCCACATACCTTTTGTTTATGAAGTTCCACAAGTTCTCCTTAGTAGTTCTTCGTCTTCAAATGATGAACGTCGTGAAGTCTAATGCTCAACTACACAATCTATCCTAGTACGAGACATCGCTATAAGTAGACTAGAAATCAAGGCTTATAGTTCTGATCACTAACATCGACAAACAAGCTTGAGATAGCAACGCTTGAGTTTGACGAGCAGTGCTCTAACAATCTTCCCCTTTGTCAATTTTAGTGACAAAACTATCAATACATATGGATTACAAAATAAATAAACTTTGTAGCTTCTCATCCAAATGCTTGATCTCCTTGGTTCTTCAACATTACTCGAAATATTCGTCACTTCCAATTACTCCAAAGTGATTCGAACGTGTTCAACTCAAAGATCATAGTTGTTGAAGATCCGTAGCAATAACAATGGGAAAATAGTTGCTCTCAATCATTGTTATACAGTGTCATAGTATTATTGCACAACATCAAAGTCCAATTGTATCACAACTTTGAGAACAATACTATGGTGATATGTATCACTCCCCCTTAGTCAATACTTCATCTCACAATGAAAACCACTCCCCCTTACATAATGATCCGTAAACCATATGTATTTGTAGTGTGAACTACACATTAATTCTCCCCCTTTTTGTCAATATAAATTGGCAAAGGTACGAAAACTAGTGGGATCCTAATGAAATTTTCATAGAGATACTTCATGACCAAAAGAGAATATATCAACTTGTTTCGATGATTTCACATTGTCGAAAATTAGTGTATTTCTCAAGGAGTTTATAAATATACAAGAAAAATCCTACAATATTCCACAGCCGCACTACCCATAAAGATTTAGTAATTAAGCACAAGTTCAATTAAGAAATCTCCCTCATAAAATGTCATTCCCGAAAGAATAACAAGAACAACCTTACTTTTACAAGAAAGAAGGATTTCTTTGGACCTTAACAAATCACATGAAACATGAATTTGTATCCAAAAATATCAATTGAATTAACCACAAGGAAAATGATCAATTCAATTGGCAATGCTCAACATAAGAGAACTTACGGAGCAACACATTACATACACAAAGATGTGGATCATGGATAGACCAATACTGCAGAATAATCAAAGATTTATTCTATTTTTCATCACTATTTGCACAATGACATTATAATCGACTTAATCTTTGTGAAAAAGCGGGGGTACAACAACCACACCCAATATTTCGATTAGCAATATGTATGGAAAAACTCCAATATACTTTCTAGAGAATCAACTAGACAGTCAGACTCAATCTAGATAAAAAGTATATCAAATAGTTTATATCTCAATCTCTCGATTTGATATATACTCAAGCAAATAGAAATCTGAGAGTCTTTATCAAATACTAGAGAGATAACTTGGATGGTACCAAAGACCAATATCCAAGTGTCAATCAATTTAAATCAACAACCAAAAGGTCGGATATTCTAATTGATTGAACAACGCACAACCTGTGATATTTCAATTATATAACAAAATATAATACAGAAAAGAAATAACACAGACACCAGAATTTTGTTAACGAGGAAATCGCAAATAAAGAAAAACCCCGAGACCTAGTCCAGATTGAACACACACTGTATTAAGCCACCACAGACACTAGCCTACTCCAAACTAACTTCGGTCTGGACTGTAGTTGAACCCCAATTAATCTCACACTGATTCAAGGTACAGTTATGCTCCTACATCTCTGATCCCAGCAGGATACTACGCACTTGATTCCCTTAGCTTATCTCACCCATAACTAAGAGTTGCTACGACCCAAAGTTAAAGACTTTAATAAACAAATCTGTATCACACGGAAAAGTCTACGGCAATAGATAAATCCGTCTCCCACGAATATACCTACAAGTTTTGTTCCGTCTTTTGATAAATCAAGGTGAACAGGAACCTATTGATAACCCAGACTTATATTCCCGAAGAACAGCCTAGTATTATCAATCACCTCACAATAGTCTTAATCGATGCAGCGAAAAAAGATATTGTGGAATCACAAACGATGAGACGAAGATGTTTGTGACTACTTTTTATCTTGCCTATCGGAGATATCAATCTCAAGCCAATCCTTACGATTGTACTCATACGATAGAAACAACAAGATCAGATCACACAACTACGAGAAAGTAGTATCGGTCTGGTTTCACAATCCCAATGAAGTCTTTAAGTCGTTAACCTGGTTTAGAGAAGAAACCAAAGGTTAAAGGAGAATCGACTCTAGCTTATTCAACTAGTATCACACGTAAGGTGTGGGGATTAGGTTTCCCAGTTGCTAGAGTTCTCCCATATATAGTCTTTCAAATCATGGTTTGCAATCAATGTTAGCTTAGTAACAAAGCATTTAATATTCACCGTTAGATGAAAACCTGATTAGATTCAAGCTAATATTTCCTAATCGTTAGATCGAAAACTTAGCTTGTCATACACAAATGAAATGCACGTTTCTTGGCTTGTGTAACCGCATCAAACATGTACATTTGTTGGTTCAACAATAGTTAACCAAATGGTTAGCCATATGAGCAATTTCATATCAACCATATTCTTCTTCACCATAACTAGTTCAAATGACTCAAATGAACTAGTTAGAGAGTTGTTCAGTTGCTTAGATCTTATTTAACTACACAAGACACAATCGAAGCAAAAACGATTTGATTCACTCGAATCGGTTCATGCACTTAATAGCCACGGTTTGAAAAAGAATTCCTTAGTTTATTTAAACATGAGTTCAAGAACAACCGTTTTTAGATATAACCAACTCAAGTTCGCGGACTAGGTTCGCGGACTTAAGTTCCCGGAAGGAGTTCACAAACTCCAGCAGATTTTTTCGGGTCGAGAACTTCCGCCAGTTTGCGGACTGAGTTCACGGCTCTTGTTCCGGTTCTCTTGATCAACAAAGTTCGAAAACTTCGGTTCAAGGAATAGGACTTATACATATATGTGTTTCCACAACAATGATTATATCCACCAATGGTTATATAATCTAAACTCTCATTTCAATCATTGAAACATTCTCAAAGGACGTTATTATATAGTTGTTATTCACAAACTATTTTTCGTCAGAGAAAATTTCAAAGTGATTGAAACATAACATGACTTTTGTCACTAGGTAAAGATGAATTTGGCTAAAGCAAAAGCTTACCAACACATATTTCGATAAATAGATAGACGAGATATACTCGGCTCGAAATACCAAATGTGTATAATCAAAGTCTATATAGCAAAACGACTTTTGTCTCAAGATAGGAGATAAATAGACTTTTGAGTGATAGATAAGTTCAAGTATCCACATACCTTTTAGTCGATGAAGATCCACCAGTTCCTTGAGTATTCCTTCGTCTTGTATGATGATTGCCATGGAGTTCTTGAGATCAACTACACTTTCTATCCTAGTCCGAGACCTTAGCTATAGTGGACTAGAAATCAAGACTTATAGTTTTGATCACTAACATTGACAAACATGCTTGAGATAGCAACGCATGCGAGTTCGACCGAGCAATGCTCTAACACTTTGTAGACAAAATTTCATCCTATCTTCTATCAATATTTTCATACCGACATATAATAGAGTTAACTTTTGAGCATATAAGGGACAGTCAAGGTTCACGTACGTAAACAACATATCCTATAAAAATTTGCAATATATAAAACCATAAAGATTAATACTGCAAAAATCATCTTCCAAATAACTTAGAATTTAAATAAATAAATCTAAAAGCATTGCAAGATGAAAACGTTGGCAATAGATATGTGTACTCACAATAATGGCTATTCCAAACCCTAGTTATCCTTCTTAAAAACACAAGAATAAATTCTCATAAGAAGTTTCCTAGACATTGAGACCTCTGAAAAATTCTTTATCGTCCCCGAACTCCTTATCTTCAACAGCCATGGGAACATAGGGTTCATGAAGAAAGGAGTCAATTCCAACAAACCTTCTAGACTGATGCCGAACCAGGGCCTTCTGAATTTTAAGAGTTCTCAAAATAATAGCCTTTATTTGCTGAATCTCCTTACTTGTTTCCTTCAACTCTTCAAGAACACCAGAAAACTTCTGAGAATTTGAAAGAATAACTCTTGGCTTCCTCATATTCCTTCTTTTTCTTTTCAAAGTTGGAGGTAACGGAGATTTATCTTTTTTCCTTCATGATTGATGGCATAACAATCATATTAATATCTTTTCCATCATAAGACATAATGCTTGGAGTATCCATATGCGTACGAAATTATTAGAGGAAATCACAAGATAATCTCAACAAGCAGTCTTATGATAAAAACAGTTTCAAGAGGAGGAAAAAGGAATGTAGGGTTACGGAACCTTTAAACACACATGTTCACGCACGCACAACTCTCAACCCTAAAGAGGGTAGAATTATCTAGAATAACCCTCTTTTATTGACTAAACAGGGAAGTACCTTCCAATATCAATTAGATATGAAAACTGGGAGAATTCCAAATTGGCAAAAACTCAGTAAAACCAAAAAGAGAAATAAAAAACAGTCTAAAACAATTCTCTTTTCTCAAAGCCTGAGGTGTGCAAAATCTTGTCTCTTTTGAACAGGCACATGAGACAAGATGCACCAATCAAGACACTCAAGTTATCTTTGGGGTGAACAACAATCATCCACCATAACCTTTTTGAAAGGAATTCATAGAACCCCTCGCTTCTGACACTTGGCACGTAACCTTCTCTCTAGTGGTCTAGTCCTTTCTTTAAAAACTAACTTCTTCGAAGATGAGATGATTTTACATACCTCAAGTGATTTTTGAACAAGTTTGAGCTTGTTAGTTAATCGATTTGCTCTTAGTTGAAGTTTGTTGACGTATCTTATTTTGTGTTTGTACTTGAAACACTTTAAGAGTTCATGACCTTTGAGAGAACAATAAGAACATGTAAACAAGGAAGATGGTTCATATGCCAGAGATGTGTAAGAAGCTAGACAAATAGTGGAACCTGAAAAATCAGACAGAGAGTTTCCAGCAGAAACAGATAAATCAACTTTTTCTTCCAGAACGGTTGAGGTTTCTCCTGAAAGAATATCAAGATTGATGTATGTATTGCTACAAATATCAAAATCAATATTTTCACAAAGAAGTGCAACACTTGACTTTCGTCCTCATTAGAATCATAGTAATCAGACATTTCATCAAGAGTTGCAGCAAGACCTTTGTTCCCAGTGTATTTTCTTCGAATTGGACACTCATTTGTAAAATGACCAAATCCTTTACACTTAAAGCACTGTGGCATATCCTCGTCATCAGTTTCGTCAATATCCCTGTTTTTAGGAGGAACACGATTATGAGGTTTAACTGATGACTTAAGTTTATCTCTGGAGAACCGTTTACTTCTCTTCAAAAGAAGATCTTTTAAACTGTCTTGTGATCAAGGAGACTGACTTATCAAGATCTTCATCTGATGAATCAGCCTCAGAAAGATCATCTTCAGAGATGCAAACACTTTTACTTTTGTCAAGTAATTTAGTGTTCTTTTGTGCTTTGAAAGCAACATCCTTTCCGGATTTGGATGTATGCTCATGATCAAAGATCTTTAACTTCCCAACCAGAGTATTTCTGGAAAGAGTTGCAAGATTATTTCCTTCAACGATGGCATGCTTCTTAGAATTGTCACTGGATGGTAACAATCTGAGAATTTTCATCACAATGTCCTTTTCAGGAATAGTCTTACCCAACCCAAAAGATGCATTAACAATTTCAGACACTTTGTGATTAAACTCATCAAATGAATCTTCATTTGCCATACGAAGGTTTTCCCAATCAGAATTTAGGTTTGAATCCTAACTTCTTTTTCACAGGTATTTCCTTCAAATACGGTGTCTAAGATATCCCAAGCATCTTTAGACTTAGTGAAAGTAGTCACATGATGCTGGAGCTCTGGGGTAATGGCATGGATGATAGCATTTAATCCGTCAGAATTTTTCTTTGCAACAAGAATCTCGGCAGCATCATATTTACCAATATCCTTTGGAACTGTTACATCGCCTTCGATAGACCTAGGTTTCCTTTGAGAAGCATAATTAGGTCTACGACTAAAAGACATCGCTTTGAGGATTCGTGAATCCACTTCCGACTATCTTTACCTTGATAGTTTGTGTATCATGATCTTGCTTTTCTGTTATCGTTGTTTTCGTAATCTCTTTTAGGAAAGATAGATAGTCTCAGACTTTGTGATTACTTAAGATAGATATCTGAAAAATGATCTTACTTGATATTTTGAAGACTGTTCTTGAGAGGTGGTTAAGAATCTAGCTTGTTATTCGGGAGTCGTAAGTTCCGGATTTGTGAGGTTTGCTAGCTTTTCTATTGCAAACATATTTCCCCACCTTGCTCTTTGATCTAAATGAAATCAAATAGGCTTATCCGTTAAAGGAAGATTCATGAACATTAAGCCACAATTTACAAAGATTTGCATTTCTTAAATCATAAATATTTTAGTTCATGAGTATGAAAATCATACATAACCTATTTTAGAACTTAACCAATGTGTTCGCAAATTAGGTGCGCGAACAACAGCTCTGGACCTTGGTTAAAACAAGCCATTCAGAAACTAGGTGCACGAACAACTGTTCCGGACCCAACTCAGGTAAAACCGTTCGCATACTAGGTATGCAAACAAGGTTCCCTTACCTTTTCAGGTAAAATTGTTCGCATACTAGGTACGCAAACAAAGTTCCCGGACCTAATTTAACACAATATAGTTTGCAAACTATGTACGCATACCATGTTGTATCCAGACATAGGTAATTGTTCTATATTCTCATTTCAATCATTGAAACATCCTTAGAAGAGGACAATGGTTGTCTCACACATACCATTAGCTTATAAGTAATTTTCAAGTGATTGAATGATCAATATGAAACTTTCCAAGCCGACATCAGATGGTTGTCTCACACAAATCATGTAAGATGTTTGAAGGCAATTTCCACATGATCATCTTTTGACTTAATATTTAGTTTCCAACAAATAAATTGTTTCCAACTAAACTCGTCAAGAATATGATGAACGTAGCTAAAGCAAAAAGCTTCCAACACATATTTCGATAAATAGATAAGCGAGATAAACTCAGATCGAAATATCAAATGTGTATAATATAAAAGTATATATAGCTATATAACTTAGTCTCATTAGAAGATAAAATAGAATATACTTTTGAGTGATAGATAAGTTTTAATTTCCACATACCTTTTGTTGATGAAGTTCATCCAAGCTCCTTAGTAGATATTCTTCTTCAATTGGTGAACGCCGTGAAGTCTAAAGCTCAACTACACATTATATCCTAGTCCGAGATATAGCTATAAGTAGACTAGAAATCAAGTATATAGTTTTGATCAACTAAACTTGATAAACAAGCTTGAGATAGCAATGCTTGCGAGTTTGACGGAGCAGTGATCTAACATCGAGTATCCTGATCTTGATCGATTGTTGAGCTGCTCACTTGATCAAGATAGATAAAAAATTTCAAAGTTCTCTTCGTCTCAAATTTGTTGATTCCACAAGTTTTGCACTTGTGAGGTGAATAATAATCTAGGATACACTTCGGGTTGCATAAGTCCAGATTTTGAGGTTATCTAGACTTTTGTCTATTGCTATCGATTTCCAAACCACCTTGATCAAATCCTTTTTTAATCTTAAAGGAAATCACACATAGACTTGATTTTTGGGAGGCGTATTTGGTTTAAAGTCTTCAATTGAGTTGACGCAACTCTTAGTTGGTGTGAGGTCAGCTAAGGGAATCAATTGCGCAGAGTCCTGATAGGGTTCAAGAG